>OX388342.1:5060259-5597327 GCA_947579665.1 Sympetrum striolatum | reverse complement strand
TGTTAACTATAATCGAGTTCCCTTATAGCCTCGAAGCTAACGATGTCTGGTAAAAACGGAATAGGTATTGATAATCAAAATTGAATCAGGAATGTCATTGGTCAATGTTCATTTGCAATTAATTTTATGCACATTTGAATTTAATCATTCTATATTGTATTGGCCTACTGCAATTTGTTCACGATAAACTCTAAAGAATAATGATATTAATTAATGATAAGAATAAAAAGGCAAAAGGAAAATGTTACGGAAAGCATCTCAGATCACGAATATGACATTTCAGATGTTATATTTTTACCAGCTGAAGCTCCCGTTAATCATAAAATGGAATTTAGAAGTGGATTTAATTCAAGTTGTCTATAGTTCAATGAGTAAATAGCCTTTAGTATACATGAATAAAATCCCATTCTCACTACACAGAAAAATGCATGGATTCAACAACCGCATCGGTCGTCAGGGGGAATGGTTTTTTACAACCTCAAAGATATTGGAATATCTTCGCGTATTTTACCGATATTATCAAAGTTTCGATTCGAATACAATATTGTACGGCCAACAAAAGAATTTTTATTTAATTTCCGTTCTTTTGGTGCTTGTCTCGACTCTGCACGGCCATTCCTTCCAATTTAATTCTTCAGAAGAAACAAAGCCTGCAATCGATAAAAATTAAGTTTATTTCTGACGTAAATCTATCTGAGCGACTTAAGTTCGAACGTCATCGAATTAAATTAAATCAGTACTTCCTTCCTGATCACAGAGAATACGTTTGCAAAGTTTGAAGCTAATCAGGCAAACGGTGTGGCCTCCAATCCAAGACAAACACACTCACCGGATTTCGATTTTATGTATATAAATAGATAATAATACAATGAATTGCTTCGAGCTTCGTTCAACTGTCGATTTTAGTTAACATTCAAACCAGAACTATTCATATCTCTAGTAGACAATATTTAAACAAATATCACGACCAAAAAGTTGTCCGAACTATTTGGCAACTCCCAATAATAACATATTGCAATAAAAAAAGAATAAACTAGAACGAGTTACGCTAAACATCCACTAGTTTCCGTTTAATTCAAATCAAGACTTTCGTTATTCTTACGGGATGTGATATATACATTTATTCTAGCGTCAAAATTAAAAGAAGGGATATTTGAGAATTACGTTTAGGCATTTATTGACGTAGGCAACCGATAAACCCGCGTTTTAGTGAGAGAAAATGCGAGAACCGGTTTCGAGTCCCAGGAACGTCAAACTCAGTTGAGTGAGACATACGTTTGGCTCCATTATTTCCAAAAATGTAATGCCTTGTTGGCAGAACGAGTTTAGATGCTTAATTACACTTAAAGATGCTCTATAGGATTGGTAGAGATCATTCATAGCGAACTCAAGCTGGGAAATTATCAAGATGCTTACTCAAACTAACAAAGTTTGTATCGCAGTTAGAAATGCACTTAATTTTCGCCATTCTATTCACAGATATGAGGCGGCAAGTTAATTTAAGGCTAAGGTTTGTATCTATTATGTAATATGTAAACGGAAGATTAATTATAACTTTTTTTAGAGAAGTCATTCAGATTTTGATGAATTAATATATTGTTTCGGAATTAGAATTTAGATATAGGTATCCCTTACTGTTCCTAAAATAATTCTTCCCTGCCTTTGTCCCTTTTGTAAGGATTATCGAAAGCAAAAGTTGCGAGAGTCTACTTTAAATCTATTACAATGTGAATATAGAGAAATATCACTTTGAATCGAGAATAAACGGTAGTTGAAGTCCTTATCTTAGAACCAGGTACGTTATGCACCGATGTGAAACAGCTATGACCCTTAAATCCATTACATTTCACGATATAGCAATGATATCAAAGACTGTATAAAATAGAAGACAATTTCTGATTAAGTATCTTATGTAACTGACCATTCACTGGAAGAAGTCGGCGATGGACGTTGAAAAAATGAATTCCGGCCTTTAAAAAAAATACGAACTTTTCGATTAATAATTATTAGTAAAAAGGAACGAGACGATTTAAAAAGTTTGGCAAAATTAGCAACTTTCACCAACTTGGACCAAGTCAGCAAATTCAAATTCAAACGGTCTTACCAAATCAGATCGGCAGCAATTCCTCATCGGAAGAAATCTCGGCAGGAACTGACAGAAAAACCACCTGCGCAACCAATGATCGAAGTTGCTGACGCCTGATTGGTCGAAATTCAACAGTCTGTCAATCTGGCCCCGCCCTCCAACCGTCTTGGAAATTTTCCACTACCATAACCATGGATAACAATCATGTTTTAACGAATTTCAAATAGTATCATTTTTAATATATGTTTTTAAATTATTTTGCAAAAAAATTATTTTCTTCGAAAATCACCTTTATATTTCGCGAACTCGCACAAGTGGTAGAGTGAATTTTTTAGAGATTGAATATATTCACAAAATACCTGAAGCATCAATATATTTGCAAAGATATATGATTATCGTGCCAATATATTCTTAATTTGAATAACGAATTACAAATTCACATGCATAAGTCTTCATTGGGAGGCAAAATAATGGATATCTCATCTGGGGATATCAATTGTAAACCGACAAAGACATCCTTCAGAGAAGAGAAGCAGCTACCAAGAGTTCGCGAGATTAGTGATCTTCACTTTCTCCCTTAAAATTTCCCACCACCAGTTGGAGGACTCAGAAACAATAACCCTTCCACTAAAGGCTTAGCCCAACTGCGAAGAATTACCGGTTTCTTAACATCAAAAAGTTCAGATCTGAAACTCATCTAAGGAGCATCTCATTAAAGCATTTTCCTTTGAAGTCTTTCAGCATCTTTTTGCTGAAAAAGTTTTTCAGTATTACACGCTGAAAGACTTCAAAGAAACCAAAAAGGCCTAGCAAGCACTTTAGAATCACACTGTTAACACATTTTTTCAGGAAAATCGCAAAATGAGGAGCTGAGTCTAAAGTGTTGGCATATAATTTCCATTATAACGTCCAATTGGTCGCACACTTACAGTAGAGGACAATCCAAAGAGTTTCACATCCTCGATCACTTGAAGAAACACACTCAACATCGAAATACAATTATCGGAGCTTTCAAATCCACGTCTAAATAGTCACACACTTCCTCGACTCAAGCACGAGGCGTTTCGGAAGCTATTTACCGCGCATTCGGAATGTCGTTTGTCAAGAAAAGCCTGAATAACGTTTGACGTGCAGCGTGTAATCTGTTTACACGAATACCTCTTGTTTCTCTTCTTTCGACGGCTGTCGTTAAGCCTTTCTAAAAGAACGAGCCAAGTTTTCTTGTCGATGTACTTAGCCTACTAATGTCATCAGAAGAATTAGCTTTTCTATGACCACGGTATGATGACTCAAGAATCAATCTTTTGATCGATTCTTAAGTTTGTGAAATGTGAATTTGATTTCTTCTTTTTCTCTATTGTGTTTTCAACATCATATAGTTTAGTATTCTTGCATTCGTCGAAGATGCAGTCGCTGAGACAATGTTTAAAGTGATATTTTTTATCCCCAAGATGGGATCCACTTTAATACTTTGACAATCACAAGACAAGAGGTATTCGAACTATATCTAACACTTACAGCTAAACTTTGACAAGTACAAGACAAGAGGCGTATGGCAGGGGGTGTAATAGATCACCATTATTCATTCAGCATTGGCAGTACATATAACACTTGATGAGTTCAACATTCTTACCTCTAGTACTTGTCAAAGATTAGCTGTAAGTGTTAGATATAGTTCGAATACCTCTTGTCTTGTGATTGTCAAAGTATTAAAGTGGATCCCATCTTGGGGATAAAAAATATCACTTTAAACATTGTCTCAGCGACTGCATCTTCGACGAATGCAAGAATACTAAACTATATGATGTTGAAAACACAATAGAGAAAAAGAAGAAATCAAATTCACATTTCACAAACTTAAGAATCGATCAAAAGATTGATTCTTGAGTCATCATACCGTGGTCATAGAAAAGCTAATTATTCTGATGACATTAGTAGGCTAAGTACATCGACAAGAAAACTTGGCTCGTTCTTTTAGAAAGGCTTAACGACAGCCGTCGAAAGAAGAGAAACAAGAGGTATTCGTGTAAACAGATTACACGCTGCACGTCAAACGTTATTCAGGCTTTTCTTGACAAACGACATTCCGAATGCGCGGTAAATAGCTTCCGAAACGCCTCGTGCTTGTGTCGAGGAAGTGTGTGACTATTTAGACGTGGATTTGAAAGCTCCGATAATTGTATTTCGATGTTGAGTGTGTTTCTTCAAGTGATCGAGGATGTGAAACTCTTTGGATTGTCCTCTACTGTAAGTGTGCGACCAATTGGACGTTATAATGGAAATTATGAGTTTCAGGAATATAGATCTAAAACCCTTTTAGAGTCTTTAGGAGGTGACCAGAAGGAATTTTGGTCATATGTCCGAGAATCTCGAGGAGGTCAGTCTTCAGTACCCAGCCTTGTTAATGACGTGGGTTTAATGGTTACTGAATCGTTAGAGAAAGCAAATCTAATTAATCGACACTACCAGGAAAGCTTTACTTTAGACGATGGACGCGCGAACGAATTTTCTGTGCGTGTTGATTCAGAAATGGAACCAATCGAGTTATCGGTGGATGGAATAAGAAAGTTGTTGCGGCAGGTAGACAAGAAAAAAGCGCCAGGACCAGAAGGTATACCATCGTTCGTCATTCAAACACTGGCGAATGAGCTTGCTCCCCTTCTTTTCGTATTCTATAGGAAAACCTTGGACGAAGGCGTTGTACCAATGTCGTGGAGAAGAGCGCATATCACTCCAATTCCTAAGAAAGGACGTTCCTCGAAACCTGAAGATTACCGTCCGATATCTTTAACGTCAATATTTTGTAAGACTATCGAGCACATTATAGCGAGTTCAATAATGCGTTTCCTAAGTGACAAGGGGGCAATTAGTCAATGTCAACACGGTTTCCGTAAAGGTAGGTCATGTGATACCCAGTTAGCCCTTTTTCTCCACGATGTAGTTAGAGCAGCTGATAAGGGTATAAGAACAGACGCCATATTTCTAGATTTCAGAAAAGCTTTCGATCGAGTATCGCATGTAAAATTAATTCACAAGTTGACGGCTTACGGGATTAACGGAAAAGTTGTTGAGTGGATAAAGTCGTTTCTCGGGGAAAGATCGCAGCGAGTTGCGTTGGATGGAATTTTATCTGATGAGGTTCGCGTCACATCCGGTGTTCCACAGGGAAGTGTATTAGGACCAATTTTGTTCCTAATATATATTAACGATGTTATGCATAATATTAAATGCAAGGTTAGGTTATTCGCTGATGATACTGTTGTGTATAGGGAGATCGTAACTGAAGATGACATTGGTAGTTTGCAGAACGATCTGAATATGATTTCGGGTTGGTGTAGTGATTGGCAGCTCGAGCTGAATGTAAAGAAGTGCGTTACCATGACTTTCACGCGATCCACTAACGTTACCTGCGTACCGTACAGAATTTCAGGAAATCCCTTGGAGCTCGTGATGCATCATAAATATCTAGGAATTACGCTCAGCAGTGATATTTCCTTCAAAGAGCATATTCGAGGCGTAGTAGGAAAGGCGAATAGTATGCAAAGGTTAGCCAGCAGAATCCTTAGGGGATGTTCACCGAGAGTAAAAGAAATAGCGTACTTTTCCCTAATTCGACCTCTACTTGAGTATTGCTGTGCGGTTTGGGATCCTCATGAAGTAGGATTAATTTCCGATCTCGAGATGGTTCAACGTAGAGCAGCAAGGTTCGTCAAGGGAGATTTCAGATTCGACAGCAGTGTTTCGGCTATGTTAGGATCCCTCGGTTGGAACTCTCTTAGTGATAGAAGACGTGAATATCGACGGAAGCTTTTTGATAAATTTATCTCTACCGATTTCGGGGAGGAGATAACAGATATTGTCATCCCAGTTATATACCTACGCGACCTTCGAGAGAAAACAAAAAAGCGATACAGGGAAGTAGTTGCCAGGACGGATAGCTACTTTTGGTCATTTTTTCCGCGTAGTATTAGAGAAGCAAATAGCTCTCCAGATTAGATAGGTATTTTGGTGTCTTACACCCCCTGCCACGCGCCACTGGCGGATTGCAGGGTTTAAATGTAAATGTTATATGCCAACACTTTAGACTCAGCTCCTCATTTTGCGATTTTCCTGAAAAAATGTGTTAACAGTGTGATTCTAAAGTGCTTGCTAGGCCTTTTTGGTTTCTTTGAAGTCTTTCAGCGTGTAATACTGAAAAACTTTTTCAGCAAAAAGATGCTGAAAGACTTCAAAGGAAAATGCTTTAATGAGATGCTCCTTAGATGAGTTTCAGATCTGAACTTTTTGATGTTAAGAAACCGGTAATTCTTCGCAGTTGGGCTAAGCCTTTAGTGGAAGGGTTATTGTTTCTGAGTCCTCCAACTGGTGGTGGGAAATTTTAAGGGAGAAAGTGAAGATCACTAATCTCGCGAACTCTTGGTAGCTGCTTCTCTTCTCTGAAGGATGTCTTTGTCGGTTTACAATTGATATCCCCAGATGAGATATCCATTATTTTGCCTCCCAATGAAGACTTATGCATGTGAATTTGTAATTCGTTATTCAAATTAAGAATATATTGGCACGATAATCATATATCTTTGCAAATATATTGATGCTTCAGGTATTTTGTGAATATATTCAATCTCTAAAAAATTCACTCTACCACTTGTGCGAGTTCGCGAAATATAAAGGTGATTTTCGAAGAAAATAATTTTTTTGCAAAATAATTTAAAAACATATATTAAAAATGATACTATTTGAAATTCGTTAAAACATGATTGTTATCCATGGTTATGGTAGTGGAAAATTTCCAAGACGGTTGGAGGGCGGGGCCAGATTGACAGACTGTTGAATTTCGACCAATCAGGCGTCAGCAACTTCGATCATTGGTTGCGCAGGTGGTTTTTCTGTCAGTTCCTGCCGAGATTTCTTCCGATGAGGAATTGCTGCCGATCTGATTTGGTAAGACCGTTTGAATTTGAATTTGCTGACTTGGTCCAAGTTGGTGAAAGTTGCTAATTTTGCCAAACTTTTTAAATCGTCTCGTTCCTTTTTACTAATAATTATTAATCGAAAAGTTCGTATTTTTTTTAAAGGCCGGAATTCATTTTTTCAACGTCCATCGCCGACTTCTTCCAGTGAATGGTCAGTTACATAAGATACTTAATCAGAAATTGTCTTCTATTTTATACAGTCTTTGATATCATTGCTATATCGTGAAATGTAATGGATTTAAGGGTCATAGCTGTTTCACATCGGTGCATAACGTACCTGGTTCTAAGATAAGGACTTCAACTACCGTTTATTCTCGATTCAAAGTGATATTTCTCTATATTCACATTGTAATAGATTTAAAGTAGACTCTCGCAACTTTTGCTTTCGATAATCCTTACAAAAGGGACAAAGGCAGGGAAGAATTATTTTAGGAACAGTAAGGGATACCTATATCTAAATTCTAATTCCGAAACAATATATTAATTCATCAAAATCTGAATGACTTCTCTAAAAAAAGTTATAATTAATCTTCCGTTTACATATTACATAATAGATACAAACCTTAGCCTTAAATTAACTTGCCGCCTCATATCTGTGAATAGAATGGCGAAAATTAAGTGCATTTCTAACTGCGATACAAACTTTGTTAGTTTGAGTAAGCATCTTGATAATTTCCCAGCTTGAGTTCGCTATGAATGATCTCTACCAATCCTATAGAGCATCTTTAAGTGTAATTAAGCATCTAAACTCGTTCTGCCAACAAGGCATTACATTTTTGGAAATAATGGAGCCAAACGTATGTCTCACTCAACTGAGTTTGACGTTCCTGGGACTCGAAACCGGTTCTCGCATTTTCTCTCACTAAAACGCGGGTTTATCGGTTGCCTACGTCAATAAATGCCTAAACGTAATTCTCAAATATCCCTTCTTTTAATTTTTACGCTAGAATAAATGTATATATCACATCCCGTAAGAATAACGAAAGTCTTGATTTGAATTAAACGGAAACTAGTGGATGTTTAGCGTAACTCGTTCTAGTTTATTCTTTTTTTATTGCAATATGTTATTATTGGGAGTTGCCAAATAGTTCGGACAACTTTTTGGTCGTGATATTTGTTTAAATATTTCTACTAGAGATATGAATAGTTCTGGTTTGAATGTTAACTAAAATCGACAGTTGAACGAAGCTCGAAGCAATTCATTGTATTATTATCTATTTATATACATAAAATCGAAATCCGGTGAGTGTGTTTGTCTTGGATTGGAGGCCACACCGTTTGCCTGATTAGCTTCAAACTTTGCAAACGTATTCTCTGTGATCAGGAAGGAAGTACTGATTTAATTTAATTCGATGACGTTCGAACTTAAGTCGCTCAGATAGATTTACGTCAGAAATAAACTTAATTTTTATCGATTGCAGGCTTTGTTTCTTCTGAAGAATTAAATTGGAAGGAATGGCCGTGCAGAGTCGAGACAAGCACCAAAAGAACGGAAATTAAATAAAAATTCTTTTGTTGGCCGTACAATATTGTATTCGAATCGAAACTTTGATAATATCGGTAAAATACGCGAAGATATTCCAATATCTTTGAGGTTGTAAAAAACCATTCCCCCTGACGACCGATGCGGTTGTTGAATCCATGCATTTTTCTGTGTAGTGAGAATGGGATTTTATTCATGTATACTAAAGGCTATTTACTCATTGAACTATAGACAACTTGAATTAAATCCACTTCTAAATTCCATTTTATGATTAACGGGAGCTTCAGCTGGTAAAAATATAACATCTGAAATGTCATATTCGTGATCTGAGATGCTTTCCGTAACATTTTCCTTTTGCCTTTTTATTCTTATCATTAATTAATATCATTATTCTTTAGAGTTTATCGTGAACAAATTGCAGTAGGCCAATACAATATAGAATGATTAAATTCAAATGTGCATAAAATTAATTGCAAATGAACATTGACCAATGACATTCCTGATTCAATTTTGATTATCAATACCTATTCCGTTTTTACCAGACATCGTTAGCTTCGAGGCTATAAGGGAACTCGATTATAGTTAACAGTAATTATTTATTAGTTATTTCGACTTTTAAAGGATTCCTTATTGAACATCAAATTTATATAAAATTAATTTATTTATTTTTAGGAATTTTCAATCTAACGGTTCACCAGAAAGAGGGTGGGGAGATGACAAATTGCCACCAATCAGAACGCAGCTTTGGCATTTGGTTTATCTGCACCAACTTTGCAGTTCCCGGTAAGACTTCGTGGGACCAAGTGGTACACTTCCGGTCTAACGGTAAGAATCCGAATTTTTTGTCGTTGATTTAAACTTTTAATATAGTTTTTTACGCGTAATATATTTCATAAATAAAAAATAATACTATGAAATATTCGTTTTTGGAGCCATGGTGACGTTGTTTACTTGGAATCTAATCCTATTTTTCTTTTCTCTCACATGCTTCAATTTCATCCCAAGTTTGTACTTGCAAATAATTCCTAGTAAATAAATGCATTGCAGAAGCAAGGGAATGGTCATCGCTTCGGTGAAGATATTTATAATTCGCTATGTTGACGGTGGAGGAACTTTAAAGCCAATGTAGTAACGGTTGTCGTTATTCAACCAGTTCCCCAGGTATAGGACATATTTTTAAATATCTTTCATCTCGAAATTAGGCAGGTATCAAGAATTTAAATATCAGTGCACATTACAACTCTCGCTAGTGCATAGATTCATCAATGCTTTATTCGAGTGATTGTTCATTGTATCACTTATAAGAGAGATCTTCTTCATTAAATCGTATGTATTTTCTAAATTCATTCCCATCTTAAGTGCCTCGCTATGTTTTATAGTATAGCAAATGCTACAACACAATACACCGATTTAAATTACTGGAATCCGGTCGGAAACTGAAGGTAACCGGACAGCTGTTTGTTTTGAGATAACGAGACACTTTCCTTTTCCCCATGCGAGAAAGCATTTTGCCTTCGCCTTGACCTTCGTGAACTACTTTTGATTCCAAAATATCTCTATTTCAAAATATTTACTTTTTTGGATCGTCGACTCAAATTTCAACCTTTCAATTCCCGACTTTTTGAATAAATCTTCGAAGTATTTCAGTCGTTTTTCATGATTGAACGGACGGCTAGGAATCACGACCGAGTTATTTATAAAATCAGTCATAAATGAGTGTCCTGCTGCTTTAAAATACTACTTTAGATTCAGATTTACTTTCCCTACCTTTTTTAAATGCTCGTGCATTGTCTTAAGAGGCATCACTATCAAAGATGAATTGAATTTTCATTTTTCAAATCTAGATGTATCTCATAATGCACAGATATTTAGTGACAGTTTTTTTTATCGTCATTATTACAACGCCGCGCCAATTCAGTGGAAACACCGCTCGTAAGTAAAGATATAGTCGTTTGAATTTCTCAAAGGTTTTTCTATTCAAGTGTCTGAAATAAGACGTTAAGTTTCATCAGAATGATGTAAATTTCTTACCAAATAACTTTATAATTTAACAATGAGAGATGTTTTTTGAGGAATTTTCATGCAATTTGGAATGAAACAGCATTAAAAAGAACAATTGATCAAATATTGGTAATCGTCTTTCTTAAACTCTTTCCATCGGATTAGAGTTTTGTCATATATTTATTCTCATTTTAAAGACTGAATTTCTGAATTGATTCTCTCTGATATTTTGCCTATAAGGTGATTAAATAAATAATAATTAACGGAGGTATGTTTCCAAAGTAAACGTTTTTCCTCATTAAACAAATTAATAATTTAATCGCATTGATGCTCATGGCTGTGAAATAAAATACTTAATTCTTATTAAAAAATGATGGAAATGAAGTTTGACTTGCAATTAGCACAGGATAGCGTGCGGCTTAACCGAAACTTTATATGGGAAGTGAAAAATACTGTCCAGGACTGTGAGGTTAAGTGATTATAACAGTATTTCGGTTAGAATACCAGTATTTAGTTACCCAAACTGTAATTATTGGTTTTACTCGAGGCATTATTAATTTTCTCTTTCAATTTTTTTCTAAAGGTTTGAGGAGAGATTCCATTCACATCGATATTGCCCAGGAGAACAACTCAATCGAAAGCTACTGGCGCAGAGAAAAACCATCACTGAAGATGCTCATGGAGACGCCGGAATTCCAACTGAGAATAGAATGAGAATTAATGAGAGAAAATTTGAGGTAATGAGAATTTTCAATAACTCTGAAACAATGTACTTCGCCTTATGGATTTGAGAAATATTTCGTTTTTCTTGCATCGAATCCTGTTATATTTTTTTCTAATTGGCGAATTACGTCCGTGCTATTGAAAAATAATCGAAATGATTTTGCGTAACTTGGCGGTACGCCATTGAAAAGAAATAAAAATAATTTATACTCTTTGCACTACCTTCTATTAAAAATAACAGATCTAATGGTCGATTGTTAGTAAAAGCTCAGTTTATAAGCTGCAAAGTGATTTACTCTCTACTACATATTTCAATACTTTGAAACTCTTAGGTTAATTCTTAATAGGAAATATTATCAATTGTAAAAGGTACTGCAACATTGGTACGATTTTAAACGGTTTATTTAATTTATATTTGATTAAAAAAGAAATTACTTAAAAAAAGTTTGAATTATTTTTTTAAAGAATGTTTCATGAAAAATAATAAATTGAATCATTTGATTTAAAGAAGTCAGAAAGATTCAGAGGAGTCATTTTGACCACACGCGACTAATTACTTAACTTTTTTGTCACTACACAGTGAGGGCTAATTCTATGCTATCTACTAAATCTGTTGAAAAAAAGTTTTCTTTTAATGAGAAGAATACGCAACGATCAAAAAGATCGCAATATTTCACCCGTAAATTTCAGTATTTTGGCTACTGAAAGATGCAAATTCGAGATAACCTACTAGAATTTAAACTCGTTTATAAGCTGTCGAAAGGATTAGTCCTTACAAGTTATTTCTTTATTTAGGGGATTCCGACGTCAAGATGGAGTTGAATCCATATACCAAAAACATAAGTAATAGCGATACGTTAACATGTATTGGACTGAAATGGTACTTCATAGCTGGTATATTACCGTATTTCTTTATTTGGATATATTGCTAGAACAATATTTCTGTGCATTGTTGCCTTTCTATTGATTATGGCAAAAATTTTCAAATTTAAGAATGAAATCCTTAAATATTTGTAACTTTATTCACGAAGCTAAATTTAAAACATAAATTATAGATGATGAAAATGAATAGATGAATTTTCAATCTACTCCTGTGTAGATAATGATACACCTAGGTATTATTAATGTTATTTTCCTAGTAACTAGGCATACATTTACTTCGCTATTAATACAAAATATTTAGATAGCATCCTACATTTAAGATTCATTTCCTCAATTTTCCATCCATATATAGGACTTCATGGTGCCCTTCAAAGATCAGGAAAAAGCCTTTGACGGCTAATTAAAAGAAGGGGAAGACGTTGCCCAGCGACAACAGACAAGGGACATAGATGAGGTTCTTCCCTAAACTCTAAAGCATCACTCTACCCCGGAAGATGAATAAGAAGTGAAATATGTTTTTTTCCAAGCCAGAGTAAATTTTCAATTATGTATAGTATAAAAATGTGTCAGGCCGGAATTTGTATAGTGTTCCAAGACTTTAAATGGATATATTATGAATAAAAAATTGCACTCATAGCCAAACTAACTACTGCAGAATGTATAGATTTGTTATGATGTGTAAGGCGGGGCTGTGTTTAATTTATAAATTTCGTACCTATATATTGAATTCCCCATTATTTTTCTAATGTCTAATTTTGAAGATGATAAATAAATGAAAAACATTTTTTTTTCTTTCCAGCCAAACAATAATTTCAATTATGTATAATATAAAAAAATTTAAGGCCGGAGTTAATATAGTGTTCCATGACTTGATTTGAATAAAATATGGATGTAAAAAACTTTGCGCCCTTAGCCTATCTAACTATTGCAGAATGTATAGATTTGTTAAGATGTGTAAGGCGGGGCTATGTATAATTTATTTATTCTGGACCTTTACATTGAATTACCCCTAATTGTCCTAATGTCTAAGAAATAATGAAGGTATTAGATTAGGGATGGTTATAGTAGAGAAAGAGAAGAAAGAAAATGATTGGGAGAGGGGCGTAATTGAGTGCATGTTGGGTGCGTTATAGAGAAAGAAATGGTATTGGGAAGGGAATGGGATACGAAGTGGGTTGGCCTTGTACAGTAAGGGATAGGATGGGGGTGGGATGGGAGTGGATGGGATAGGAATGGGTGGGATGGGTGAGGGTGGGTGGGATGGGAGTGGGTGGGGTAGTGGGTGGGATGGGAGTGGGTGGGATGGGAGAGGGTGGGTAGAGGGTAGGATGGGAGTGGGTGGGATGGGAGTGGGTGGGATGGGAGTGGGTGGGATGGGAGTGGGTGGGATGGGAGTGGGTGGGATGGGAGTGGGTGGGATGGGAGTGGGTGGGATGGGAGTGGGTGGGATGGGAGTGGGTGGGATGGGAGTGGGTGGGATGGGAGTGGGTGGGATGGGAGTGGGTGGGATGGGAGTGGGTGGGATGGGAGTGGGTGGGATGGGAGTGGGTGGGATGGGAGTGGGTGGGTAGAGGGTTGGATGGGATTGGAGTGGGTGGGATGGGAGTTGGTGGGATGGGAGTGGGTGGGATGGGAGTGGGTGGGATGGGAGTGGGTGGGATGGGAGTGGGTGGGATGGGAGTGGGTGGGATGGGAGTGGGTGGGATGGGAGTGGGTGGGATGGGAGTGGGTGGGATGGGAGTGGGTGGGATGGGAGTGGGTGGGATGGGAGTGGGTGGGATGGGAGTGGGTGGGATGGGAGTGGGTGGGATGGGAGTGGGTGGGATGGGAGTAGGTGGGATGGGAGTGGGTGGGATGGGAGTGGGTGGGATGGGAGTGGGTGGGATGGGAGTGGGTGGGATGGGATTGGGTGGGATGGGAGTGGGTGGGATGGGAGTGGGTGGGATGGGAGTGGGTGGGATGGGAGTGGGTGGGATGGGAGTGGGAGGGATGGGAGTGGGTGGGATGGGAGTGGGTGGGATGGGAGTGGGTGGGATGGGAGTGGGTGGGATGGGAGTGGGTGGGATGGGAGTGGGTGGGATGGGAGTGGGTGGGTAGAGGGTTGGATGGGAGAGGGTGGTATGGGATACCCTTTACCTTTTAAATTTCTGGAAATGAGTGTCCAAACTCGACAAGGTTTACTCGAATATTTAGTAAAATAGAACCAAAAAATTAAAAATTTTCGTAAAAAATGCTAAGTTTTCGCCGAGATATTCCTTAATTGCTAGCAAGAAATGTAGTTTTTGTCCAACATAAGGAATGATCTCTTTAACATCTTCAAAACGAGCCCTAATTAGAAAATTTCCTCGAATTTTAAGCAAAATAGAGCCAAAAAACTGAACATTTTCGTAATAATATAGTTTTCGCCGGTTTCTCTGTCACTTGCTACCAAATACAAAGGATTTGTTGACTACCTGGAAAAATCCTCCTAAAGAGTCCAAATTTCATTAGGTCAAATCAAATTTGAACCAAAATAGAGACTAATTAATAATTTTAAATAAATGCAATGTTTTCTGAGATGTCTCCATAGACATCAGAAAAAATGATGTTTATGCTATAAAAGCTGGAAAGATCTCGTTGAGGTCTTCAAAACGAGCCCAAATCGACTTTTTTTTCCGAAATGTAAGCAAAAACTAAAACTTTTCGTTAAAATGACCTGTTTTCGCCGAATTATTCGGCGATTGCTATCAGGAAATAAAATTTTTGTTTAAAATACGTAAACAACACGTTGAGATCCTCAAGACGAGTCTTCGACAAGATTTACTCGAATATACGTAAGTAAAACTAAAGTTTTGAGGTTCACCAAGGGAAAGAGAGCCAAGCTAACTAGTAGGATGGATGGAGAAAGACTAGAGCAGTTGGATAAATTTTCTGACTTGGGAAGTAGATGTAAAGATCTCTTGGGACGGAAGAAATGTAAAGATGAGGTTCGTAAAAAAATGGCCTCGGCGAAGGAAGCCTTTATGAAGCGAAGGGAATTATTGACCAAAGGTATCGACAAAGGAGTCAGGAAAAGGTTGGTGAAATCCCTGGTCTGGAGTGTGTTGCTCTATGGGTGTGAAACGTGGACTTTAAGAAAGGAAGAAGTTAAACGTTTGGATGCCTTCGAGATGTGGGTATGGCGTAGAATGGAAAAAGTTAGTTGGGTTGATAGGAAACCATTTCAAAACATTAAAAATCAAGAAAGTTCAGGTTGGTAGTAAAATTTCCGTATAAGTTGGTGACAAAATTTTGTTACCCGTTCAATATCCAATTACATAGGATAACATTTACCAAAAAAATGACGAAAGAGAATAAGAACGAAATAACAACCATGTAAACCGTTTTAAAGTCTTAACTGTTGTCATAATTAATCATTTACTCGATGTGTTACAATAGTATTCTTAAGAATAGATTGGTGCAATAAGGAAAGAAAGCCAATCTCATATTTCCACTACTTCATGAAGAATCGAGTATCACCTGCAAATTTATCAGACCAAATCAATAAAAATAATATTCGCTAAATCTTTAGAGAGATTTTAAGGAGGTTATGGATTATATCTCCGCTCTTTTCTGGCAATTCAATTACTTCTTCGTCATAAGAATTTGGATTTATTTATATATTTTTTAGTTCAGTTATTCACATTCAATATTCTTTCAGTAAGTGTATGATGTTACATTTAGTTTTACTGAATGTAACATCATAATCATCCTTCTGAAATCTTAAAATTATTAGCTTTCCAAGATTAGAACTTTGTACTGCATTACTAGCTGCTCGTTTGGCAAACATATTGCTCAAGTATTCTTAATGTGACCCATATTCCTGTGCAACTTTGGTCAGATTCATTAGATGTTTTATATTGGTCGAGAGATCGCCCCTCTAGATGGCAAACGTTTGTTGCTAACCATTGATCGGAAATTTTAAATATCTCGCCTAATGCAATTTGGCATTTCCGTCTGCCGATGCACTTTCTATCACTCCTTCTGAATTAATAAAATCAGAAGTGCGGTGGAAAGGTCCTCCACATGCCTCTATTCACCCTTGGCCAGATTCAGAGCCACATTGAAAAATGCCAGTCACACAATTGGAAGTAAGAAATGTTGCTCTTGACTGTACCAGCCAGTAGTGTGGGAATTACTTGATAGGTATTCTTCACTACCTTTTACGCATATCTGCTTTTTGCCTTAGATTTGTTAGAATCAAATTTGCTAATGAAATAATGGACGGTACTATTCTAGGTTTCTTGAAAGAATATCCTGTTTTCCCTCTTCTTATGCAATAGCTGATGAAGTGGAATATACACGCTTGGTTTGGGTTCGTTTAATCCAGCAAGCTTGTTTTTCTTGAGAGATATCCTTCCTTCTAGCCAACAAGCCTTTGTCAAGGAAAAGTCCCCTGCAAACATTTAGTCTTTTTTTGATGGATTTTGTTTGCCTGACGGAGGTAGACTCTAGCATTCTCTCTTGAGTAATGATGAGAAAAACCCTTAAATTTTACCTCAACATTCACGGCTCCCAACCTTAATTAGTGAGCATGTTCATCAGGTTGCCCTTCATGGAGGTATTCAGTTGATTCTTTCTTCCATCAGGAAAATGTATTGGATGTTGGGGGGTCGCAAGGAAATATGGAACATAATTTTCTTACTTTCCGTCGTAATTCAGACTCCACTATGAGAATGGTAAATTTTCCCGAAGCTCGAGCCAGAATAAATTGACCCTTTCTTAACTCAGGTGTAGACTATGCAGGTCCTTTCTCATTATCCCCAGACTAAATTCATACGAGTACAAAGGATATGTTGCATTATTCGTATGCTTAGCAATCAAGGATCAAACTGTTAAGGTACAGATTTAGAATTGAGGAGACTTTTTGAAAAGTCATCTGATCAAAGAAATTGCTCGAAACATAGTCAAAGAAGGTAATTCGTGGCATACACATGCAGACCCACATTTCGGTGGAAGCTGCAGTTAGATTCACCAAGTATCACTTACGTCCTTGGATTAAATACTCTTACATTTGAGGGGTTTTCTACATTACAGATTTCTATCTGGCCTGTCTTAACTCCATTGATTCCACTCACAGATGACAAAGCGGATTTGCTACTTTAACTCCAGCCCATCTTTTAATCGGTTCCTCCTGATTCCAGAATCGCCTCCTCTGAAACGTTGGCCACTCAAACGGTGCAGCATTTCGTTGGTCAGATGAATACAGTCGCGATGGAGACTCCTGGCCGTGGGAGATATCGTGCTAAACGAAGTTACTGCTCCTATGAAATGGCTCCTTGTTATACGAATCCACAAGGGAGTGCACGGCCTAACCGTCGCGTTACGTACAGCTTGGACAGAATTAAAACGACCTGTTGTAAAACTCATTCTTTTGCTTCAAGATGAAAATTCTTAATTTGTAAAATTTATTTAAAGTTCACAACTATTTTCCTCTGCGTTTGTTGTTTGCTAATTTAATAATTGTTAATTTTTTGTCATAATATTTCACTGAATTATGTATATGCTGAAGTAACTATTTCTGACAGCTGTTCTTTGAACAAGTTGGGCGGGACTCTGTTTTCTTTGTTTGGTGTTGTCGCTGGCTTCCCGAAGGGGCACGATGTCCTCACCACTCACTGCTCCACTGTGAGGCTCATAGAGGCCTTTGCGAATAAACTTTTTATCGAAACCAGCGGAAGGAAATAACTGGAAGCGATATTGTTTCGACTCACTCGAAAAAAGGCACAGAAACCCTAAAATCTCGCAAATCCGGTCTCATTCGGATTATTGCCTTTTGGTGGATTTTCGGCAAATCTCATTCCACTCGGAATTATTACGGAATTGACGCCAATTGACATCGTTCGATTGCTTCGCTACAGCCACGAATTTTTGGTTTTCGTTTTTTGGCATTCTTTTAACTGAAGATATGGCGGAAGATCGTTTACCTGCAGCAGAAGTCGAGTAGTCGATTGATTTGGTTGCTGGACATCCTGTTTTATGAAGAATTAAAGAACCTCTTGAGGAAAAAACAGATAAGAATGGGAAGAATAAAACAGGTAGAAAACGTCGTATGAGTAAAATGATTTGTTACTAATTCGATAATATACGTATACTTATATAATAATACGTTGCTTGCATTCCGCAAACATATGTTGAAAGTATTAAACTGTGTTACATTCTATTTGGTTTGAAAATTTAGGATAGAGGAACCAAGATTTCTCTGTAAAAATCGATTCTGTATCCAAGTGGCCTGGTGTCGAACCCAGGGCCTTTTTGTGAGACGACATTTAACCATTTGTTTTGAGCAACTACGACTGTTTCTAAAATTTCAATCTAAGTATCGGGAATATCTTCAAACGAAAGTTCTTATCAGCGCTTACAATAATGGTAAAATGCATATCGTGTCCTGGTGTCGAACCAAAGATCATAAAGTGAAAGATAAACAGTGATTATGAAATAATCATTATTTCTGTTTACATGCCTGGTCATAGACTTCCTCCTACTCAGAAAATAAATCATAAAAAACGCTAAAAATCCAAACATTTCAAACGGTATAGCCTCCTGGTGTCTAACCTTTTGCAAAAAAGTGAATATATATTGGAATTAGAATTCACGGGGATATTTAGCCCATACAGAATTAACGGTAGGAACTAATGCGAAATTCGTGAAAGGGAGGAAATTAACTGAGATCTTAACACATGCAAACACTGATTCATAAATAGCAGGTACAATATTACGGACATTTTGGAGTTTTTCGAAGAGAATTTGTTAACTTTCCGGCAAGATACAAAATCCATCACGGTCCGAAAAAAACTATATCAGCAACCATAGAAATGCCACCAAATGTGCTTGAGTTCGACTCCAGATGGGCTCCAAGTTAAGAAATACAGCTGGCAGCAAAAAAAATCGAAACGTCGTGCAGTGATGCATAAGATCGAGGGGCTTTAAAATTCTGTATATTCTCTCTCTGTGTTTGTGAAAGGGGCCTTGTCTACGCGAAGTTAATTCCATGCCTACCTTTTCGCATTCTCCTGATATTTAATTGTGGATCGGAAGCAAATAGCAGTACTGTGTTTACCGTCAGAGGGGGTAATGGCGAGGGACTACATTGGTAAAGGACGTTGAAGATAAGGAGTGAAGATTCTAGAAGAACTTATTCCTTTATTAATACATTCTATTTAGGTAACGGAAGCTTTACGTTTCCTAGAGGCGACGACTTTGATATCCGTCGCAGAGACAAATCCGTTTGCGAATCCTCGCTGCAGGTGCGCCGCTAAAGTGGATCCCCTGCGGAGTCTTCCATCATTTCACACCCTAGGCATGGGAATCGCGCGAGAGAGGAATTGTACTTCTTCTTGAATTTCCAAATGGCGTTTCCGTGTCGAATGTTGTGAATATCCGCTTTTTACAGTCCCTTACAAAAAAAGTTAACACTTACAGGGACAACTCGTCCAACAGACACTGCGTTTCGGGCGAGCGAGCCTACAGAAAAGAGAGAATATAACGGTGGGGGAAATAGTACGCAGATCCACGTTGAGCGTTGGGAAGGATTTGTTTTCGTTATTGTTATTGAAATCACTTACTCAAATCGACTTTGAGTAGTATTAGCATGACAGATTAATATTTGATATTGTTTTATTAAAGATATTTTCCCCTCTAGTATTGCAATTGTGGACATTTTCTAAGCTGATAAATTCAGAAAAGAGACATTCCGCAGTTTGTGTTCGAAAGACGCTGAAATCTGACGTTAGAACATGAATTCTTCGACGATTTTCGAGTAAAATCCAAGATATTTTCTTAAATGGATCGAAAATGTGGAAAACCTTTTTAAGTTAAATATAAGCCGAACAGACGCATTCTGGGCACGTTGCATCTTAGTAGCTAGTTCTTGCGATAAACCGTGGATTAAATTTGCTAATTGCATTTTAATAGAAGGTCTTACGAAATTTCTTAAGCATCTGAGGGAATGAATGAAAGAATAAGCTATTTTTACAAATTTTATTCTTCCATTTATTCCCACAGATGTTTAAGCAAACACCGATATTATTAACAGAATTACAGAATGAGATCTCAGTATTGTTCAAGATGAGCTTTGCATTAATATCTCCAATAATTAGTTTTAATAACATGGGATACCCGATGAAAATGGCTTGCAATTATTTACTGGAATTTTCTTCAAATATTGTCATTGACACATTTGTGAATTTGTTTGATGCTATGGTTTACGTACTGTAGACATTCAGGTAAGCAGGCAACTGTAGAATCGAGATATATCTGAAGGAGATCAGCGTTTAAATGAAGCTAACAGCATTTAATAAAATTTAATTTTTAATTTATATCCACGTCAACAGAATCGAAAGCTTCACTAAAGTGCAGTAAGATTTAAGATTCAAGGATGGTTAGTTACTATTATCCATCGATTAACGAATGTCATCAACAATTTAAACTAAGACTGTGGCGGTGTTCTGTGACTTCCGAAAACCTGATTGTGAGCAGTCAAGAATCGAATATTGATGTGGATATTCAGTTATTTGATGATGCGCGAGTTTTTTGAGGACTCTTAATGAAACCAGGAGGAAACTGATTGGTTGAATATCACCAGAATTCTATTTAGAGTTTCCTAAATTTATTTCACTAGCGCGTTTCCATGGTGTAGGAAATTTTCCTTAAAAAATAAGATGTTATTTCTTCAATAATGTAAGCAACCGTGATTGTTTATTGAAGTAATATAAAGCTTGAAAGTAGGTTTATAATATTACTTTTACTCCATGATCTTGTTCGTATGATTTCAGTATCGGCATCATAATTAAGATTATCATGAAATATCAAAGATCTGCTTTTCTCGCAAATTCAAATTTGGCCTTGTAGATAACGCAAATAGGGAACGCTTCACAACTTCTCGAAGAATTTGCAATTCATAGAACGGTATAAGTAAAGATCAAAAGATCGTCGAAATGAGGCAGCTCGCAAAAACTGCTTTCGAATAAGAAATTGCGGAAAATAAGATACGAAGGTTTGCCAATCGACCGGAATAAACGCATCCGTGTATCATAAACCGAGCCCTTCGGCCCATTGCACGCACGATGGTTTCATCCGTACGGGAAACCGCTGCACAGTTTTACACCGTGCCCGTACTATGATTCCGAGAAGGAATTTTCGTCCGGGCGGTCGTCGTGTCACAGCCGTCCCAACGACTGAAGAAGACGGCACCGGGACCCTTGCGACCGTGTATTGGTAGTAGTGCGCGTAGCAAAATGAACGCTTTCACATTGAACGATTTTAGCCGCGTGCCGTCCGCCATCCCTTGCTGTTTCCCTGCATCTTTTGACCTTTTAACACCATCAGTATCAATTATTTTTGGGTCCATATCCGTTGAATGTAAACATATATCAATTATCATTTACCGAAAAGTAAGGTTCATACTTTCTTTTTGACACACGACCGCTGCCGGGTAAAAAAATTGTTGCGTTATGAATGTTTGTAAGATGTTGTTGGAGGGGGGTTTCATTATACGCTTCACCTTTTCCCTATCAGGATTTACAATGTAGAATATTTCTAGATAAAATGTTGACAAAATATTACTGCAGCGTACTTCTAATTATATATTTTGTTATAAACTGAAGCGATAGACGTAGTGAATGTAGATACGTACTACCTATTTATAACTTTGCCTAGTTTTCTTTTCCACAATCGAGATAATTTTATAAAAGGTATAATAATAATATAATTTCGTACGCATATCGACTCCGTCTACGACGGTAAAGCATACGCATTAGGTGACCTTCGGCCAAAATTGACCTCGGATTGTTTGCGGCGGTCGCCATAAATATTTCCCTACATTTGGTGCCATTCGTTTCAAATGCATATCAACGAAATAATAAAAAATATGTTTAACACGGTTTGACTAATCTCACTTTAAAAAAATAGCCAACGGAGAAATCACGCATAGAGCGTCTTATTCATCCGATGTGTTCGGGATTACGTATATTCGAAACAAGATGATCCTTTTAAGTAAAGATCTTAGTCAAAATTTCAAATATTTAACTATATAAACTATACGAACGAATTCGGACTATGAGGATTAATCGACTGTAAGAATAAGAATGTTTGTTGAACATCCATTGCAATGGTTCACATCCGAACCTCATGGGCTAACAGTTACTAATAATTAAATCCTCACAACAACAAAATGATTGCAGAATATTTTCCTGTTGGAAAGAAAAAGCGAAAATGTCCTATTAGTCTTTGCTTGAATGAAAATACTAAATAAAAACAGGTTAAAATATTGGGCAGAAACAACTTCGCCACTTTCACAAGTTTCTTTTCAATCTACACAAGTAGAGAATTATCTGTTTTCTCTTTAAAGCCCACTATTATCCATTGTTATTTAAAATTCAATTCCTCAAATACCGAGGAGATTTATATTGTTCCTATTCCCCAGGTGGAAAAGATTTGCATGGACTAGTTGGATTTTGAGCTACTCTCAATTAAATATTTAAAACTTAAATATCTCAACTCCGATTTACTTTTAATGTCAAGCCTTTTTCTTAAAGCGTTGATTACTTCCTATTTTTATCATTAACTTAGCCTTAGTAGTTTTTAATTTATAACTTCATAATTTCTTAATTTGACAATTTCATCAATGTCGGCTACGATTTTTTTCTTCCTCTCTCACGAAAAATCGCCATCAAAAGTGTTTACAGAACACTTATACAGACCTAATTTTGTCAGCAGGGGCAGTCAAAAGCAGATTTGTTCTTTTTTCTGTAACATTGAAAATCAGTTGCGTGTTGTCGCTCGAGGCCTCGGCGAAGAAACTCCTCAAATAAACAGCAACCAAGAATAAAACATCGAAACCTCATCAATCATCCTACAATCGAAGAATAGGGCCAAATTCAAAATCCTTTGGTGGAAGAACATGCACGAAGTGTTGGCCTTTGTATTATTCCTATCAACGTGAATTACTTCATCGAAAGGAAAGCACCCATGGCTCCCACAAAACCATATCTCAAGAAGAACTGTGAAGCACCAAAAATTTGTAGAGTGAAGGCGAATTTCGTAAATTCCGTATTATTAAAACGCAAAAGAATAAAATTTCTAACATAAACAATTAACTGCTGTCGTCAATTTAAAAAGCACCATTAATACTATTTATAGGCCGCCGCAGCGTAATCATTACGTCGCTCGACGTTGAAGGCAGTGGCGGCGGGTCCATTGGGTTCACTGGTTCACTGAACCCCCTAAGAAAGCTACTGCACTATTTTTATTTATAAATATAAATACCAATGTTCTTTCCATAACCTAAATGTCTTTGACATCAATCATTTGGCCTAACGTTTCCTTCGTTGAGTCGCGATTCCTTCCGCTTTTGGTTCCAACTAGCTTGACTTCGCGCGAGGTTCACTCCCCGAAGTGAACCCCTTCAGACGTCGCGTTATAGGTGAAGAGCGGTGAGGGGAAAAAGAGGCATACGGCCTTTAAACATGGGCCGATCGCTGCACTACGTTGCAGCGACAGCCGACGAGAATGGCTTCATAGGATTTTCGGAAATTTTTTTTAGGCACTTTCCGGCAACTTAGAGAGTTGAAATTCGAGGAATCGCTGGAAGCCGTGTATTTTCGTCTAAAACTATAAAGACACCCTCGAATATTATCCCACGTTCGACGCTAGGCCAGGGCAAATATTCTCCAATTTAAAATGTATTGCGTCGATTTTTCAGATTTTTTAAAAATGTCTTCCCGATGACATGGAAACTTAAAATCCGGCATGTGAATAGAGATCATAAATAAATTTCATATTGTCATGTAAATAGAAGAAATGAGCGTTTCATAATTACAATTTATCTTTTACCTTATGATCATTGGTTCGACGCTGGGGCACCATTTGTATTTTACCATATATTTCAAAGGTGGATTGTAGAATTACGTTTGAGGACCTTCCCGATGTGATATCGACTTGAAATTTTGTATCATCAATATTCTTGCAAGCAACTTTTACTCGTATATATATATATATATATATATATATATATATATATATATATATATATATATATATATATATATATATATATATATATGGATAAATAATTTTTAATAAGAATTTATAAACATTTTTCATTTGTAATTGTTTCTTTAAAGAAATAATTACGTTGTACTTGGCAAAATACTTTTTAACAAATTCATGCATTTCATAAGTTTCTGCATCTGGACTCTTTCTTTAATTCCTTAAAAAATGGGCAACAGCAGGTCCTTGGTCATAATATGCAGTTCCAACACTGTTAATTGCGATGTGTACATCCTAGAATTTATAGCTTCTCTAGAAAGGCTTGACTGTTTGTTGGATTTAAGTTTGGTATGGATTGACACATCTCTCTCCGTGCAAGCACTATGAGAAGTTAAAGTAAGATCTGCCAGAATTAATTTGTTGAAAATTGATGGATGTTGTGATACCTTCCAGTAATTGTAAAGCCTAGCTATTGACGAAGTCATGGCTGGAGGAGGAGGAACATAGGGCCCGCCACCTTCCCGAACTCTATTCCTGAAAAGAAACATTTTATCCAAACTCTAGCGTTTAATGCTTCCTGAATTTAGTTTAAAACGCGTAGAACTTGTGTTTTTTCCTTTTTTGCCGGCGCCTAATACTGTCTCTGGGCGACAAAACTTGGCACTTAGCATAAACTATTCGTGTCGCCTACTTTGTATGTTATTTTGCACTGGTATTATATGCACTGGTCTGCAGCTATGTAATGGCTACCCATAATGCGCTGCAATATTGTGAATTTACGGAATGTTTTCGTATCCAGTGTACATATTCAGTTACCGGTGTTGTGGTTGCTTGTGGCGTATTCAGTATGTAAACCAACTGCGTTACTTGTTTGTGAACAGTTTTTCTCGCTCTTTTATTATGAATAGTGTCCAATTTTTGAAAGGGATTAATTTTTCCTCTATTTCTGTTTAAGAAAAATGTGCAATAAAAGAAGTGGGAAGTCCTATTCCTTTGCTGAACCTATCTCAGAGTCAGAGTGGCAGAGGTAGGCAATGCTTCCGAGTGTTTAAGTCATAGATATATGAGAGAAACAGTTGGATTTGTGGCTACGACTCTTCCAATAGGCTATACTATTTCCCTTGTTTGCTTTTTGCGAAAGACAAGGACGCGACCTGGGCGAAAATAGGTGTATTTGAATTACGGCATTTATCTCAAAAAATTATTCGGTGACAGTCCTGTCAAATACTTCAACCCTAAATAAAACAATATCAGGTAATTTATTTATGTTCTTATGATTCTATCTTATATTACAACAAATAAATGGAACATAAATATTAATATGTATTTTGGTATTTAAAAATATATACGGAGAAATATGAATTGAGAATTTAAATAAAAAATCAATTTTCGAGAATATAGGGATTTTTTTACAACAAAGTCATATATTGTTTCAACAAATTTTCATATTTATACTGCTTTTATCCGCGGTTGTTGTGAATTATACTGCGCCCATGTAAGCAGAGGCAATATTCTAGTATGAGTCAGAATATTTAACCATAATCGCGGCCACTTAAAAAAATACGAATTTTGAAGTGAACCCCCTGTTTTATTAGTCACGCGCCGCCACTGGTTGAAGGGTTAATGTTTTATTTCATATTACTCTATTTCTATTCTAATTACATTGCCTCTAATTTCCTCTTCTTTTGATATAATTCATATCAGTGTATACTCCCTTAATTATCATGTACTTAATCACTTATTATTTCTTACGGAAATGTTCGTCCTGCGAGCATGTGGAGCATGAAACAAAATAACCCAATCCTTTCAAAACCTCAATTGGTGGGAATTTTTACGTTAGGAAAAAACATATGCAGCCAAAGTATTTCTTGTCAGATATTCGTAAAGAAGAGTGAATTACACTTACGATTTGAGCAGATGTAGGGCGAATTTACTTCGATTATAATACTTTATATCTTATATAACATCCAAATCGAAGAAATGTTAACAAAATTTAAAAAATAACACCACAAAAGCCTCAAAACATGCGTAAGGACGAAATGCGCGAAGAGACGCTCATAGACTCGCTCTAATCGTGCCTTACGTCTGTTAAGCGGCCGTATGGCCGAGTGATAAGTTAGCTCTTATCGTGAGGTCCCAGGGAATGCTATAGCAGCGATTTCTGGAACTTTTTCGTTAAATAGTTAGGTATAATATTTTAAATAGGGCCGTGGCTGTAAGTTAGAAACAAATTCCTCTTTATTCGTTACGAGGAAACATTTTCCACCTTCATATCATTTCCGGCATCTTTGAATATTGACGACTACAACACATTTATATGATAACATATATTGTTAAATTGAAGTATAAATTATGTTAAATTAGTCAGAATATAAACAAGTTATAAAGGTTCATTTAGTAGGAAACCATCATGTTTAGTGCCGGAATGGTCGTTGCGGAGGGCTAATTCACATTCGGCCACCTGGTTCTTCAAGGCCCAGATCGATGTGAGTAGATTGGGGGCGAATTTCAGACCTTTCTCTGATAAATTTACTTCTGCTTTATTAAATTTGTATTGCGACAAGTTGGTAATCCTCTCGAAAAAACAATGGGAGGCACTGTTTTGTTGTTCAGAAGGAAACCTAGACGAAGGGGAATCTTTCCTCTGAGTAAGGATAAATTGGCAATTTTCTTTTCGATAGTCGCTCGTTTCTTGAAGGCAATTTCCCTGCTTCTTAGTCTCACAGCGTCATCTAAACATGTCCAGTGGAGAGCGTGAGTCAATTCGGTAAAAAGAAGAAGGCAATGCTCTCTCTCTGAACGTACCACTCATGAAGCTCTCTTCTGATCCATCTGGGCGTTTCTCACAGCAAATTTTGCAGCCGTCGAAGTCGACGTTGTCTTGATGTTGACATACTTGGGGACTACACCGAGTTTAAGCATCTGCTATTTTCGGGTATATAAAGCTTCTCTTTGGTATGACAGGGAAATTAATTAAATGAGTATTATTTATTGATATGATGAATTGATATTTTTAATGCCATGCTACAACACTAAAATCCACCAAAGTAAGTTCTGCAAGGTGAAATCATCAACATAATAATTGGTTGCAGAATCAAACCATCTGCTAAGAACTATCCTTAATAATTGTTTACAATAAATTAAATGCATGTCTTTCCACATTTGCACAATTACTCTACAATATTCATAAATGACACAAATAATAAAACAATATTGCAGTCTGCTTATTCATAAAAAAGATGAAAAAGCTGCATTTTGCCCTGCAAAATGAAAAATCTAACCAAAAAGTCTCAAGTTCCTCATTTTGCACTGAGTGAGGTACAGCTATCGACTTCACATTAACTGGATGTAATGCGTTATAGACTTTCTATAAGTTTCTTTCTATGCCGTTGTCAAAATACAAACAAAGTAACGCCAAAAACGACTTGTCATCGAAAATGGCTCATTGGGCTACACTTTGAAACTATATTCATTCAGTCTCCGAAAGCAAATTGTCATTATAAAGGGAAGCATACCCTCCTCATTTCACAATAATATCAACGATTGTAATGGAACTCAAGTTCATCCAATAATGCCATTAATTATGCATTAAATGTTGGAAATATCAATGTATACCATCGCACTTAAAAGATGCAATCATCGCGATAAATTATCGAAGTGCGACCATTCACTGGTTATAGGCTGAATTGCTTCCATGTGCATTCCATCCTGCATGAAATTATAAGCCGTCAATGTCTCCCCTCGATTATATTACGAAAGAAATCAAAATAAACTAACTGAGAGCTAGCAGACTACCAATTCTCGTCAATGCGCATGGATGAGAAATTAGTCAAGCAAGACAGCGGAGTGGAGCGATATCGAGCGGAATCTCACTCGTACGTGAAAAAAGCCGCAGAAACGCAAAATCTCACAAATTCCGTTTCATTCGGAATATTGCCTTTCGGTGGAATTCCGGCAAATCTCATTCCACTCGGAATTATTACGGAATTGATGTCCATGTAGAATGAACAAAACCTCTTTTTTTTAATCTGACTAATTCAAATTGTGAATTCGAGTTGTGAACCTAGAAACTATCTCGCTGATACGTCTCTCAATTTCCCGCAACGGCTATTCTCTTTGAATTTCAATTTTTCCCTCACATTTTTATCAGTGTAATCTCGCTCTCATTTAAACCACAAGAACCGAACACTAAAACTACGAGGGGCATCTGCGGAGTTAGTAAAAAGATTAGGTAAAAATATTAAGGAAGATTGAGCTTTACGTTGACAAGTAAAGGGGGAATAGGAGTGGTGATGCACGGTGGGGACATGTCCCCGGAACAGTAGTCATGAAGGAATACTGGGAACTCTGACAAACTTGTAATATGAGGTAAGGGAAGTACTTGATAAATTATTGAATATGGAATTTGTTGTATTTTTAAATGATGTACAGATATATTACATAATAATATGTATAATATCTATGATATATGATTCCTTCTCCGGATTCATTCATATATATAGGGATATAGATTGATAGGATACCAATTCACAGGCTAAACGAGGGGCTACATTAACTTTAAATTTTTACAGCGTATAGACCCTGACGTGAAAAGCCCAGGAAAAAGGCGACTTTGAACCTCAGTGTCATGGGTTCGATGCGAGAAGGCCCCAAAAACCCGATTTTTCCAATTTAAATGTTTTGCTTTGATTTTCGGGAATTTCTAAAAAATACTTCCCGGATAGGTAGATAATCAAAACTCAAGGAGCCTCTAGATATTGTCATGCTATATCGAAAATATTTATGACTTTTACAGAAAATGTCCTATGTTCGATGCTAGGACGATGCAAATATCTCTCATTTAAAATACATTGGGGTAGTTTTTCATTATTTATTTAATGCATTTATCGAAATGATAGGAAGTTCTTGCTTTGCTAGAAGATGTATATTAAGACTCGGTTTAAGAAAATATTTAAATAAGACTATACTGTTCCTGGCTTCGATGCCATAGTGCATTAAATTTTCTCACATAAGGAATATATGTGAAAAGTTTGACGTCATTTGAAGCAGTTGCACCCAATATTTCTTCTTGAAATTTCACACTCAGGTAGAGATGGCGATCTTCTCTTGTGCTGCTTAGGAAGTATCACCAATAAGACCCAGGTTCGATGCCGGACGGATAAATTGCAGCGAATTTTAATAATATTTTCAATCGTTTTTTTCTTTCGAGGACCCTCTCGATATGATGTGGACTTGAAATTTGAATTATATTATATATTATTTGAAATATGCTTGCAGTATGCAAGCAACATTTTACTCGTATGTAATATTTGTTGCCGCCGGACGAATACTCTTATTGTAACTTTTTTATAATAATAACACGAAGTCGTGAATCCTGGACGTATGAATTTCGAAATTCGGTAGGTGAAAAAAGCAATGAAACGAGAGATTGCTATAAAATTGAAGAAATTAGGCATAAGCAATGATATTGCGAATAACATGAATGATCATTCTATGACTATACATATACTACCGAAGTAAGCAGTGAGGTGTGTGATTCTGACGTATTTCTCTTCCGCACTTTGCTTTTTAGAAATACGAGCTCTTTTCGCTACGCTTATACTTATTGCCTCCATTCTTAGCTTAGTTCGGCGTAATGATTCACACAAATGGGATGCTGAGGTGCAATTGTATACGTGATGAGTGACTTTTCTTCTTCCGGTGATCAAAGAATTGAGAAACCTATTCTCTGTTAAACGGAATCAGGCGTAACTTTGTGGTAATTATAAATTCTAACAGTATTAAAAGATTCCTCAATATGGATTATCTGTTTCCGAAAAACGAGGGCCTAATGCGGATGGCAAACCCAACGACTGAGGTCACGGGAAGAACCGTTGATCGGAGGGGAGGTGAGGGAGGGCGGAGCGAGTCCATCGCTGAGCGTACCGTTGCTCGTCTTTGACCGACTGCTTCGCCATGCCTTGGATCGGCTCGCAAACGGTGAGTGTCCCTGTTGTTGAATGCCCTCTCTTTGCCATACGCTCTTTTGTTTAATTAGTTCAGTAGAAAGTAAATAGTGCAACGTAGGGTACGAATGACTTCAAAAGGTACAGAAATGGCGCGTCTATGATCGCGCTATAGCTGCATTTACTGCGTACAATCGAGACTGATACGATTATTACATTTGCCGTGACCCATGGACAAAGGAGGAGACAAACAAATTCTACTGTGTTTTTTAAGTACTTTCTTCCTCGATATTTACTGTGCGTTGAATGGGATCGTGCCCGGCAACATTCCACAACCGTTGTATGCTGTCCTACTTTCCAGCCCTTCGTACATTTATCTGAATATTACTCTCAATTTTTCTCGTGATGACAGTAGTTGTCCGCACCATTCTATTCTTTGGATGTGTTGCTTTTAGATACACTGCATGAATTAGCGATTTAATGATTATTAATATTAAACGATCTAGAAAGTTTTTATTACCAATTTCCGTCAGATTTAAGTTGGACCGTTTCTAGCTGATCCACTTAAAAATCCCACTGAAAAAAAAACCTGAAAAATCGCTCTCTCATTATAGTTCCAAGATTTGCCGCTGTTTATTTTCCTAGCCACGGTGCAATGGGTAGTTGAGGGGAGTAAGGGGGGGTAAGCAAAAGAGAGCTAAACAGCAATAAACGGCAAGACCAAATCCCTTTTTTATATAAATAAATTTTATATATTTTCTTTATGATTTTTGGTATCGACTTTTGAGCCATCCATTGCCCTCTATTTCCATTCACAGAAATTACTTTTTAAATTTATTCACTATACGGAACAAAATGGCAAATTTTGCTATAGGGAACCAATATAGGAGATTTTTAAAATGTACTCGGAGCAGTAACTCTTGAAAAACGAATATAATATAATTATTGCGCATACGCCGCTAGGGTGGATCTAAAAAACCTTTTTTTCGAGATCCGTCGACAGCTAGTGGTTTGTGGTCCTCATAACATACAAAACATTTCAACTCGATTGTGTCCTGCGAATTTTAGTCAAAATTTTAAATTTTTGTGAAAAATGTCAAAATTATTCTTTTTTCCTGATGGTTTCTCAATATTTTCTAAGTGATTTACTGGAATTTAATATATTGCTTGTTAGTTGCTTTATATTAAAGATATAGTACGTTTGAATCGAGAAAAATGGTTTCTCAGTTCGCCAAAATTCGTCAAAATATGCAAAATATACAGAAATCTTACGGATGTTGGTTAGAAAGTGGTGTGGGTGGTTTTGTCTTTTTTTCTGATAGAATTGTAACACCCGGCGATAGTGGAACATCCAAATTACAGATATAATTTTCTTTCCAAATCAAATAATATCTTTTGTGAGAATTTTTACCTTTCGAAATTCGGCAAGAAACGTTAAAATTGCAAAAGTACTAGTTTGATTCAAACGAATATTTGTTTTGGATAAAGATACGTCCTTCGCGACGAAAACTGTCACTCAATATGCCACCTATCTGTATGAGGTGCCTCCTATGGGGCCAGAATAGAATTAATTAAATAGAAGTTTTTTTTGTACCTCTTTCCGTTCTCATCTATTCCTTTACTTGGTGGCTCCTAGCGGTAGCAAAGCAGTGCTGTCACGCACCTATTTATTACATTTAATATTCTATTTGTTGTATGAATGGTATTACTATATTTTTGAGTAAATCCTGGCCCACCTTAAAGTTGATGAGATAGTTGTTCTTGGAAGTAAACGAAGGAACACAAATACTGGTTGGGTCTTTAGTACCTTTGAATATTGGAAGAATTAACAAGAAACCAATTGTATGTCTTTTACATGACAATGATATTCCATTCCATTGGTTTTCTAGATAATTCCTCGAAAATTCCAAGAATTTCATCCTTCCAACAAGTATCGGAGTTTTTTCCTTCACCGTAACAAGAACTACAATCTCATCATCTTTAATTTAGGTCATGCGGTACTCCAAAATATAATAATAATATTTATAAAACATATTAGATATTAAATGTAATAAATAGAGGCGAAGGATAAGACGAGGACGGAAAGATGTAATAAATAACTTAATTCTAAATTAATTTGCCTCCAATTCTGCCCTATACAGAGGCATATAAGCGGCATATTGAGGCTAGAATGACACTTTAAGTAGCAAATGACATATCTTCATCCAAAAAATATTTGTTTTAACCGAACTAAAACTTTTGGCAATTTTAACGTATCTAGCTGAAATTTCGAAGCTTCGAGGTAAAAATTCTTACAAAAGATAGTATTTGATTTGGAAAGAAAATTATATCAGTAATGTGGATGTTTCACTATTGCCATTCCATTATCACGCTCATAGCCATGTAGAAGTGTTTATTTACGATCAACTATCTCAGAAACGAAATCTTTATCAGTGCAAGGAAGGAAAAAATAAGTTTAGGAAGTTTTCGGGAGAGTTTTACATAAATGAGGGGCGCAAAAATGATTTCGCTGTATATGTAACTCTTGGATTACTGTGTTTATAATTTAAAAGTAAAAGTCTTTCTTTGGTTCATTTCCACGTCTTTATTTCTATTTTCACTTCTAAATCTCTGATTATAAGTTACATATATTCACTCCGAAGTGATCTCTCAACATGATTTTAAAACACAAAAATCTGATGTGGCCAGCACATGACTTTCTCCATATATAAGATGTAAATATTTATCTACGACAGTAATTTCGAACTCTATATTCCATCTTAACTTGGAAGATGAGTGATTTATTTATATATTATTATCTTTTACGTCACAAACATTATAAATAATGTTTTTCGGGACAAGCTCGATAAAAAACGACGAATTTGGCCTTTCGCCCATAGAGCCCAGAGCACCCACTAGGTACATAATCAGCAACTACCGGTTTATCAGTATTTCATGAATAACTCCTAAACAATCAGTGATACAAAAATATGTTTCATACAAAAGTTATAGTAATTTACATTTTCTAAAACATTTATAATTAATAGTATGTACCTAAATATCATATTTATGGAGATATTTTGAAAACCGGAAATGAGCTTTGAAGAATGAAGCTCCACTTCCGGTTGACCGATTTACTTCAAAAACTAATCAACTCTAACGACTGTAATAAAAACACTATATATGAAATTTGGTGTTGATCCAACAAATAGTTTTCATGTTAGAGCGCCCACAAAGTACATAATCATCTTCTTCCGGTTTATCGGTATTTCACGAATAACTCCTAATCAACAGGTGATACAAAAATATAATAAATACAAAAGTTATAGTAAATAACATTATCAAAAACTTTTATAAGGTATACAATATACGCATATATCATATTTATGGAGATATTTTGAAAACCGGAAATGAGCTTTAATGAATAAAGCTCGACTTCCGGTTGACCGATTTACTCCAAAAACTAATCAACTCTGACAGCACACACCACAGTACTATATATGAAGTTTGGTATTGATACAACTAATAGTTTTCACGTTAGAGCGCCCACTATCACACACACACATACACACACACACACACACACACATACACACAGACATCATTCCGAAAATGGTCAAAACGTGTTCTAGGGACTCCAAAACATGTATTTCCGTTAAAATCTCGAAGTCGAATTTTTTCATGAAAACAATACTTTCTCTATACTTCGTATATGGAGAAAGTAAAAACAGGATAAATTCACTTTTGTTCCATCAAATTTACATTCACTACAGTTTTGTTGTGAATATCTATTTTTACTTTCTCCCTATACGTAGTATAGAGAAAGTATTGTATTCGCAAAAAAATTCGACCTCCAGATTTCGACGGAAATAGATGTTTTGGGGCTCATAGAGCATGTTTTAGCTATTTTCCCGAACATGTCTGTGTGTCTGTCTGTGGTTAAAAAGTTTGTGGGCTCTCTATCTTAAAAAGGAATTATCCGATCATTTTCAAAATTTATATTTAGAATTTTCCTAACAATGCCAAAAGTTGATTAGTTTTTGATGAATATCGCTGAACCGGAAGTTGCGGTTTATCCGGAACAAAATTTTTGTTTCTTATATATCTTTGTAAGAAGGCAATATAGGTATATACATATACGCACAAAAAATGTAGATAATGTATTTTACTATAACTTTTGTAGAAAACATTTTTTCGTAACAATGATTGTTTAGGAGTTATTCCCCAATAATGGTTAACCGGAAGTTGTTGTTTAATCATAAATTGAAGTTTTTCATACTTATCTCTGTCAGAATGCAATGTAGGTATATACAATTATGTACCAAAGTTATAGATTATATTTTTTACTACTAAGCTTGTATGAAACATTTTCCTGTAACACTCATTGTTTTGGAGTTTTTTTATATATTACCGGCATAGGCTTCTGTTTTCTATAAATACGGAGAAAGTCATGTGTTGGCCACATCAGATTTTTTTCCTTGAGAGTCCAGTAAGTCACAATTAGTATAGTACTAATCGGTGTTTAATTCCAGGTTGAGAAATGGATAATTCTGTATAATAATTTAACGAAGGTTAAAATAAAATCAATGGTAGCAGCCTTTCGCCAATAACTTAGGAATTAGCATAAGCAAAACTCACAAACGTAGTGCAGCATAAAAATTTGACGCTTCTTAGTTTTGTTATTATCATATTCCTGTTATCCTCCGGTTTAATTCACCACAATGATAAATATTTATAATATTTGTTCCCAACTGTGATGATAAGAATGGTTATACATAGAATGTATTTAAAAATTAATCTTATATAATAATCTCCGATGTCAGTCACTCCCGTAAGAAATGCTTAGCTAGAAACTTTCGATCATCATTTTCGTGTACTTCCCAACACGATAGGATTGTGAATTATTGGGAGTCATTAAAGGAGACGGAGGAGAATTACATATTGATAATCGTTCGACCAAAGTATCCTTGGTTCGACTCTGGACGACTCGAATCCCTTCTCATGAAAAATGCACGGAAAGTTCATTCTGATCGATTGCATTGCATAGCAGACATTTTTCTTTCGCATACGTAAATTAGATATAATGGTTGTGCGAAATCGAGATAAGTACTAAAAGAACGGAAATTTAACGAATTCATGGCAACAAAACCATTATATTACAATCAAATTATACACAAAAAGGGCCCGACCTTGCAAAAGGTCATGTATGGCTGATTTATTTATGTGTTGTTCGCACCAGTAGTATTTGACCGAATTTTTAGCTTCAGAAGACCTGAGCCATTCCAAAAAAAAACATTGAAATCTGTGTGATTTTCTTATTTTTTAAATAGATAATCTGAAGCGGTAATGTTAAGATTGGTAAGTTTGCACAAATTGCTTCTTTTTAATCTTTTCCTGCTGCAAGACTCGAGATAATTTTGACTCCGTATCTCAATTTTGTTTGCTTGGAGGAGCTCTCTCACGAACCAATCTTTGGATTGACAACGATAGGAGAATTAGATTTTACTTTTAAGCAACATCATGCGTAAGCTTTTCACGATGGGTGAAAAAGTGGACTTTTATAAAACGTTGTATCGATTCAACTCATGGTGAGAATGTAGCTATTTCTCGAATTCCATTTCTTTTCGCCAAAAGAGAAATACCCTTACTTTCCGCAAAGAATGTTCATCGGGGGTTATTAGAGTGAAACATAATTTATTTCTGTCCTTTATGTTTAATATTTGATTCCTTTGTCCCCTTGTATCTATCTGAAAATGTAACTTTAAACGTGGTTCTGCTTATCCTAATGTGATCTTACAATACATTTTAATATTGCCTTAGTCGAAGTAATTTTCATTCAAAGTATATGAGATTGAATATTGAGTTGATTTGGCTTTGTAGGCTACATTGTAACTTAAATTTCTTGGTATATTGGATTGGAAAGTCTGGTATTTGCTATCTGTCAACAATTATGAAGCATGTGTTACGATTAAGGTTGTTACACTGGTATTTATGAAATTTAATATCCCATTTGAGAATCAACTTCTGCTAGTCAATAATAAAATTGCAATGTAAGGTGTAAGTGAGCAAGAAGGCTCCAGCCAAATATGGGTAGAGATGCAAGTCATAATGATTAATACTGCCAAGGATTAACTTGGATATAAAACAAGGAAACAGAAATGGATGACTGAGGAAATCCTGTTGGTGATGGATGAACGACGAAAACACTAAGCCCAGAAAGATTGAACGAGATTAAATTCCACCGCATTACAATTCTACTGGGGGTCAAAGTTGACCAAATTTAATTAAAATGCCGGTCTTTGAAGCTTTCTGAAGAGGAATCTGAAATAGAACCTTGCCCCAATTTTCCAGCCCGATAATAATAACGAATTTTCGACAACACTGCATGGCCGCGTGGCGGAGTACGGCCATCCAGGATAATCTCGGTTTGAGAGGAACGTACCAACGCATCTCGAGGGCATTTTTTGTTGTTTATAAGCACATTTTTTCCTTCAAAAATATTTAATATTAGAAGTCATTTTAAAAACCCCAGTTTCATTCCGTGTGATTGGTGAAAATGTCCACATTGGCTGAATTTTAAGTCTATGCCTACGTCTATTACGTCGTATTTTCTTTAATATAATTCTATATCGCTAACTAGCGGAGTGTCCATTGATTCTCAACGGAAAAATGAATTTAAATCGAAAGTAATGAAATTTAGATATGAAAATTCTTAAATTTATGAAAAAACAATACTTCTCTTCATCCTATGTGACTTACGAAATCAAAAAAACAGCTACACAAATGCAAATCACAGACTAAACTAATGCACCAGTCGCTACAACAAATAAAGGAAACAACTAAGTACCAAATGAATGGAGACGAAATCACAAAAATAGTCGCACAAATCTTGTAAACCACAAATGAAAACAAATGAACCAGTCGCTTAGCACATCCAATATGTCCGTTAGACAGCGAGTCAGTGAAATCATCGCAACTATCAAATAAACGAATAAACGAAAAAAACCGCAAACGAATTACAATGTAAAGTAGTTAATCTAATTAGAACGCGTCCGTTTATGAATTAACTCCTAATGTATTCCTTAAGATGGCGTTGTAAAGTAGTTAATCTAATTAGAACGCGTCCGTTTATGAATTAACTCCTAATGTATTCCTTAAGATGGCGTTGGCTGTTCTTCAATTAAATTACTTAACACTTTATTACTAACACTCTGATATATCGTCTGACTTCGAAGTGAAAGCAATATTCTACGACCAAAATAAAAAACTTCATTCCATTTCCTCTGTTTTGGTGTTGGTTTTTAGTTTCCAACGGCCATTATTTCTAATTTTATTTCATTAAAGAAAAGTACCATGCAAATGATAAAATTTTCTTCCCATGTATTTTTTATGGATATTATTCGACTACCTGGAGTCGAACCGAGTACAGTTGCGTCAACAAAAAGTAGCCTATCATTGGCGCTGGGGACACTTTTAATATTGTACGAATTTTGAAATTTTGAAAATATTTTGCTTTAGAATTATAGCGTAAAATAGATTTTTGACCCCTACTGGGGACGAACTGGAGACAGTTAGGTGGATAAAAGGTAGCCTATGTCACAAGCCGGATGACAAATGACCATCATACCAAATTTCATCAAAATCGGTTGGATAGTTTTTGAGTGATGCTCGGACAGACAGACAGACAGACATGAAAATTTTTAAAAGGTGTTTCGGACATCGCTTGGAACAATCGAATACATTTATTCGATTTTTTTCACTCACCAGAAACATTCGAATACATTCACTCGGTTAGAATTGAGTGAAAAATCTAAACGCCTTATTCGAATAATTCGATTGAAGCAAACAACCGAATGATTCGATTGTTTTCAATCGATTGTTCTCGCCTCTACTAGAAACCAAATACAATCTTTCCAATGTCTGAAAATGCAATAGAGATTCCATAGCTAAATATATTCTGTACAATTACATAAAAATACAAATAAAGTAGACTGTTTCAAACAATGATGAGAACATTTATCATGTATAGAGAAAATATATTTCACCAGTATACTTACAATTTTCCAATAAAAAAGAGGAAATAATGTAAAAAAACAACTTACTAGAAATATTTCCTCCGAAAAGTGTCGACAACTGAAACCAGAAATTCTGAAGGGAACTTCCCAAACTTATTAAATAAACTGCTTAAAATAATGCAAGCAGATGCCGAAAGATCACAAGAGCATGACTATCTTCTTCCACAGGCAAAGCCAAACTCTAGTTGTCATAGTTTGCAAAACTCTTAAATTAGAAAGCACCAAAATGCAGTTTGAAGGGTAACCGTTAATCCACAAGAAGCACTGCTGCATGCTACAAAACGAGCCAGAAACCGAAAGTTTAACTAGGGGACACCGCGGCAGACTGAAAAACCAGCCCACCTGTGGACTGGTTTTCAATGGTATTTTAGATTTAGATATATACTCAGCGAGGTGCCAGAGGCGTATGGCAGGGGGTGTAATACACCACCATTATTCATTCATACCTATCAGCATCTCTAATAGCCTGGGGAATAAACGACCGTAAGTAATTATCCGTCCCTATAACGCTTCGTCGATGCCTCTCGGAGATCGCGTTCGCTCCTTACTGGCACTAATGTTTCGCTTACTTCGTCTATAAATTCTGAACGCATGAACTTTTCGAAAGGTTTCCGACGATATTCAGATCTTCTCATCTGTAGTGAATTCCAACTGAGGGACTCTATCATTGCCGTAACGCTGCTATCAAACCTGAAATCCCCGCAAACGAATCGGGCTGCTCTAAGCTGGACCATCTCTAAATCTGAGACTAAACCTACTTCGTGTGGATCCCAAACTGCACAGCAGTATTATAGACTCGGACGAATAAGAGAAAAGTACGCTATTTCTTTGACTCTCGATGAGCATCCTCTCAACGTTCTACCAGTTAATCTTTGCATTCTATTCGCTTTTCCTATCGCATCTCGAATATGTTCTTTAAAAGATAAGTTACAGCTAAACGTGACTCCTAGGTATTTGTTGTCCTGCAGTAACTTTAATGGATGTCCCGAAATTTGATACTGCGGGGGAATTCTGTTTGTGGAGCGCGTAAAACTCATGGCAACGCATTTATTTATCGTATATTAAGTTCAAGCTGTCATTCTTTACACCATCCTGATATTACGTCCAGGTCGTTTTGAAGTACATTACAATCGTTTTCAGAACGAAATCTCTCTGTATATCAGGGTATCATCGGCAAATAGTCTAACATTTCTCTTTACGTTATCTACGAGATCGTTAATGAAAATTAGAAATAAAATCGAACCAAGAACACTTCCCTGAGGATCTCCTGATAAGATACTTATTTGGTCGAATAAAATTCCGTCTAACACAACTCGCTGAGATCTGTTTTCTAGAAAAGATTTGGTCCATCTGATAACTATTTCGTCGATGGCGTAGCTTTTGGATAAGCTTTCTGTGAGAAACTGTGTCGAAAGCTTTCCTGAAATCTAAGAAAACTGCGTCTGATCTAACACCGCCGTCTGCTGCTTTAGATACGTCATTCATAAAAAGCGCTAACTGGGTCTCACAAGACCTACCTTTACGGAATCCGTGCTGGCTCTGACTGATTGCTCCCTTTTCGGAAAGAAAGCGCATGATAGAGCTCGCTATAATATGCTCCATTATTTTGCAAAAAATTGAAGTTAATGAAATAGGCCTATAATCATCTGGTTTTGACGCACGCCCTTTCTTAGGCACCGGAGTGACATTAGCTTTTCCACGACATTGGGACGGTTCCCTCATCCAATGATTTCTGATAGAAAATCTGTAGAAGTGGAGCAATTTCATAGGCTAAAGTTTTAATTACAACAGCGGGAATACCTTCGGGTCCTGGCGCCTTTTTCCTATCAATCTCTCGCAATAGTTTTCCAATTCCATCAACCAATATCTCGATGGGACACATCTCTGAATCAATGCGCGAGGTATAATCCTTAACTTGACCATTGTCTACAGTGAAGCATTTCTGGTAGTGCCCGTTAAGTAAGTTAGCTTAATCTTCTGATTTATTTACGGTAATTCTCTCTGCGCTTATGAGGCAAGGCACAGAAAACTGACCTCCACGGTTCTCACGCACGTATGACCAAAATTCTTTCTGATCGCTACCTAATGATTCTAATAGGGTTGGAGATCTATATTCCTGGTATTCTTTTCGCGCTTCTTCCTTAACTAACTTTCGCACATCTCTATTGCTTTGTTCCTCGAGCTCATGGTTATTTCCGCATGCTTTGAGTTTCCTCCATCGCGAGTGAATGACTCTTTGCTTCCTATGCAATGCTCGTAATTTAGGTTTCGTCCACCGTGGCTCTTTACGATCACGCACGCTCTTAGAAGGAACGAATTTTATTAAACTTTCTTTGATTATCCGGAGAAACTCTATCCAACTATCCAGTGGCGCAGCGAGGGGGGGGGGTTTAGGGGTTCAACCCCCCTCCTCAAGAGTCAGGTCCTATGACTAGCTCTGAGCTTTTTTTCTGCTGAAGAGTACAAAACCCCAATCATCACGCAAGTCTTAGAGATACACTGCTTGATAAATTCAGCGAAAGCTCCACGTACCCGTAATTATGGCTCCGATTTCAGCCAAGGCGATGTTTTCGGTGGCAGAGTAGGCCTAGAGCCGACAACGATATCAATGGGACACTAAGATACGAGTGTTTTGCACTCAATGTTCAACGTATGCACTTCTTAAGCCTTTCGTTTTGTTAGATGACTCACACCATGAGATAAGATTCCCATGAGAAAAATTCGAAAGTGCTGATTCGTTTATTCCTCGCAGAAATACAAGGGAACATTCGAGAAGTAACTCGAAACTTTCACACTGAAAACAGAGATTAGGATTACGTTTAAGAGGCAAACAGATTGATAAAACGCTCAGATCTTCTGCATTTGACTGTTTTTAGGGTGTGAGCTCGCGAGTAGTGTTTTTGAGAAATTCACTGGGAACAGTTAGAAAGAGAATTTAATTTTAATTTCATAAGGTACAGATGGACATCCGAAAATTCTTTTCTAAGTCCGCTAATAGCTCGAGGCCTCTATCGGGAAAACGAAGGCATAGTTTTTTCTAAAGTTAATGGCAATGTGTTTTTTATGCAATTACCATTATTAGATGCATAAATTAGGATTGTCTTATTTTAGGCATATTATCGGAGGGCACACCTGAAGATGGGTTTAGCGACAATTTCAAAGGTGCTGGTTCATTTATTCAGCATTCTAGACGATCAAAAGTCTGTACAGTAGACTCTTGATTACTCGGGATGATTGAAAATGTACTGATCCTTATTTTATGATTACCTGTTAATTTGCTTTATATTTACGAAATAATTCGATAATCGAATTTCCGTAGAAATTTGAAGAAGTATTGGAGCAATTAAAGATATAACTAAAAATAATTTTCGACAATTTTATTAATTATATACCATTTTGGAAGCAAATCAGTCAGCTGAAAGGTATTGTGCGCGTAAGGTACGCACAGATTTGTCGGAACAGTGACTTGATGGCTTGAAATAAATTTGATGAACTGTTAAAACTGTGTCTTAAATTTTTCAGCTTCTTTTTCGATGCAGCCAATTTTTCTCTGGTAATAGAATCCGACGAATCTCAAGACTTATTCTGTCAACCACGTGGTCATTCAATTCCCCTTCAAAACTTCAATTCATGGAAAATTTTGGTTTTCTTTGAACAATCAGTGCGTAAGACTGGGTGTGCGTCAGCTCTCTGCTGATTAAACAACCTAACTACTACTTAGTCTAAATAATTGTAAATTGACGACTTCATTTTTTTCACATTGGTGTGTAACTTTAATTCTGCAAATTCAATTATAATATCAAGTATAATCAAGAGTAAACTGTATTTTTTAATGTAGCCGAAGATTTAAAGATCGGTTTGTGACGCATTCAATTGAATACTTAGCTAATACATAAATAACGAAATCAGGCTTAATTAGCCTACCAGAAAATTTCATCTGATACAAATGATAATATGTTTCTTAGAAGAGGAGTTAATTTTAAAAAACAAGGGATGAAGTCACTCCTAAGAAAAGTGCTGATGATATAGTCTAATAACGAAAGATATTTAAATAAGCATGAGCGCGCCAATGTGGGGATCTTATGAGTGGATATTGCGTTTTATGTCTCTTGCCAAATAATCGTAACTAATTTTTTTCCTTCTCACGTTTGGCAACCTTTTGGAAGAAGGAATTCTCGAAGACTTGGTAAGTTTATATCTACAACACTAAAAAAGTTCAGCACAGGAAAAAAATGAGTTTTTAATAGATATTGGACGTATCCAAACTAGAAATCCAAACAACACTTATGATAAGTTTTCTATCGCTTATGTAAACTACTATCTTGGAAAGTGTAATCAGTTGGCCACCTAAGTGTTAAACTCCTCTATTGTTCAATGTATTTAGTTTTTTAAAGAATTGACATATTTGTGGCAAGTAACGAGCATGAATATACTAGCCCCTGAAAGGTAGGCATTTTTCCTTGAACCCACTCCATTGGCAAATCCTGGCTGTGCCACTGCAACTATCATTTATTGTATTAACACCCATAAAGCGGGAAAAAATATCCTTGCACTCGTTAATATAAACCTTAAACTCCGAAAAATTAGCTTTGCGAATTACATATACTTGCTTCGGTGGCTTTATGTCCGTTATGACATCATAGTCTGAAATACCGTCAACTATATCGAGATTAGTTATCAATTGTGGGTGGGTGGTGGCTAGTAAATCTAGGATGTTACCTTCACCCACACGAGTCGTTCGAGTCTTCGTCATGTTCTATCGCATGCAACGAGAAAGTATCGATTAATTTTTGAGAAAATTTCCTCTCTCTACTAGAGTTGGAGCATGTTAAATTCCGCCAATTAATATGTGGTAGGTTAAAATCTCCTCCTATAACTATGTTGGGGTCTTTTATTTTTTCACCGAAAATCTGTAACGTCTCGGATAAATCGTCAATACAATCAATTTCGCCATCGGGAGGACGATACAATGAACAAACATAAATCTTACTACCGTTTGGTCTTAAAATCGAGCACCAAATCATTTCGCTCCTGCTATTTTCTACAAACTCATCTCACTGACTAATCGAATGGTTCTTTACAGCAATAAAAACTCCACCGCCTACTCTACCCTGTCTATCTTTGCGATATATCGCATAATCTGGTGGAAATATCTCGCTTGAATTAATGTCTTCGCTTAACCAACTCTCAGATCCTAGTATGATATCCGCGCAAGTGCTCCTTGTAAGGTTAAGAAATTCCACCTGCTTATTACGTATGCTTCTGCAATTTATTATTTTATTATTATTTATTAAATTATTTTTAGATCTCTCAGTTCGTGCTTTAAATTTGGATTTCTGTTTGGAATAACCGTAACGTTTTTACTTTCTCCATATAAGAAAAAATCTGATGTGGCCAGCACATGACTTTCTCCATGTATAAGATGTAAATATTTATCTACGGCAGTATTTTCGAACTCTATATGCAATCTAAACTTGGAAGATAAGAGATTAATTTCTATCATATTATCTTTTACGTCAAAAACATTATAAATAATGTTTTCGGGACATGTTCGATGAAAAACGATGAAATGGCCTTTCGCCCCAGCGCCCAGAGCGCCCACAACGTACATAATCAGCAACTTCCGGTTTATCAGTATTTCACAAATAACTCCTACACAATCAGTGATTAAAAAATATGTTTCATACAAAAAATATAGTAAATTACATTTTCTAAAACTTTTATAAGTCATAGTTTATACCTATATTTAATATTTATGGAGATATTTTGAAAACCGGAAATGAGCTTTGAGGAATGAAGCTCGACTTCCGGTAAATCAATTTACTCCAAAAACTAATCAACTCTTACGACATCAACCAAAATTCTATATATGAAATTTGGTGTTGATCCGACTTATAACTTTCATGTTAGAGCGCCCACAAAGTACATAATCAGCTACTTCCGGTTTATTGGTATTTCACGAATAACTCCTAATCAACCGGTGATGCAAAAATATGTTAAATACAAAAGTTATAGTAAAACACATTATCTAAAACTTTTATAAGGTATACAATATACCTATATATCATATTTATGGAGATAATTTGAAAACCGGAAATGAGCTTTGATGAATGAAGCTCGACTTCCGGTTTACCGATTTACTTGAAAAACTAATCAACTCTGACAGCACACACCACAGTACTATATATGAAGTTTGGTATTGATACGACCAATAGTTTTTACGTTAAAGCGCCCACTATCACACACACACATACACACACACACACACACACACACACACACACACACACACACACACACACACATACACACAGACATCATTCCGAAAATGGTCAAAACGTGTTCTAGGGACCCCAAAACATGTATTTCCGTTGAAATCTCGAAGTCGATTTTTTTCATAAAAACAATACTTTCTCTATACTTCGTATATGGAGAAAGTAAAAAGAAATTAGTAAAGCACTTCGTAATTTCTTATTATGACTGTCCACGAAGTCCGGCCTAATACCATAGAATTTCTTCATATACGAAGTATAGAGAAAGTATTGTTTTCATGAAAAAATCAACTTCGAGATTTCAACGGAAATACATGTTTTGGGGTCCCTAGAACACGTTTTGACCATTTTCGGAATGATGTCTGTGTGTATGTGTGTGTGTGTGTGTGTGTGTGTGTGTGTGTGTTTTTATTATTATTATTATTATTATTATTTTATTTGACGTTAAAAGAAATTGAGGTTTACATTTTACCCTTTACAGTTCACATTATCACGTTTTTTTTATAAGGTCGTTTCGTGATTATCTCCTTTATATCACGGTTCACAATTCAGTCCATATCACAGTTTGTATCACAGATTGATATCACAGTTCACATTTCAGTCCATATCACAGTTTAATATCACAGTTAACAGTTTAGTCCAAATCACAGTTTAATTTCACAGTTTAAAATTCAGTCCACATCACAGCTTACATCACAGCTAGTATCACAGTTTAATATCGCAGTCCGTATCAAGGTTTATTATCACAGCGTGCATTATTGTATCTTTCATTTTCGAGAAAGCTATTGTCTAGTCGCCAGTAAGGGCTTTTCCAATGGTCCAGTTCCTCCGCAATGTTGATTTTTAGTTTTACGAGGTAATGGTCGGAGAAAGTTGGCATTACGTCTATCTGCTGTAGGTTCTCAACGGCATTTTTGTTGACGTAGTATCGGTCTAGCCTTGACTTGGAGTAGTAAGGTCCGCAGGAGACGTAGGTGTAGCCTGCTTCCTCCTTCCGAAATTCCTCCCACGCATCCACCATATCCAATCTTTTCATAATGCATTTCAAAATTTTGGCTGTTTTAGGATGTCTTTCGATGCCTGTGGAGCGATCTTTCTTCGGGTTAAGGGTGCAATTAAAGTCGCCCCCGACGAAGATCTTTCTTGTACTGCTGTCTGCTGGGCTGTTTAAAGTAACGTACTCTTCTACTCTGTTTAACACAACTGTAGCGTGGGCTTCATTGTTGGGCGTGTAAACGTTCACTATGTTAATTGACTGTCCTCCCCGAGTGGTCAGTAATGCAGCTTGTGCGTAACCTACCTCTAACACCTCTTTCTTTTTAACTGTTATGTCTTGGTTTTTTTTTACTAATATGGCTGTTCCAGAACATACATTTGTTGGTGGATTGTATATGCAGTTGTATCCAACAAAATCCAAAGCGCCGTCATCTAAGTTTGTCTCTTGTAGCAGACAAACGTCGGGATTTAATCTCTCCAAGAGTATTTCAAATAGCTCTCTTTTATTCGCGGAACGTAAGGATCTCACATTGTGTGTTATGAAAATAAGGTCTCCTGGGTGTTTCTTCATAACAGTTTCCTCCGTTGTGAGATGGGATGGTTTATTCGTCACACCTTCTGAGGGCTTTCAGAAGCCTTTGGATTCTAATTCTAAAGGCTTGCTCTTTAATTATTCTCTTGTCTATGATGTCTTCCAAAACTTCGATTAAATCTTTAGTGTCAGAAAACATGTCAAACGCTTTTTCTAGCGGTTCGGTACTTCGTTTTACCTCTATTAAATATTTTCTTAAAGATGGGTATGGGATTGGAATGTGCCCTCCTTTTGAATAATATCTCGTTTCGATCCTTTGAAAGCTTTCTTCATCGTTTTGTTCAGGTTTTTCTTTTCTTATTTTGTTTCCTCTTTTTCTTTGTGGCGAGTTTATGGGGGATGTTTGGGTGTTATCATCTCCTTGCTTTCTTTTTCGCGTTTCGTCTTCTTTCGGTGTGTCTGGTATTAAATCTCGTACTTGACTTTCCGGGTTTTCCTTATTTGTTATGGGGTCTTCTGTTAGTATTTCGTTTGTGTACATATTTGTTGTTGTTGTTGTTATTTCCATCCTTTCCTTTTGTCGTTCTTCGTTTACGTCCATCTTATCAGATGTCAAAAGAGAGATAAGGTCAGAAGCAGCCGTGCGGGTTGTCTTCGCTGTATCGGGAGCCACGCTTTGTGTTTCCTTTATCGGTTCGGGGTCGTTAAGGACAATTAGATCGCTTTCTTGAGTTGATCTGAGTGAATGGGGCGCTGAGTCTTCAGTCGAAGGTGCATTCTTCTGTTCGTTTGTTACCGATGGCGTAATCCTCGTGCTGTCGATCTCGTCTGCCGTGCATGCTTTCGCGTAGTGACCCTCTTTGTGGCATTTAAAACATCTAGGTTCTTCAAAGTTGAAGTAAATTCGATGATGGAGGCCGCCGAAATTAATCAAAAGTGATTCCGGCACGTGTGCTCCATCACGTTTGATGATAAAACATTGTCTTCTCCACGCTTGTATGTGGGTTAAATCTGGTCTTTTCAGGCCGAGTGAAAGGAAGGTTACAGGACTGACGACTCGTCCTATTCGACTTAGAATTTCTGACAAATCGTCCGATGGAAATTCGGGTGGAATGTTGGAAATAACTAGCCGCTCCACTTTTTGAGACATGCGGTTTGCTACAACGTAATTATCTTTGATTGTGATTCCTCCGTGATTGGACATGAAGTTGTTTATTGTTTCTTCGTCTTTGAGGTAAATGCATATTCTTCCATTGGAGAGTCTAGTAGCGTGGGTTATATTTTTGCCTCCAATTATATCTGCTAGCGCAACCACGTACTCTCCGAGTGGAGTTGCTGGTAAAGCCTGCATCAGAATTCCAAGTTTTCTTGTAGGGCCTGTTGATAAGGGGGTGATTTGAATATTCGACTGAAATGTGCCTCTTTGAGTGGCTAACTCAGAGGTATTCGCACGGGATTGGGGTGAGATACCTTCCGTGACTCTTGCGTAAGTTGTTTTCTGAATTGGGGGGGTTAGGGGAAGAGAGTCTGAAATGGTATTTTGAAGATTAGGAAAACTTTGCGAGGTTGAGTTATTAGAGGATGACAAATTCACCTGAGGGGTGGAAGAGAATGAGGTCGAAGGCAAGGAGGAGGAGGTAGAAAGCACTGTAGTTGTGGTATGGGGTGGCTTCACAGATAGCGGGGCAACGAGCGTTGGAGTGGAGCTGATGGGGCTTATGGAAGGAATAATGCTCCCTTCAGTCGTTGTGCTTGACTTACTATGATCTATAGATGGTATCACGGATGCTGAGGTAGAAGTGACATTCGTAGTCAGTACGATTGCTCCTTTCTCCCTCCTCAAAATTGTTGAAGGCGAGTGAAGGATTTCCTCATCAGATGTTAGATTCAGACGTCTCGGGCTACGTATACGCTGCGAAGTATCTTCTTCCGCTGGTCCAGACATGATTGGTGACGATGGTTTATTAACAGGTGAGAGTACGGTTGTAGATGACGATGTAGATGGTTTGGTAACGTCGGATTCGGTGCTCATTTCAGGTGAATCTTCGTAAAAGAAGTCTGCCGCATCCGATCGGGGCAGCGCCCGAGCGGCCAGACGATCACTCGAACGAGGCACACTTAACCTATTTTAAGTTTCGAATGCTAAATGATAAGATTAGAACAAACTAACTGGAAAAATATTCTCTCTATGAATATAATAGAGAGAGGTCACTTTGTAGAACACTTTAGTAAAGTCACTAAAACCACCACTACAAGAAAACACACGATAATCACGTTATTTCGGGAGCTCACGAAAGGAACGTCCGAACACCACGAGTGACTGTGTGTGTGTGTGTGTGTGTGTGTGTATGTGTGTGTGTGATAGTGGGCGCTTTAACGTAAAAACTATTGGTCGTATCAATACCAAACTTCATATATAAGTGCATGAAAAATATAATGAAAAACTACCCCAATGTGTTTTATAAGGGAGATACATTTACCGCCCGGCATTGAACCCGGGTCTTCCTGGTGATAGTTCCTATGCAGCACAGTAGAAGATCTCTAACTATGTGTGAAAATTCAAGCAGAAATATTTGCTGCAACTACCTCAAACGACGTCTTACTTTTCACATATATTCCTTATTTGAGAAATTTTAATGTGCTCTGGCATCGAACCCAGGAACAGCATGGTCTTATCTATTTTTTTTCTAAAAGTATTCTTAATATACATCTTCCAGCAGAGCGAGAACTTTCTATCATTTCGATAAGTGCATCAAAAAAAATAATGAAAAACTACCTCAATGTATTTTAAAGGGCAGATTTTTGCATCATCCTAGCATCGACCCCATGATTTTTTCGGTGGAAGTCATTTATGTTTTCGATAGATCATGGCCATATATATAGGCTCCTTGAGTTTTGATTCTTTACCTATCCGGGAAGTATTATATCGACAACTGAGGATAGTCTATTACACTAATTCTCCCTCAATATCATTTAAAGCAAGCTTAAAGTGTCGCGACATCGCCTGACCTTCTCAGGTTTAATGATGACGCGACGAAACCGATGATGATGTCACCCAAATAGAAATTTGAACGTTTTAATCTGGACGGATACATTTATTTATTTTCTTCTTTCTTTTCGTCGATTTCTGTGTTTTCAACTCTCAATTTCAAATCTTCTATCACATTTTTGACTATATTCCTCAATAATAACGAAGTTCATTGCAAAATCATATAAGAGAGAAACAACAAGCATCATAAAAAAATTGGTGAAAAGGAATTTTTATAAAGATAGATATTCTTGTAGCCGTTTATGAACAGTTTGCTCTAAATTATGGCAAATTTACTAAGATTAAATATGTCCCATAGAAATAAAGTGACGTGAGTGAGGATTCACTTGAGATCACGCACTTCTATGTTTCCGCTTCAACGGAAAATTCGGCAAGTACATTAATAAGTGTATTTACTATTCATTTTAATATTTACAAAGATATGCTAAGTTGCTGCCAATGAAGGCCCCACGTGACCAAGGTAGAAGAATATGCCGTCCTTATCATCTCCCTTACAAATACGAGAACCAATCGAAGCTCTACTTCCTATCTTTACCGACTAATTGACGCCTTCTAAATCGATCTATTTCCATAATCTTCCTTCTGAATGACCTTTATAAAATGGTAGATGCACGTTCTCTGAGATCGCGCATTATCTAAATAATAATGAAAGAATAACATATTATAACAGCTGAAATGTTCAATGTTTCTCAACGGGAGAAAAGGAGTACGATATACTAGTTCAATTCGTACACAATAACATATAATGTCTCCGATATTAGCTTATTTCAAATGGATAGGGCAAACGAAAATTTTTAATCTCAAAATTGTATGTACAGACATTCTAAAACAGCTTCATCTGATTAATTCAAAGGAAATTTCTTTTTCTTAAGACCCCATCCTTACGAGTGCCTTTCATATGTTCTGAAACCAGCCGAAAACGCAACTCGATGAGATATTTAAGGTGACCTCGGGAATCTCGCAGGGTAGTGTGGTCTGATCGTTGTTATTTTTATCAACGACTTCAGGAATCGCACTAATAATAAAGTTACTAGGGCCATTTACAGGGAAATGGAGATTTACTATGTCGAAAGACTGTATTATGAAATGGTGCGATGATTGGCAATTAGAGCTAAATGTAGGCAAGTGTTAAGCAGTTAATTCCATGAAAGAAAATCAATAACAAATGATTATTCGCACAGCCTCCGTGGGGTAAAGTTAAACAGTATAATAAGCGGAATATTTTGCAGTAGCACTCACGAATATTTGTCATGGAGTAGACCGGGACTGGTTTGGTATAGGTTTACACAATGCTCACATATCGTTGCTCGAACTAGTTGTCATATCAGTAGAAGTGCTTTTTACATTCACGCCAAACAGTTGTACTCGTTACCAGTGAGATTGACCACTTTTTCTAATTTTTCTTTTACGAATAAATTTGTACGCTTATGTAGTGGCGATAATAAAACCTGTACCATTAGATCACCGTAAATCATTAGTGTATTTAATTCGACTACATTGTTCTTTGGCGAGTATTAGAAACTGTGTCCACCAGCTCCGGTCGTCCAGCAGCCGTATAATATGTGGGGGAGCGAAATTCATCAAAGGGAAAAGACGGTTGAACACGAGTTCGCGAGCAAGGTTACTCGTCGTATGTTAGGCCTCACGTTGAGTACACTTGTAGTACTACATGAGCCGAAAAATGTAATATTAGGGAATTAGAAAAGGTTATAAAGGAGGTAAAGAATTGCACGGTAAGAACGTGAGTATTACTTAAATGATCCATGGCACGGAATCGGAATATTTAGAAGACCAAACGAAAAAATTGATAAATAAGTTCAGAGGGAGTACGTTCTCAGAAGATGGATATAATGCGACTATATCGTTCTGATACTGCGAGAAAGATCAGGGAAATTGATGCTACAACGAATCGAGCATTCGTTTTATTCCGCGAACGACACGCAAGTGGTTAGGCAAATAGAGACGTTGTGCCCCTTGCCACACGCCGAAAGGCGGCCTTCCATAGACCTAGACATAAATTTAGTCCCCTCTTCTCTCGATATATTCGTCCGTTCTTTTCCTAACTAATACAAACCTTCAAAAAGTAAAAATTTCGATCCCTGTAAAGGAGTTTGTGTCAGCCTCTTCATTCTACTTTCCTTTTGCCGAGATATTTCTTTAAGTTTGCAATATATATTTTGCAATCGGTTTGCATAGAAAGTTGGACCCTTGGAACCAAATTTGGAGAATATGATTGAACAAGGTAATTCGTAGCGCGTTTCCACTATTGCAATTGCGGACGTGTGAGGATTAAGATTGAAAGGAAAACTTCTTTGCCAAAATCTGTTCCCATGGTTTTTCCAACTGATGTAACGATATCCGCCTCTTTTAGAACACTTTTGAAGTGGGAAATCCACTATTTGGATGCTCTCACGTCCATCAATTAACAGAAAGGTCGTTATATCAACTTTTACGAATGCAGAGCGGTGCCCTAAAGGGTGAATCGTGGATAGCCAGAGATCCCTATGCAGCAAATAAGTAAAAACATTAAATTATAGGAACTATAAATTAGACACGAAAATTTTGCTTTAATGTTTATGAAAATGCCACAGGAAAACCAACTGGAAAATCACGGACTTCGCCATTGAGATGCCGTCTTCACATTCCATTTCTCTCAAGAGATAATTGCTCTATAAATATTATTTCTAAAGCTTTCAATTTGGCAACATCATCAATATTTTGAGCAATGTAATACTACTGAGCCGAAATCATACGTAAGAATTCGTAAACTCGTTGACCTCTCCTGCGGCTACATTTTTATTAAAATGGAAACGTTTGATTTATCATTGTCTTTCATTTCACCTGAAGGGCCGATAATTAAGTTGTCGAAAATATGGATAGTTAAAAGGAAACTGTCTAGAGGTCCTTTTTCAAATAATGCTCCAAAAAATGCTTTATCCACGTGCATTATAACGATAATGAGGAAAAAGTACCATTGAAAGTATTCTTTTGTTTGTCTGACTTCCTTTACTTACCATGTGAATGTGAGCCTTCATACATGAACTTAATAATAAAACGTACTAATAACTTAAAACATTTGAACAATTGTTGATAGATGAGCGAACTAAAAATAGTGAAATGCATTTCTCTGACGCAATTGGTTGTTTTCAGCCACCGTATGTAACCACTGCGATATATTGACAATTTTCGCATTATAAAAACTACGATTTCCATCTCTATTATTATACATTTGCATATAGTTTTCCTGTGAGTTTGGTGTTAATCGATTTTTATTTCCTCTTCTGAATCCAATTTCAGCTTTTCTATGTTTTCGAATGAGAGCGCGTGTGACATTGAAGATCCAGAATAAAAAAACGTGCAAATTATTTACAGTCAACACGCGAGGATAATTGACTTCTTTATTTGTGCTATCCGTGGCGAGTTGAATCTTAAATAAATGCATGTACTGTAAATGTGTGTGCATGTAAAAGTGTGTCCACGGGAGGGTTTCCCTCCCGTCCTTGGGATTGTATTGTTATATATCCCCTTCAACCGTTGCCACCTGGTATTAATACCAACTTGCAGCGTTTAAATTAATAAATAAATAAATGCATGTAACGTTTATTTTCATCGTCCTCGAGCTCAATATCTGTTGCAAAGAGAGAAACATCACACAAAAGTTTCGTTATAAAGAAATAGAATAAATATTGACATTATTTTGGCCGATTATAGATTTCAATTAAAAAATTATGGCAACTTTGGTAAGATTAAAAACTTTGTTTTCCATAACCTGTCCCGTTGGCCTAAACTAACGTAAGTGATGTTAGGTTCATTGAATTAGTGGTATTAATTAATCCTGGAAGAAATAAATCCTAGAAAAAGAAAAATCCTTACGCCGAAACATATTGATTTTATTGTAATTAATCTTACTTCTATTTTTCCCGTTGAAAATTAACATGCGTTTACCTGTATATAACTTTCATAGGAACCTGTAAGTGTTAAATCAAATGAATGTAAGAAGGAAAAAATAGAAATAATGATTTGACAGGCGATAGTGAAACGTAAGCAATTTAAAAGGTGACACTACAATTTGTAAAACCGTTACTTTGAAGGAAAATGAAGACCAAACTTGAGTGATTGTGAGATGTGCTATCGAATGAATATTTCCTCTCAAAACATATTTTGTTTTATAAATATAACATCTGCTGATTTAAATGAGAAGTCAACAGCCCAAAAAACACCATCAGCGTCTAAAAGTAATGATATGAAATACATAAGACAAAACTCCAGGTTTAGTAAACGCGTGGCCGGAACTCCGAAAGAAGTATTCTAATTTTAGTAAGATTTCCTATATCAGTTTCTCAAATTCATTTCAAGTTATCAAGTAACGTTTATTAAAAAATATTTGATTTTCGTGTACTTTGCCTCACAGCTGACTGCGTTGTTTTCAAAATGGAATCTTTTTAATATTACCATCTAATATTAATTTATTAGTACTACTCCATGAATTTGATATTCTGTGATCGAATTATCCTCGTTGCTTTACACGAAATGGGCATCAGGTTAAGAGGGATTTAAAATGTCGGGATCAGTTTATTTTCTACCATCCCCAGTGGGTCTACCGTACAGACCTTTAATCGTACAAAAAGAATAATTTATGTACCTATGGAAGTTTCATGCAATTCGGTGCACTACGGATAATACCCTTAAAATGATCTGACAATGGTAATTTCAACGATCATTTTGCTTCGATAAATGTCTATTAGCAGACTCAAGAATTATATACCGATACGGCGCTCTTCATAGCGATAAATTCGCTTTTTACATGAGGATTATCAATATCAATCTGACTATTTTCAAGTATCGTATTCCCTCATCAGATTTCCTTCGTATCTATCCGAAGAGTAAACACATCAACTTTTTCGGTTTTGTGGTATGAGATATTTATCTTGCTATGAAGTTTATGTTAAGAAGTGCACAGTATAATCATACATGAGAACAATTACATATATCCTAGCTCTCTTACCGACAATCATCGGAGAAATCGGTGCTATATTCTTAATTTTGGACCCATATTCACACGTGTGCGTAGTTTTAGCGGAATTTTATAACGGAATGATATGAATAGTAACACCGAGAACTGCATAATGATTAGCGTAGTCTCCAGCAGAAAGAATTGCACAAGGCTAGTAATAGTACTAAAAATCGGAAACGCATTTAAACTCTACTAGTGTTGTCTTCATAAAAGAATTTTATCCTTAGCGGGACGTCGCTGCGCCACTTAAAGGTAAACGAGATCAATCCGGAAGTCAGAATTTTAGTTTAGAACAAAGATTATTACAAAACAAATGTTTTTGCCCCCACAAATGGAATGTGATTGGAGGGAGTGCACACTTTTTGGCAGCAGCCTCTCTAAACATCCGAAGAGTAAACTGAATATTTGAGTTTGTTTTCAGGAGAATTTGTCGTCGGAAACGACGGTGTTTGAGCTGCATCACTTATTTGGTGCGAAGACGGAAAAGGGTCCTCGGTGCTAATTAAGGGGAGTCACTTCCTCGATACCGTTACTGGCGCCGCGGTCGGTAACGGGTTGACCTCAAAGTGCCCTCATTTGAAGACGCCTTTCATAGGATCCACCATAGCAAATATTATTCATCGGTTCTTACGACCATATCTTAATGAAAGGAAATCCTTTCGTTTGTCGGTACGGAGTAGAAGCTCCACAAATCTGTCTTACATTCACTTTTGTCTCAGTTTTGTGGCTATGATGAAATATTCCAGCTGATCTTTGTAATCTTGCATTCCTCTTTATAATACCTCGAAAGCTTTTTGTAACGGTGGCGGTGCTGAGGATCAAACCAGTGTTCGGGCGGAGACACACCTGCACAACAACAACTGTGTAAACTACAAGTCCTATTCAAAGGAAACTGGCTGCTGAGACGTGACCCAATTTTTTATTTTTCTATTTTATCGAAATCGAGTATTTGAAATAGTACTCTGGAAACCCATACATTTGCAATATCGCATCAGGTGAGGCAGGTAATACGAACTAAAGAAAAGCTACCATCCTGCGAGGACGAAAATAGGTGTATGTCTATGTAAAGACCCACCACCTTTTGGCTCTAGATGTTGTGAAAGAAACGACCCGCTGGAACGTCGTTTGATAATAACTATGAAGAGGGAGAGGAAGACCGATGACAGGCTGGTATGCGGGTTGAATTGCATTGTGAAAACGTGCTTTCATCATGTACATAAGGTAACGAGGGATAAGTTCAACTTTTTAATGGTTCGTAAATTAACGCGGAAAATAAGTCCTGAAAGAGAAATCGTGCTTGTATTTATTGTCGTGACAATTGATGCAGGGGAGAATGAGGCAGGTCGTGTAGCAGGGTGCGTGCTTTGGTTGGTGCTACACTCTTCGTGCCAACTTCGAGAACTAACTGCGCGACCATCACCATTCCACTATTACATGTAGCCACAGGGGGAGTCTACCGGCAGAAAAGTGAAGCCAAAAATAACGCAAGCCACAAAGCACTGGGTTGAACTTTTCTCCGGCTCCCCTTTGTGTATGTACATATTTACATTTACATATGTGTATGTAACTACATGTATTTTTGGGGTTTTATTTTCCTCTCATACGGGACTCAGGAGCTTGTCTATCCTATGACATGGACTCAGATAGTTTAAATGAACCTTTTACTTAACGGTCATGTTCGATTTTTTTCTCTTAGTCCTCTTGATTCTTTTCATCATGGAAAATAAAAAATGCCTGCAATGTAAACTTCTCGGATGCCGGTGTCGTCTGCTAGAGCAATATAAAGAACGAATCATCTGCCAACCTTCCGCAAACTGTATTAAAACCTCTTTGATTATTATAATGTTAATTTTATGTATATTATAATGCATTAATCCGTCTTAGTTTTTAATTGATCATTACCAAGTATGGCATAAAAATTCCTTAATAATCGTTTACCGCAATGAAATAAAGCTACTCTATAATACATTTTAATAGCTTATCAGGGTAATTAGACATTTTCCACTTGTGCAAATGTTTGTTCTAATTCATAATTGGGGCTCAATGCAGTAAAAGTTGTCTAAATGACGAATCTGTTCTTACAGCCAAATGCACAGGCCATATTGCAGGCAGAAACAAGCCCCTGCTTATTTACCTATAAAACCTTTAGAAACGCGAAAATAACAAAATTGCTTCATGTTACACATTGCTCAAACTACATTTTCTGTTCCAAAACGTTCGACTTACTCGATCAAGTCTTGATAACTCGTATCAAAGCCGCAAAATCACGATAAAAACAATTTATTGGTATAGGGAGATACGAAAAGTGCAACCCAGCAATGCGGCTAATGGCAAAATGCGCAATCTGCCCTTTTTTTGGCTTCACTTTTGGCCGCTAGAGGGAGATAGCAATACTACCTCTGTGTATGTCATAGAGTAAGGATATCCTTACTCTATGGTGTATGTAGCAGACTTGGTAAAATTTTCTCAGTGCAGTTTATTTAACTTTGGGAAATTTGTTCAAGGATATAAATATTGCAACAGGTTATAATTTGATAATTTATTTATCATAATTTAGTAATTAAGCCTTAGTTTATTATACCTATCAAGTACTTTGTATAGTTCTGACTAGGTTATAAGCATGATTTTAGTAGAACTTTCATTGTGGGTATGGAGTAATGGCGGTAGCATACCGACGCCCCCAACATTGTTTATCATGGTCACACTAAAATTGCCAATCGGTCTGGAGCAAAAATACACATGGTTTAAAGAATAAATAATATGCGATATAGTTCCAAAGGAAAAATAAATTAAGAAAGTTAAAATGTTTTTTTATCTTTCAGAAATTTTGATAATCGATTTTTGTGTAAAGCTGTAATTTAATCTTAATTCCCCGTGGTTATTTACACTTAAAAGTTTTTATATAAATATATTCATACCATAAGTACTAGTATGAATTTACCATAAGAAATGCATATCCTCCTACCTGCATTACCCAAGGGGTCAGTAAAAACGAGTTTGTGTGAGGGTCTGGTATTACATTTCTTAACGACTTTTTAATTTGATATACTCATACACACTTCATGCATTGAAATACAAACAGTAAAAAAGTAAATTCAGATGTTTATTTCAAAATTTGGTAGATTTTATGAATGAAACTGCTTAGCCTACTCCTAGCCCAGCATACCCATGTTCTCCCACTGCATTAAGTTATCCTTCCTCTCCAAATAATATCGATTTGAACTGTTTATCATGGTTGAAAAACACACTGATTAAGAGTAAAAGTAGCTTGCATTCATTGCAATGTTTCCCGACATGCAATAGTTGGCCGTCGTTTTTCTTGCGCCGTAGAATATTTCAACTTTTTAATTAACTGGGAAAATAGTTGATGAATTTTTTAAACAAAGAAGCGTCAAATTCCTACTTCTAATTGACTTCCGATTAAGACAGTGAAAAAGTAGGAAAGTACCACATTGTAACCAGCAAGTTCAGCCTTGGAATAGGAGCATGGCAAGACGATCTGATAACGGAGGACACGATATCAACGAGTGTTAACCCCATCACAGTGCTTAGGGGTCGTCCATTAATCAAGTGATGTTTTTTGATACTTTTTAACCCCTCCCCCTCCCCTGGTGATATGTGGTGAGGTTTTAGACTAACCTACCCAAAATCACGTGTATTCTTTGTTACAAAGTATCTTAAAATGGAACTCCTTTCCTTAGCCCCTTCCCTCCAAAGAGAAGAAAAAATCGGTTTCAGGGTGAACAATGTAGTTTTCCTGTAGATGCGATCAGCGCGCGAGGAATTCAAATGTTCACTTTCGATTATTCAGATGTAAAGATTACTCGCACGACCTTTGAAGTGGATTACAAGTAGAAATTACTTTTTTAATGTAACGATTACAAGTAAAATTACCAAAAATGTAATCGTTACAAGTATTCCGATTACTTTTACTTCGTTACATCCCATCACTGCCTTCCTTCAGTTGGCCTCAACACCTTTGGCTAAGTTTAATCTTCGGCCGCCCTCACATACGGAACAGTCACTGACCGCCTGATACGGGTACTTGGATTTTCATGGTTCACCTTGGCCCTTTGATGACTACCAGGAGCAAATGCTCCCGCCGGCATCGATCTCAGGATCATTTAGGCACCTTCAACCACAAGACGTGAGAGAGGGCTAATACTCGAAATTTCACGAAAGCCGTTTATTATTCTCTCAAAATCGGATCCGAATCAATATTTTACGACTAAAATTTGAATCCTCGTTTTATTTTGCATTCTTTTAGTGCTAGTTTCTGCTTCAAAGGACTTTTCTTTCGAATTTAATTAAAAGTAAATTAGAAAGATGATGTGAGTGATGAAAGTGAGCGTGCATTTATTATGGGGATTGTTAATCTCTCCCGGAGTCGAACCAGGGACCGTGGAGAGACAAATGAACCATATTATAGTTGCTGAGTCCCCTTTTTATGTTTCTCCGAGTTGGAAAACTGTGCAACTTCTGGATTTCTTGTTTTACGCGAAAATTTGTAAAAACTGAACTGTTTATCATGATTGACAAACGCACGCTGCATTTTGTAATATGAGGGAATTTACCAATTACTGATTTATTTTTCTTGCCTGTTGTTTATCAGATACCGTAACCCAGCGGTCGAAAAACTCATTCTTCAAAATAGATAAATTTCAATAGTATGTACATACAACGATTGAAATTTATTTACAGAGCCAAGTGCTCAAAACTTAACCTATATAGCTGGTACATACATTGCTATAAACTTAATTAGATTAGTCATATTTGCTCAAACGTACCTCATTCTGTTGGAATGCTGACTCTCTCATCCACTTACGTCTAGTTTTATTCATCTCCTTTTCTTCCTTCTCGTCTTTCCTCCTTTTTCCATACGTTCAAACCATCTCAACAAAAATTTCTCAATCCTCGACACTACATCTTCTTTCACTCCCTTAAATTAACTTAATTAACTTCTATCGATGTTTTAAGTCTTGTACGTTGAATAAAACTTGATGTCATACTTAATCGCAATATTATTTATTGGTAACATTAAATTGTGAGTTATCCATAAAATTAAATCATGACAATGACAATACTAATATGAACAATGACCTTTCATCTCCTAGGAAAGTGTGGGAGAGTCAGATTTGCATGTTGCTGTTTTTAATTTTAGTCCCGATTTCAGATTCTCATCAATAAAGCACTTCTCCATTTAATCTTCAGAAGATTCATGCTTAAAAATGATGGTGATAATGGATTAAGGATATAACAGTAAACGCTTGTGTTTTCAGCTGATTGTATGAGTCAGTATTCCTGGTGTTGAAGATCAACGAATCTTCTCCAGGTCACAAAGTAGACCACTTGTGAACTGGGTTCAAGTGTATTTTTCTCCAGTATTTCTGTCAGCATAAAGACGTTCAAATTTCGAGCTGAAAAATAATGTTTTATTGAGCCCGCAATTGCATTTCAAACTTGCCAATGTCAGTAGAAATCAAAGAAAGAAAAAAATGGAATCGAAGAAAGTTAATTTGGACGTAAGAAAACTATGAGAATACCTCTGACTGATAAAGACTTATCTTTCCAGCTCTTGTTCATCCTTGCAAGCACACGGCTGATGACAGTTGAGGCCTCTGGGCCCACTTGGGACGCTCCGGATGGATATTACGCTTTCGTGGAGTCGGCGGGCGCAGAGCCTCCCAGGGTGAGAAGGCCGCCCTACCAACACACTGACACCAGATGTCCAGGTATCATAGGAGATCATTTTGATCACTTTCATTTTGAACAGTGATCCAAGGGCTAGCGAAAAAGACTTTTATTTGAATTTACCATTTCAGCAATATTTTTCTTTCTCTACATCCGGGGTACTCAATCTTTTTTGGTTCCCAGGCACCCAAGGGCGTTTCAGAAAGCGAAGCGGGCACCACATAACATTTCTGTCCAGGGTGATACTCCACCCCTTGACAATATTTAGCTCTGATAGCTTACCGTGGGCCGTTTGAAAAACCCGCTCCTTGGAAAATACGATCGAAAACATTGTTCGAGATAGAAAAAAGTATACATTTGATGCAAAAACGTATTCTTGCTCACCTGGTCGTGTCTGCTCATGTTGTTGCACTTAATGCGTTTAAGCCCAGGACAACCAAGTCTCTGACCCCAACCGAACCTCTATTCCCCTAACCCCAAGAAATACAGTTTAAGCAAAAAAAGATCTTTATACCGAAGCTTGGCGGGCACTATGCAAGGTCGCTTCGGGCACTAGGTTGAGTATCCCGGCTCTACATCATACTCCATAACGAATAGCCTCTTCTGCATCTTCGTAGCAGGTTTTACTTATTTTACTCGTAATATCGAAGTTACATTACCCATTCTTAAATGGTCATTCCTTTGTGGACATACTCAGCCATTGATGGTGGAACGATTGTATCTTAGTTTCCAAATCTCTTACACTTTAAGAAGTGAATTCATCCATGCTACCTCAAAATTACAAAACAGTAGTATGCACTTTTGTCTCGATTGTTATTTCCGAATCCCATTTGTTTTTATTTCTGATAAACCTGTTTCTCGTAGTTATTATGCTGTAATATTATAAGTTTACTAAGTTGTTTCCCCAGGGAGGGGAGGAGTCCTCAACGTAAAGCACACAATATGGGGTTGCCATAAAAGCAATCTTTCCTACACTCGCCTTTAGAATTTTCTGAATCCCCTGGTGAGGCGACTCATCTGGTAACTGGCAATAGCATCGTAACGACATTTTGGACTTCATCATTTCATTCCCAGTGCATGAATTTCCAGTTAGAGTCATCCATGATTCGGATCGCCTACCAATTCTAATGATTTTACATACAGACATTGAGATTTTTGACTCAGGTAATTTTAGAGTGCCGGACTGGAGTGAATGAAATTGTATTCAGCCAGGTATACTGGTGAAATTTTTCACACCGTTGATAATGGCTCCCTGTTTGACAAGGTGACCGATCTTGTTGGACTTGCGTTTCAAAGTGAGTACAAGGCTAGCATGCAGTTCCCTCCAGGCCACGTCCCACTTTTCCAAAACATTTTCGTTAATATTAAAATTAGTCATCATGCAAGGATATGCAAGGAGGCCTCGGTGCCAAAAGATCCGTTTTTTTAAAACAAAAAAAATAAAATTATTACGGTAATGCGACGATATTAAATTGCCTATCAAAGATAACAACAATAGTGAATCGTGGCTTTGTACCGCAAAATTAACCGGGGGAAAAGCAGAAAGTCTCCCCTCAAAGTAGGGGACTCAAGAGTGAATTCAGTTAAGGACAAATGTGAGATTTTCGCTCAGCACCTAAAGCAATCTTTCAAAGAGTTCCCTGTTACCGTCGCTGATGCCGAGATTAACGATTTTTGGGATGTGGTCGAGGATGAGGTAGATGCCTCCATGCCTTGGTGTTCCTCCCAGAGCTTAAAGGGATCTTTCTCAAGGAAATCCCCTGGCTACGACAATATAACGCCTGCAATAGCGAAAAACTTTCCAAAAACCTCTCTTTTAGTTTTAATCAAACTGTATAATGTGATGTTAGAAATAATCTACTTTTCTACAAAATGGAAACAAGCACAAGTGGCAATGATCCCCAGGAAAGGACTCGTCGATACTCAATAATTATAGACAGATAAGTCTGTTACCAGTTCTTGGCAAAGTGCTGGAGAAACTAGTTTCACTACATTATACGTAATCATCGCTAAAAACAAGGTGGGCACCACCCACCAGGTTGTCCGGGTGTAAGTTAAGTGTAACGCGGTGTCCTTGACGACGGGATCCCTCAACAAAAGATCAAATTCACTTCATATAGCACAGTAAAAGTGAACATCACCAGGTCTGGACAGGACATAGGCGTACCTCGGTGCCCCATTGCCAATGAAAAAACAACGAATAAATAACGTTTTGCATTCTGCATATAACAAAATAAAATTGCTTTACCTTTTTGGTCAGTTATATGAAGTTGGAGATTTGCTACAAATTTACGACTCGCCGTTCAACTCTTTAACGATTTCAAACACCGAATCTGGGAAATATTTAACTTCTTCGTTAACTCCATTTCCGTGAATCGCTAAATATACACCAAAACAAATGGATTAAATTTAATACTTAATTTAGAAGATTATAAATTAAATTCACGATTTTTGGAGATGTCTTGTGGAAATACGTCATGATGAAGAACAATTTGTACTTTTTGCACTGTATTTTATTAAAAACAATAAAAGGAAACAAGATACTTCCTGCAGGAAATTAAGGGAGTTTGTTTGAGATAATTTCACTTACAAATTCCAAACAATGTAACGTGGTTAACGAGCACTTCCACAACTTAACAGATTATTTATACACAACCAGTCAAATTGATGGAGAGAATTTTAGGTTAGAATGCAACACTAAGTTAACAAAAAATGAGGTTTTGGGTTAAAATGATGAGATTAACACCCACACAAAGGGAATAGAGCTTAGAACAAAGAAACGAGCTAATAATTGCGTGAGGAAACAGGAACTTGCCACAATTAATTCAACGTTTAGCAAGAGAAGAAGCCCCATTTTTAAGAGCAATGTGAGAGATTTAAAAATCGTAGAAATGAATTGCTGAAATACTCGTAAAAAGCAGCCGGTAGAGAGAAGACTAAATCGCAGGCATTGATACATAAGTTTCCGCTTCACGCCTTAGATCAACTTAATAAGAAGGTTACGAGAGCAATTCACTAAGGTCAAAGTAGTGTACTTGAATTATTAGCAACTTCGCATTCTCACTTGATCGATGATCTTAATATTATTGCTGGAATTTCAGACCACGATGTCATAACTGCAGTTATGAAAGCGGAAATAGTAAAATCCCTCAAACCACTGTGGCAGGTTTATATGTTTCGCAAAGCGAGATTTTCGGAATTCAGGGATTACATCAATGCGAAGAGGGAAGTCTTCTGTAGTTTTTTGTGTGGTAATACAATTGAGGATAGCTGGATGGAATTTCTCCGAATATTATTCGAATCTCATCTTTACATCTTCCATCCCAAGAAAGAGTACTTCCCAAGTAAGAAAATGTATCCAACTGCCCTAGTTTTTCCCCATCTACCATAGTAGTTAACTGAGCTTACTTCTTACCTCAATACTTTAGTTTTACTTACGTTAATGTTCATTCCAAACTCCCTTGCTTTATCGTTAAGAGCATTTTCTAATGTTTGCAAACCCTTTACGGAATCACTCACAATGCCTTTATCGTCTACATACCATACAAACTTCATTACTTCCTCTCCAAGCCTACTTCTTCCCAGGCTTCTTTCACCATTTCCTCTGCATATAGTGGAAAGCTGTCGATATTAGACCGTTTCCTAAATTGGGCTGCACATGCATTTCCCCACTACGAGTATATGAAGCATTTGAGTTGGCAGTACCTGGTCAACAAACAACAAAGTCCTCTCTCTCGATTCCGGGCCGATCGCCGAAGTTGTGCAAGGGGAACGAAAGTACCAGCACACAGCTACAGGTTTTCACTCCTTTATTCCTCCCTTGCCTCTCGCCTCCTGTTTACGGCCATCACTCCCTTTCCTCACCGTCTCCTCCTCTTTTATTTGTTAATTCCCGCACATACCCCACGTGATTGCCGGTACACACGCGCCGGTATACTCGGGAATATAGCAGCATATATACCTGGCCCTTCCCCTACATGAATAATGATTCCGCTTGATGAAAACTATAAATAAAAGAGAAATAGATTAAACAAAGACATAGCATATCATGCGATTAACTTTTAACTGACGTGGATGGTATAATTTTTGTTCATTTTAAAACACAATTTTACCATTAGATTCCATTAAAATCAGATATTTCAGCATTATATGGAAGATATGGAAGGCCAAGACAATTGAATAATATTTTTAGAGTGTAGTTAATCCAAGCGAAACTATATACAAGTATTAATTACATACAGGGGCGGATACAGGCGTACATTTTGGGGGGGGGAACTTCCAGGAAGGGCCATAGCGAGTAGGGGGGGGGGAACTTTAGCTTCAGTCGTTCGAAGGAGAAGAGGAGTAGACAAAGTAGAACTTCGAGTGCAAAGCAGTCGCAGATTTCAAACATTGTGTTTCTTCCTTACAACCAGGCGTTACAATGTTGTCTCAAGGTCGGCATCGCCACCGCATGAGACCGAATGGCGGCTACGGCCGCGCCCAGTGGCGCGTCTGATATTGTGCCCACTACTTGTGTGAACTCCTCCATTTGAAAAAATGTTCAGCTATGAGTGGCGCAACTCGGAAGCAGCACATAATGGCCACGTGTAAAGAGCCAAGAGCATGCGGCAACATTACTCCGACAACCGACACGCGTCATCTATAGACGACGCTCGGTTTATAAGTATTAAATTATTGGCCTCGGAAAATATATTCTCTTGGATTTGGGGGGGGGGGGAATTTCCCTCTTCCCCCCCCTGGATCCGCCACTGATTACATATAAGGAAGTGCTACTGCCGAAAGTTGATGTACTTCGGTTCACAAGGAGGTGAGAGGATTTTGCTTGTATGGCAAATATAAAAAATCAAAAATACCTATCCGTTTATACGAATCGAGGTCTTACTATCTGACCAATACTAAACTGATTTGAAGACAGGAACAGTTCCAACTCTAACATTATGAAGCGCCTAAGGAATTCGTGGAAATCTAACCTCCAAGGAATCAGTCAGTGAGTGTATCAAAGATACTACTTACTAATTTTCTACTACTTCCACTGATACTAAGTTCTGAAAATCACACACGGAATTCCAGTTAATGGAATTACGAAATTTAGGGATTCACTATAGGGGTAATTGTATATTAGATATCGACATTTTATTACCATGAGTATCCTTGTGTTCGAATTTGGGCACTGGAAAATCTTCCGCGAGCAATGCAAGTTAAATTCAAACATCAATCATTTAAGACTATAAAAACTAACTAATGCAATTATAAGTATCTTCACCAATAAGATTTCTTTCAAAGCTTTTGTAAGAATTCAACAAAGGACAACAATAAATCTTAGTTAACTACTATTTCATTCATAAAATCAATATTTACGTCGGCTTATGGACGCCTTGTTTCATTCTTTATTTGTCTAATTAGTTTGCCCTCTTATTGGTTGAGATGAAGCACGTTACCGTCGCCTTCGGAAATACTCTGATATTTCTCCTTAAAGTGAGCTGGGGCGGTAAATTGGCGTCGGGTTATTTGTTTCGTGCCCGACTTGCTTACAGGATACCATCCAGAGGAAAACTCTGTGAGCACAGAATCCTCTCAAGTCGGTTTGGTGAAAAGTGAAACCACCTACTTCCAAACCGACAAGTTACAGAATAGGGCCCCTTAGTTGGTTGATGTGGCAAGAATGCACCATCATATGACTCAGTGGTTTGGTGGCGCAGACGCTTCCAGTGTGGTGAAACAAGTCTGCATGACGAAGGATAAAGTGGCAGACTATCTCTCAGTGAAGAATTAGGAATTGCAACTCAAGTGGAAGCCCTGGTGTTTAAAGACCGGCGAGTCACAATGAAGTAGAAATAGCAAACATCAACTTGCACGACATTATGAACATGAAAAAGGTTGCCATCCGCTAGGTTCCGCAATTGCTCACACCCATTCAATGTCCCAGCTCATTCTGCACAGAATGGGCTGGGACATTGAATGGGCAGCATATGTCACACAGTGACATATGCTGCTTCTTTGTGCTATCAAATTTTGCCTCGACTCGCTAAGTCACCTGAAATAGTACCCAGTGACTTCTTCCTGTTTTCCCAGATGAAGAAACCACTTCATAGAAGGCATTTCCAGAATGACGAAGAGGTGATTTTTGAGGTGGAATGTTTCCTGAATCCATTGTTGGGAAAGATGCGTCGCATTGAAGGGTGCATATATAGAAAAGGACTAACACCACCACCAAGTTTCATGGTCGCAGCTTGATTTTTTTCGAAGTGATAACACTATGCAACATTTTTAAATTTTTGGTTCGATGTTTTAAGATAATAAGGTGATTTAAGAAGAGTTTTTCATGCTGATTTCAAATCTGATTCTAGTTTTTCTGTATCACGTAAGGTTTTTATACAATTCAATATTGAAGTTTTTAAGAAATAAAAATTTTTAACAGGGAAAATAATTATTTGAATATGATTTTAAAATTGTGTATTCTTAACTTTGTATAAAATTACAATCATGCAACACAATACCATAGAAAATAGTATATACTGACTTAAAAATTCTATAATTATTATGAAAACACAAGACATACATGACAATTTAATTCCTCTTCTTCACTGATTTCATTGCTTCAACATCTTTCTGACGAGGGTTGAAACTTCTCTTCCTTGATTGTCTCCCTTCAACATTTCTGTCTCTTTTAAGCATAAAACAGTAGTCAGCCATCATATTTGTATTCCACATTCCCTGGTATCTCTTTCCCATGTCCTTTATGTCCTGGTGGAACCGTTCTCCTTGTTATTCACTGACATCGCCCAGGTTTGCAGGAAAAAAGTCAATATGTGAATGTAGAAAGTGCAACTTGACACTCATGTTACATCCTAATTCCTTGAAACTCAGCAAAACTTTTTTAACCTTGGTTTTGTACTTTGGGTGTTTGTTGTTGCCCAAAAGGTTGGCCACTACCTCTTTAAACGAAACCCAGGCCCTTTTTTCCACTGCATTCATTGTATGTTCAAACAAATTGTCTTTCATTAAATTTCTGATCTGTAGTTTTACAAAGATCCCTTCTTTAAGTTTATAATAAGATACTTTAGGATATCTTGTTACCAAGTACTGGAAGCAGTCACCTTCCTTTGGAAGAGCTTTAGTGAACTGTTTCATAAATTCGTGTTTTAGAGGAGGTAATAGTATCTTGCTTCGTTGAACAAGTGGTACATTTATTATGTTCTGTGTACCGGGTTGGAGGTCTTTTCTTTCGGGCCAGTCTGTCTTCTTCCAATGCTTGTCTTTGGCTCGGCTGTCCCATTTACAAATGAAACTCGTCTTTTTTGTATAGCCAGATTTTTGACCAAGTTCCAACTACTTTTAAATCCCCACAAATTGTCCAAGAATGTTTTACATAGTTCACATATTTAAGCAGAGCTTTGAGATTTTCGTACGTCTCCTTGAGATGTACTAAATGAGCAATGGGTACTGAACCAAACAAATTTCCATTGTGTAAAAGTACACCTTTTAGGCTACTTTTGGACGAATCTATGAATAACCTCCACTCACTTGGATTGTGATTGACATTAAAGAAATTCAATTCAAAACCCTTAATATCACAACAATAAACCAGGGTCTGCTTCTTTAAAGAATTTTAATAATTCTCTGGTCCTATATAAAAAGAACGAAACTCTAGATAGTAGAAGATTTTTTGCTTTCAATCTTGACCCAAGCAATTGGGCAGCATCTTTTGTCAGATTCAAGTCAAGAGTTAAATCATTTGGTTTATCTTGATTGAATAATTTTGGTGCAGAATCTTCTTTTGGCTCCTAATCATCAGCATCACAGCTTTCAATTTCTGAGTTGCTTTTCTGTGACACATCTTCAAGAACGTACGATGGAACTGGGATAGATAGAGATTCACAATACGTAACTGGTCGTATGGCCGAAGGAATGTTCGGATATTGTACATCCTTCTTACTTTTTGCATTATGACCTTGAAATTTAACCATACAAAAATAACAATCGTTAACATGATTTTGTGGCTCATGCCAAACCATTGGGATTGCAAAGGGCATTGATTTTTTTACACCATTTTTCCACAGTCTCAGTCCCTCAACACATGTACGGCATACTTTGTGCGGTGCCCAGCTTTTGTCTTCATCACCAAATCTTATGCCGAAGTATGCATAATAGACATTTCTCACGAAACTATTGATGTCCTGTCTTTGCTTAGCATTACGTAGATACCACAAATATAACAAAACACATTTGGATTATTCAAACACTTCCGGGAACTCATATCTACAGGACGTTCACAGACTATCTATAACATCACAAAATATAACCTCGCAGCTTTATAGAATGTATACAATGAATGTATGCATTATAGAATGTATACAATATTTCCCACCTAACAGCCAACTGGGTGTAACAAGTGTGGCCAACTATCCCGGTTACCGAAATAAAATTTCCCTTTGTGAAACTTACGTGTAAATAAAAAAATGAATTTACATGATTTACAAAGAAACTGTACGTGATAGGAAAAAACGGATATCAGATCTGGAATCAGCGCAAAAAAATACTCAAGGTACACCTAAGACTACAGGATCATAGAAAATCATGTTGCATTGTGTAATTAAAACTTTACGACTGCCCCTCTTCCTCTACCTAAGTCAGTCCATCCCATACTTCCCAAAGACCTTTCAAATCTCTGCTAGTATTTGGTCTCCGTCAACAGCCTTCATTCTTTTAATCGCCATTAATGATAAGGTAGCTCCCCCTTTTCTGCTTTATCTTTCCACAGTTCCTTCTAATTTTCGAGGGGAAAAATTACGCTCTTTAGATATTTTAGCACTGTCTTGTCTTAGCACACATATCTTATATGAAAGTTTTCTTCTTTTCCGCTGGGAGCAAAAGGTAGTCTCTCAACTATGTGATGCACAAAATTGGCAATCATCAAAGAAGTGCTATTTTGAAATGAGTAATTATAATTTTAGCTCTTCTGGAATCTTAGGGAAAGATTTAATTATGCCATTGCTGCTCTTGGTCTGAAATTCAAAGACTGAATGAACTATTGCATGAGTTAGTAAGAATGTGGAGGATATTTTGAAATTTTTATTGATATTTAACTCATTTTATAATCAGGTATAGGTCAGGTGCACCCTCATGCCTCCTTGGATAATTTATGTGGAGATTTGAACCAAGGAATAATTCCAAGAAATCCTATGGATCAAAATGTGATGGGTTCATCATATCCATTGTAAGAAATTTTTTCATTTTTTCTATTCTTCTTTCCCTTGTTTACTAAACTCTTTGTTATTTAATTATAAGTTCTAATATATTATGTAGATAATATTTAATTTTACTGAAAGTTTATTAAAATTATACGGAAACTTAACCCTCGAGCAGAGTATACATTTTCATTCATAACTTTTTTATCTTCCCTTGTAATCATTCTGCATCTCTCAAGTTTTCCTAAAATAAGGTTATCTATGTACTTCCCGAATTTTGCATACATTGGGTGCAGTTTACGGCGACAAAGACACTTTTTGGAACTTTCATGGCGCACCCTGTGCGACTGCTCATGTGAGGAAATTGGAAACTTTTTCGCTTAGAATTTTTTCGCTTACTTGCTGCTACTGCTAGCTCTTTGAATTATAATTATTTATTTACCTCTTTGTCTGACATTTCATTACCAATCAAGGTTTATATAAGTTGTGAGTTTTTCAGAGTACCTCAATCTATAGCAGAGCTTTACCTTTTACACAGTGGTAGACGTGGTATTCTGTCTCTAGAACTAAGTGTGATTTTTATGTACCACATCGAAATATTCAAGCTGTTTCATAATACAATTCAAGCTAAAAGAGCCGTAACATGGAGATGTATTGTGGAAAGCAGCCAGAGAGTCCATTCTGCTCTTCTAATTCTAAAGATTAGTCGAGCGCATTATAGGCAGTAATTGGAATCTAATAGTAGATAATTAGTACAACAATATTCCTCTTGCACAGTCGTTATCGAGGAAAAAACATTTGGCACCCTAATGAAAAATAAAAATCCCTCAGAGTTCTTGCATAATTGAAATAAGGAAAAAAGTTCTACAGTATTTGGTTTCCAAAGAAATATGACTTTATTGTTTTATTGTGCTAAGAAAAATCAATCAGTATTTCTTCTATTCACACTCCATGATGGTCCATCTATAAAATAAGCATCTGGCAAACCGCAGATGATTTTGAAATACAATAAAACCAAAGAAGGAGTTGATACAGTACTCAGTTCCACATGTATTACTCGTAGATGGCCGTTAGCAGTCTTCTATTCAATTGTAAATGTGGCTAAATTCACATGCGTTGTTGTTTCCGTTAACAAAGATGCCCCAACCAAAAGAAGAATATTTTTGAAAAAACTGTCACTTCAGCTTATGCAGGATCACCTTCTCATGAGAGCAACAATCAATTTTTCTCTTATTCGATAGTTTCTAAAGAATTATTTACATATTGAAGACAAACTGCCAGAAAAGGAACCTTTAAAAAAGAAGAGGACATTGTGTAGCATATGGTAGAGCAAAAAATATGTACAAAACTATAAAATGCTCCCAGTGCCACAGTTTTGTCTACAAAATCCATGCACAAATAGTAGTGAAGTGCCGCAATTATGATAAAACTGAGGCATCCGAATGAATGTGAGGAAAGGGTTCATCATGATAATTTACTGCAAATAGCATTGTTTGGATAAAATGAGACCATTGCTGTGAATGAAAGTGAACTGAGAGGAATTGTCCACAACTTTATACATAAGTTATTTCCTGGAAGGTTTAAAGCGCTTTATAAATTCAACATAATGTTATTTGTAAAATTATATGTATAGCTAGAAAATTCACAGAGGAGGACGAAAAAAAACCAAGATAGTAATATGTTCAAAATTGTTTTGGAATAATTGTATAGCTTGCTAGTTATTTTTGACTGGTATTATAAACATGCATAACCCTAAAATATTGCCAATTGAATTCTGTCGATGGGTTTTAATTTGTAATATTGGTTTTAAATTGTCTTTTTTTACATTTATTTAAGTTGTTATATTGCAAAACAAGAAGTAATACCTATATACATACTAACCAGACAAAATTGTATTTACCTACATAGAATTTAGTCTGCTTAATTTCGAGGTAAAATTTAAAAATGTTTAAGCATGATTTATTCCATTTATTATAACAAATCTATTAAAGAATAAATAAATTCAATCGATTTCAAAAGCTTACTCAGTGGAGCACAGAGTGCGCCAGGGCGACTGCTTGTGTTATGCCATGGGGCGCAACTGCTCGAGGGTTAATCTAATTCAATTAATTAATTTTTCTAGTCTACAAAAGATAATTGATAGAGTTTTACTCACACTTTAACTAATATCTTCAAATAAGCCATTTATATCTCTCTAGACTTAATTGTTTTATCAGAAGTTTGACTTATTATCTAATTTTATAGTATACATTCAGTAATAAAATGTTCAAGGATTTTAAAACCACAAGCTATAAAATGCATTTTCAATTTGTTAATACTAATATGATTATAAGCTTACATTACTTACAAGCTTGCATTACTCATGAGCTAATAAAAAAGAGGCCAGTAGAAGGTCTTCTTAAATGAATGTATTTATTTGCAGTTATTTTTATGTTGGTGATGAAAAAATTTTCTCTCAAATTTTCAGTGCCCTTATTAAGAATAAAACTCTGGTTTTCTTCAGTAAGACATTGCCAATACTGAAAGAAGATGATACATTGCCTAAAGTTGCAAAGTACCAGTATGGGAAGAACAAGGATTCTAAATAGTATGTATCTTACATATTACAGGCCCTACCTGGATGCCTTTGTGGCTTCTATACCACAGATATTCTCATATTTATAAAAATTTATCCTTTGTTTCAAAATATTCTAATTAAAATAATGATTAACTCTTTGAATTCCGTCCACTGACTACAAACAGTAGTCATGGATGCATCTGGTGTGTGTTCCAGCAATTTAAATTACATCATTACCTGACCAGGACCAGCACTTCCTTAACTCAAAATTGTTGTTGTAAACCTCATGGAAAATGCTTCATGAGGCTGTTAAATCATATTGAAAATCAAAAAATGTATTATTATAGATATTAATGTGTATAGCCCCAGAACGAATTGATCTCTGAGGTCATGATCTAAGAAGGATCCGAATTTGCAGTACCCCTAACTCTTTCTCAACCCTGCTGAAGCGCGGACTCCCCTTGATTTTGCAAACTCTTATTAAATGTCTATCTCTCTGCAATAATAGATCCCTTGGGTGTATAATGTGCCCTTAAGAATGACAAGATTTCTTGAAAACAATGTTCATCTGGCTTCTTAGGTTCACACAGATCCCTTAAGACTTCATATGTCTCTCTACCGAATGAAGACAACAAATTGCCTTTTTCTTTCTTTTGTCAGTAGCTTCCAACCCTGCCTACCTTCCTTACATTGAAATATTGCTGGAGTCTTTTTTGTATGATTCCCAGTTATCTCCACCTGCAATGAACTTCTCCATGAGAGATTCTTGTCACCAATGTAGTAAACATGCCCGTTGTTTGAAGCTGGAAGTAAGACTGCCAGCCAGTGAGCCTAATTGCAGTTTAGCTTTCTCTTTATTGAAACAAGAGATAGTGATACAAGATTGTAGCACATGTAAATATCCTAGATCAGTAATAGGGTAGATGGCGCTCTCTGCCTTTCCCTTACGGGCAGAAGGCGAGACAAATATAAGCTTCTCCAGTATAATTTAAGGTCAGGGTCAATTTAAAGGCGGCATTTGAAGTCCCACTGTGCGTAGCTTGCTTTCATCGAGATGAAACTTTATTTATAATGAAAATTATTAACTATAAACAGTCTGTATCTGGAGAATGTACATGGCCAGGCTTAAAAAAAACATATTTATGGTAAGTACTGTTTTTTAAGAAAATACTTAAATCAAAGTTGTGTGATAACGTATGAATGCCTCGCTGCCAGCAATGCACCAGAAAGAGTATAATTTACAAACTGGTAGTATTCACTCACAAAAAAAAGTAGGCTTTACCACTTCCGGCAGTAACCATGGAATAAAAATTTAAAAATTATGTGGCAGTTTACCAAAGATTAGTCATTATCTAATGTGCGGATAGTGCGAGGAAATGTTCTCAATGGCCGATTAAGAAAAGTATCTCGCTTTGAGACAGTGCTACCAACTTTACTATGATATCTTATTGTTTTTACATGAAACCAGGCTTTCTGGGATGGAACTGTTGCGAAATTGGTCTCAGCAAAGAAATGAAGGATCCAACTCACAAATAAACGATTTATTGAACACACATGATTACATTACAGAGGCAAACAAGTAACCAAATAAACAATAAAACAAAGTGGAGGCAACAATGAGTTAAATGTTTGTTTCACCAAAATGGTGAAGGTTATTTTCTATTCTAACATTACTCCATAAACTGAACCATTTTATTCCAATCTTTGCACGCATTGCCTTAAAAATAATTGGACTGACAAAGGAACATTACCCCTTGTGTAAAAGGGTCCTACTTAATACTTTTAGGGAAGGCTCTCGTGTAAATAATAATAACAATTGTGAAACCGCAAACTAATTTTCGCTAGTTTTTTAAGAAATAAGCATTCAAAAATCAGCGTAGGATTTCACCATTCACCGTAGGCACCAAGTATCTATGCGTACGTTAAAGGTGTTCAAGGTAATCGTGGTGTAGTGGTAACGACCCGGCAGCAGAGTTGACATACAGTGGTACAATAATGACCGTGGTCAAATTTTTTCAATTTTCTTTTTTGCTTGTCTTTTTCTTTCGTTTGTAATTTATCGATTTTCATGCCAAATTGGATAGGTGGAAAAGGTATAGTCTTATGGCAAAATATAATATGGAAGAGTTTAAATTGAGGAATAAAATCGTGGCAAGTTTTATTTTAATTTATAGAGGAAAAAAATGGAAAAATAGTAGCCAATTTATATCTATACCTAAGTTAATATTGATTTTTAATATTATTTCCAGTTAATATATAGCTAACATTTTAAAAATTGTTTTCAACATTTTTATCTAGTTTACTACACCTTTGGGTAAGAAAGCAGAGTGGTAATGTGCAAACAATTATACGAAAAATTTAAGATAAAATTTTAACTGAAAGTACACACTTATGAATACTCTTTTTCATGCTTAATGATGAATGATAAACTTCAAATGATTCATGATTAATGAAATTATTTTTTCCATTGGCATCCATGGTATCCCTTTTATTCTACACCTGGTACTTACTAATGAATTACTTTATAGAAAAACACTTAAAATATATAAAAATCTTTATTGCAGAACTATCTACGCTTATTGGTCAGTTTGTAAAACTGCTTAAATGACACTTTCATTTGTCAATTGTCAGATTATCATTCTGAAGCAAAAATGTTTACAGAGTAAAAATAATGGTTGAAATATCTTTAAATGTCTTATTTTATTGAAGAGTATATAACTCCTGGGGTCAGATTGACCCTTCAAATTTTATAAAGGGTAAATAAACCTTCAATTTAGGTCAATGGTTACCGGCCTCTTTTTTTGGGTCAATGGTCATTAAACTTTTTTCTTCATTTTCAAATATTACTGCTAGTATTTAAATAATAAAAATTATATTTAGTGTTATTGGTACATTTGTATTAATGGTACCAAATTTCATCATCCTTATTGGGAGTAAGGTGACATTGATTTCACTTCAGTGGTATTTGAAAAATTGAGCTATCACACTCCCTGAGAAAGATTTCAATCTATCAGATGTGTTATCAATTAGTATATCTTTAACCATCAACATATTGTTAATGGTGAAGGATCTGAGCCATTGGCGTACCTAGCTTTGGTGTCACCTGGTGCAGTAGTTCATGGTGTCACCCCCTCAATTTTATACATTTAGTGAGCATAAAAAATTATTGTTTTAATTTTCATTTGTATTATGGTTTGTATAACACTCAAAAATAGTACATACAATGATACTTAAACAGTATGACATATAAAAAAGGGAATAAATTTTAATTAATAACATGTTACATTTGTCAGATGTTACGAAATAGATGTGTGTTAAAATAATTTTGTTTGAGATGCTTTGTGAAATGATGTGATAGATATTTAAGGGTTGGTAACTGGGCGTAATTTTTGGTGTCGTTTGGTTGAGAGCGTTGAGAGGGCGCGGTCGCCTTGAGGGACTGAGAAGGACGTGTGTAGGGAGTGCCGACGGAGGTGATATATCCATCATCATACATCGGGGTTTTTCAATAATCTAAACTCATAATAATCTAAATATACGCTACTTGACAGGTTATGGGCCCAGATGCGGTTTAACTGTGCAAGTCTTGGTTATGTTTTGAGTTTTTCGTGGTTTTCGGAAGTAACGCCGTCGAGTGAGAAAGGTGAGATAGAACACTTTTCTCAGCTACATTCCGAGAAATTACAGTGACGAAGTGAAGAAACCCGATAGACGTACGCGTAGAAGACGTTCGCGCTGTTAAGAAAAGGATATACATATTCCCGACGAAGACGAGGAACGGAGTGCATTGAGCCATGGGGGACGAGCAGCAGGCGCACTATCTTCCGATTCTGAAGGACTCAAATTACGACGCATGGTCCGTAAGAGCGAGGGGATACTTGGCGTCCAAAAGAGTATGGAGGGCGATAGAGCCAGGCTTTACTAGCGACGAGTCCTCGTGGGCAGACGCCGATAGAGACGCAAACGCTACGGCTCTTTATTTAATTCAGTCTCTGGTGGGCGATAATTATTTAGAAGACGTAGCGAATGCGACGACGGCGAGAGAGGCATGGCAGATTCTGGCGAGAATTCATAAGCCAGACAACCCGTTGAGCACGGCTCTGCACATAAAGGCCATGGCGAAGCTGGAAAAGGACGACGACATGAGCATGCACGATTACATCGGGAAAATACAGAACTACGCCGCGAAAATCAGGAACGGAGGGCTGGAAATTCCTGAAAGGTTCCTAGCGATGCTGGTTCTGACAGGTTTGCCTGAATGTTATGGAAATTATGTCAGGTCAGTAAAGCTGTCCGAAAGGTTTACAATGGAGAAGGTGAAATCGGATTTGCTGCTAGAGGAGATTCGTCTGAAGGAACTGGAGTCGAAGCAAGACGACGGAGCGAGAGCTCTTATCGCCGGTTCCTCTGAAAAATGGAAAGGAAGGAATCAGCCGAAAGGCCGTATGTCGAAACCGGACGGATGGTCGGAAGCTGAGAGAGAGAAGAAATGGGACGATCCCAAAGGGCAGAGAAGAAACGAAGACCAAAAGGGGCCGGCAAGGATGGTAAAGTGTTTTGCCTGTGGGGAATGGGGACACATTTCCAGGGAGTGTCCCGAGAAGAAGTCCCGTTTGGAGACCATGAATGCGATGAGGCCGAGGGCGGCGTATGTTGCACAGGAGCCGGAGCCGACCGTTCTTTGTGTGGTGCGCTGCCACAGCGTCCATGGAAATTCACTAGCTGACGAAAACCAGTGGTTCCTTGATAGTGGAGCGAGCCACCATATCACCCCGAACAGGGAGAAGTTTGTGACGTACGAAGAAGGAAATTTCGGGCTGGTAGAGGTAGGAACTGGGAGGAGAGTGCCGTCGGTTGGCCGGGGGAGCGTCGAACTGCAGGTGCTGCCCAGGTTTGGAGGGAGCAAGGTGGTACTAGCGGATGTGTTGCATGTGCCGGGGATAACGGTGAATTTGCTGTCTGTAAGGAGGATAGAGAACCGAGGATGCAAGATAGCTTTCAAGGATGACGAAGGTGCTGTCACCATCAAGAATCGGTTGCTTCTGCGCGCAATCCATGAGGGCGGAATCTATCGAGTGGAGACAGAGCCCGTGCCTGCCCGAGGTTTCGCGCACAATGCGGCAGTAGCGGACACCACCTGGCATCAGCGATTCCACCATTTGCAGACTCCACCAAAAGCCGCGACAAATGGAAGGACGAGCGACTGCACCGTCTTCGCCGAAGGGAAGCTGAGGAGGAAAATGTTCCCTACGCCGAGCGGACAACGAACATCAGACGTGCTGCAGGTCGTCCACTCCGATATCGGTGGGCCGATAAAGCCGAAGTCGTCAGGGGGAGGAAAGTATTTCTCGACCTTCACTGACAACTATTCTAGAGACGAAGAGGTCATGAGCATCCAAGACGACGCTGATGTCATAGCCATCAGTGATGATACCAATGAGGAGCCGAGGGCAGAGCCGATAGGTCCAAGAGGACGTAGCCGGACTCTCCAGGAAGAACCTGCTGGAATTGAGCATGAGGAGCCACCACCATTACGGCGATCGACGAGGATGAGGAAAGCAACACCGGCATGTCCATGCTGTAATCATCACACCGCATTTTCCGTGGGTGTTCTGTCTACTGACGAGAACGATGATCCGAAGAGCAATCGGCAAGCCGTACCCAGGCAAGATGCACGTAGATGGGAGGAAGCTATGGAAGAGGAGATGAGCCGATTACAGAAGAATGCTACCTGGGATTTCGTGAAGCGGCCTTAAGACAGAAAGGGAATACCAGGCCCTAGAGTTTAGGAATGTGTGCCTCAGCTAGGACTTAAGTGATTTTTTTGGTTGATTTTAGTGAGATTATTTCGATTTTGAGTATGTTTTGAGAAGAAAATTATTCTAACAAGGGGGAGTGTCAGATGTTACGAAATAGATGTGTGTTAAAATAATTTTGTTTGAGATGCTTTGTGAAATGATGTGATAGATATTTAAGGGTTGGTAACTGGGCGTAATTTTTGGTGTTGTTTGGTTGAGAGCGTTGAGGCAGATTTGCTTTCTATTGATAACATTGCAAGATCTGATCTTCATGATTGTCCCATAGTTGACTGTTATTAATATTTTATTATTTTTATCTTGGAAAAACTTTCCTCACGTGAAACTACAGACACACAAACTGTTAAAAATCATAGTAAAGAAAGCATTGGCAGAGGTTTGGCAAAGTCTCATTCGGCAATAAAATTTAAAATATCTAATACTGTCTAGTCCCTAGTTTTCTCAAAATCAATTTCTGCTGCTCTTAAATGTCTTCCTAATCAAGGTTTTTTGAGCAAAATGTAGCATTTGGATATTCCATCGTAGAAAGAAGTTAATTCTGAAACAGAAAATCTTCTGCAGAGATGGATTCAGATGTTTCAGTTGGATGCACTCAAATGTCTGATAATTCTTAATCTTGTTTCTAGTTCAAAATTCAGGTGATCAATACATATAAACATTGCTATATTAATTTCTTCGTGTAAAGTGAGTCCAAAGCTTAATACATACTGTATTTGTATCTCTTTTATGTACTATTTTGAGTGTTATATAAGCTATAATTCAAATGAAAATTAAAAAGTATTATTTTCTTATGTACACTGAATGTATAAGATTGAGGGGGTGACGCCAGTGCTAGGTATCCCATTGGTATAATCAATCTTCTGAATTTCTATCATAAAGTAATAATTAATATGAGGTACAAACTACTTTGACATATACATACATTTACATAGAGGCATGATTTTATTAAAATATATCTTATTAATTACATGTGTATTGTTGAAATTGATTTATTATCTATATGAAAATAATTGAACTTAATTTAGGAGAAGTAAGTGAATTCTAAAAATCACGTTTATGATTACAAAAAATATAATAGTTATATATTGTATATCTTCTTACCTGTTTGAGGTAATGGCACATTATATTTTAATAGCAATTCCATACATAAACGTGTTAAAAGAGAAGAGGATCAACCACCTGTAATCAGAGAGACACCTGAAGAGGAGGCGAAGCAGGGAATAGAACAGATGTCCATTGAGGAGCTCAATGTTCGCCAATCAAGGAAATTCTGCGACAATGGTGGTGGTGTGTCAGTATCACTCTAAGATAACATGTTGTTCCAAATTAGATATGATGATGTTTATCTGATTAATTTATTTTTCATTTTCTCTTCTATTTTCATTTTTTAAATTTCTCCTGCCTTATTAAGGTTTCTCATTTAATCCTTTTATTTTAATTCTCCTACCCAAAATGAAGTTTTCTCTTCTTTTATTATGATTATCTAATTTTGCCTTTTCCTTTCTGATGTCATATCAAATTACTTACCCTCTTATATATTACAAACTTTCTTCTTACTTACCGTATATTAATAAAAAATATATAAACATCCACACACACATATGATATATATATATATATATATATATATATATATATATATACACGAGTAAAATGTTGCTTGCATTCTGCAAGCATGTTGATAACACAAATTTTAAGTCGACATCATATCGAGACGGTCCTCAAAAGTAGAAAAGGTATTGAAAATATTCCTAAAATTCACTGAAATTAATCCGTCTGGCATCGAATCCGGGTCTTCCTGGTAATAGTTACTATGCGGCACAATAGAAGATCACCATCTCTAAGTATGTGTGAAAATTCAAGCAGAAATATTTGCTGCAACTGCCTCAAACAACGTCCTACTTTTCACATATATTCGATATATATGTGAGAAATGTTAATGTGCTCTGGCATCGAATCTAGGAACATTATGGTAGTATCAAAATTTTTTTCTTAAACCATGTCTTAATATATATGAAATGAGTAGATAAATACAGAAAAATTGTGATAGATAGAAATAGTACATAGAATGGCTATATCATGATGAAAATATTAAAGAATTAAGTGGATGTGTTATAAGTAAAATGAAAGATAGTGGTAACACAGGATTTTGAAAGAATTAGAAGAAGTGAGCATCCGTTTCAGCCTGTAAAGAAACTGCTGTAAACAAGTTAGCTGTCAGAAGGACTCCAGAGGACTTTACTAAAAGCAGCATCATAGCTGTACCATGTAACAAGATAGTGTTGAAACATGGACATTGGGTGAGATGGAAAAGTCTCAGTTGGAAGCTATGGGACTGTGGATTTGAAGAAGGGTGGCAAGAACAAGATGGACTGAGAAGAAAAGCTGTATGTAAATTCTTAGCAAAATTAAAGAGGAGAGGAGTTAAATGAAAGAGAGAGAGAAAAGGAGAATTAAATTTGTTCTACAACGCAGCAGCTTCCTAGAAAATATAATGGAGAGAAAAGTGCTGGGGAAAAAAGAAGGTGAAGAAAATTCCTCGATAACATAAAAAGTACCATGAGATTCAAATCATATAAGGATTTGAAAAGCAATGGAGAGAGTCAAATGGCAAGGCTCTGACTTAAGAAATTGATGATGAACATGGAGTGCGAGAGTTACAGTGATTTTTGCTACTGTCACATGCCTCAAGAGTTGCATCATATAATCAAGAATACATTAAAATATAAACAACAAAACACATTTTTGTCAGCCGAGGTATCACTGTATATGTGTGTGTATCTGTTTTATAATTATTAGTTTTCATCAATAAGTATGAAAAGTATTATGGGGTAATTACAAATTAGGTAATTACATAAGTTCTGATGCCAGAAGGCTCCAAACATCCAATTTTTCCCATATATTGTGCAAATTTTCAAACATTTTAAAGGCACTTCCCAGTAGGATTCGAAAACATGAAGATACCAGATATATATCAGTAATCATAGAAAAGTCACCAAATGCACAAGTGTTTGACGCCACGTGGGTGCAAAATTCACCCATTTTAAATACATTGATGCGAATTGAAAGATGTTTTTCAGTGCCTTCGTAATAATGTGGGAATTTAAAACCTGGCATGTTAATGTAAGTCTTAAATACATTTCATATATTAAGTATGATATTTATTTCAATGCCAGAATGCCATTTAAATTCCTTCATACATTTCAAATGGGGACAATGGAATCTTATATTAGAACCTTCCCGGTATGATATCGACTTCAAACTTTGGATTTAATTAGTGTTATCACCATGTCATTATACGTAATCAAATCTTGCAAAAAGTTTCAACATTAGATGGACTTTTTCTCCCTTATGAAATGCATGGCAGAGATTACAAATATTCCTATGAATTTAACATTAATTTGGGTTAATATATTCAAAAATCTCAAACCAAATAGACATTTGCAAAGTCAATTACTTTAAACAGTTAGTAAGGGAAGGGAGAAAATATCATCAATGTGCTTACAGAATGCAAAATTTTACTTCTGTGTGTGTTATTTAGAGCACCATTTGTATCACATGTATAAGTGGCAAAATCGATAACTGTCCCTTCTTATTAAGGAACTTAATTTGTTCAAGAAAATTTACTTATATATTTCCTGTACTAAAATATCTCTGATTGAGAGAAATTTATTTTCATGTTCTCAGAATATGCATGTTGTACAAGGCATTTAGAGGACAGCCCCTGGCATCTGGGATGGGAGAGCGCAAAGATGAAGAGCCAACTCAACCAAGTACTGCGCAGTACAGAAGGGGTGAAGTGGGTGATATTAACAGTTCTGGAAATTCAATCAACAGAATTGCGCCCAACGGTCAACAAGGGCCTCCAACACCTTGCCCCTCAAAAGCAGAGTATGTAACCCCAGTATTTGCCAGAAATTACCAAGGAGTCTGGAGATATGTGGTCCAAATTCCATACGAAGGCTACTTCACTCAGACTGTTGAAGTAACTCGTTGCCTGTAAGTGCATCAAGATTTAACCATTTTTCATTACTTGGCAGAAATTTACACTCCCATATCCTGCAAAATAAATATCTACAAAATTAATTATTATAATCTTAAATTTTGTGTAGTGTTACCAATTAAGTTACGTATTCATTGTATTCACAATCTTAAACTTGCACATCTAAGGATAAAATTTTAGGATCCAGCTATAGTCCAGGGTTTGAGACTAGAGGGGAGACCAAGAGGGTGAAAATGCTAAGGCCAGTCATGTGAACAAGTAAATCGCCCCACAACCGTTACAGTGTGATTTGTAAATGCCGCTTTTGAGTGCATAGTCGAAAGTGTCTTAGTTATGGAGAAGCATTTTACCTAAGTTGTGTGTAGTGTGAAATGCGGGCTTGACATTGAAAGGAGTGAGGAAGTTAGCTCGGTTGTGCAAAAGGAGGCCTACAAATGGGAGTTTCACCCAAATTGAATTTTCCATGTTTGAGAAATTAGGGTATATTTTGGATATGTTTTGTTTCCTTAGTTTGCGAGTGTGAATCTTGTCAATTAGTTTATTGGTGTAACCATTGGCGATGGCTATTTCTTTGGTAATATTTAATCCACGGGTGTAATTTTCATGATCAACGGGAATTTGCGTAAGTCTGTGTATTAGGCTATGATAAGCTGCGTGTTTATGTTTTGTGGGATGATGGGAACTAGCGTCTATGGTGTGATTAGTGTATGTAGGTTTGCGATACTTGGCTACCTCAATTGTGATTTCTATTCTTGTTAATGTGATGTCGAGGGAATTTAATTTATTATTGCATTACTTACTTAGGTCAGATGTCCCACAATTTACAAATAAGAGCCAAACAACACTTTAACACATTCCGTAACAATTCACAGGCATCACATTTTGCAAAACATCTTCTAGATAACAAACACACCTCAGATTTATCAATTTATAAATAATTCAGTGGGAATATCACCGATTCTTGTTGTCTTCCTTTTCATTTCTTCAATTGCTTTTATTACTTCACTCTTAAACACTGATGAACCTATATCTTCTGGAGGCACCACTTCTTCAATCACCAAAATATATAGGTGTAATAGTTCTAAGATATTACCAGCATTTGATTTTCTTCAAATGACACAGCATTTCTTTTTTCGAGATAAAATATTTTTGTTTTTCAAAATTAATGACATTCTACAATAAGGTTAGGGTATCCAAAAAATAGATCTTCCTGTGCTCCAGAGAATCAGAACCATTTCAAAACCAAAATGAAATTAATTCATTCAACATCATCATCATGTGGTGTTCTGCCCAGAAGCTGGCCCCACACCCTGTCTCCGTTCCCCTCTGTCCATAGCCTTCTCCTTCTATAATTCTTGATTTTCACCTCATCCACCATCTTTATTCTTATTCCCTTATTCCACTGAGCCTTCTAATGCCATTTGCAGTACACTATTACCTCTAATTAAGTGGCCCAACCAGTTATCTTTTCTTTTTCTTATTTCCTTCATCATCCTTCTTTCATTTTACTTAAGATCTCCTCATTTCTCACCATATCTATTCTAATAACTTCATTTTTCAGCAAAATCTTTTTTTTGACAACATTTTCTTTATTCCAATCTTACAACATACTTTGCCTGTGTCCCACACCCGTGAAGAATGCATTGTTTTTTTGTTAATCACTTGGGATGAAATATCGGTCTATCATTCATACCTGATCATAAGGATCATAGTGTGGCCCTATGGGACATCAATCACAAAGCAATGTTATTGTGATCGTAATTTACATAAAATAAAGTTATGAGAAATGATCAAAAAGCCATAGAAAGCAAATGGAGAGGTCATTTTGTACTATAAAATATTGCTGATCGACCACCTGACCTACTCACCTGACTCTTAACCAAATAATTCATTTAAATTCCTAATATCTCAAGAATATATAAGAAGAAAACAATTTACTGATGACGATAAACAGAAGAGAGTGTTGGGGAAGGAAATTGGTGAGGTAATATTAGAAGAAGAACTTATTACCATAAATTGCCTAACAGTCTAAAAACAATGAGATGTGCAGAAAGGGATGCATTGAACCCACCGTTTTTGTAATTACCAGAGTGTGTAATACTTACATTGTTCATTGATTGAAAGGCAATCACGATGTTACTACATGGAAGGATCTTGCATGGCATCTCCTAGATGGGTCAGTTTGTTAGTTGCTGAAATTTTCTACCCAGATTCTGTGTTTCCAATGGATTCCATTAATTCTGGAGGAAGGCAGCCAGTTAGACGGCCTGCCTCATCTGAACAACCTCCTCTTCATGAGGTGAGCACATAATCCAACACATTTCTCTATATACCTTTTCATTCCATTAATCTTTGAAATTCTGAATAACTGTATGACCACAAGTTTAGATTTAGATTGGTCCTCTAATGGCCAAGCAGCTTGTTTATGACTTCATCTCCTGTTATGCACCAATTCCAATTATCATTGTTAAACTTCCATTATTATATTGCAATGGTCTCCTTAGTGTGATCTCATTGATTACTGCACCATTAAAATTGTTTTGCTGCAACTGCTCATATCCCTGGTTACTCCAAACAAAGTAATTGTTCTTTAATATTGGTGTTGATGGTACACACAGCCTTATTTACCACAGGGAAGTCACATATATTCTGAGTAGATTGTTGACAGAGAAGTTATGCATGCTTTAGCTACTGGCTTATGTTAGTTTTTGTACTTTTCACAGGCCAAAAAAATTTTATTGAAAAAATGTTATATTTGAAGATTTGTACGTACATGTATCCAAAAATTCACACACAGAAACAAGAAATAACGTAATACTTTTATTTCTTCCTATCTATCATATTTTGAATTGATGATAATGTAAGTATGGTATCTAAACATGAATTTAGCAAAATCTGAGAGATTACATCATAAAAAAATTAGTATATTGAATTTTTTTCATGTTTACTATTAATCATTCGCACTCTTCTTTGGCATTTAATTTCTTTGATAACTATGAAAACACTAATGAAAGTAGTAATTGCATCTTAGCTTTGATAAAAGAGCATTATTTTTTCTAGTGCATGGACTTGTAGTTGGCGCTATGTCTGGGGAGTTATTATTTCTCATTCAGGTTATTTACTTTTTAGGATTACCACCAATATGTACAGAAAAGATCTAGAGGGCCAGTTTATTTAGAAGATGAAACTTCTATTAATGACGATAATAGCAGTAAAGAAAGTGAGAAAAATGGTCGAAAAGCAAAATCAACTGTCACAGCTGGATATTGTGATGGTAAGGACGAAATGGGTTGCTTTCAAGTTCGTCTCTATTACGACTGGTTCCTCATTCCCGGAAGTTGTAAGTGTTGGCGTCCAGACTATTTCTCACGTTACACCAACAGAAAATCCTGAATCTCATAAATGGTATTATTTTCCAACTTAAATCCATTTCATTACTTTCATATGGAAATAACCAATAAAATAAAAATGTCCCTTACCAAAGGAACTTCAGTTGATTTCATACAAGCTGGACCACATCAAATTTTGATCTGAGAGCAGATTTTATTGGAATCTATTTCACAGAATTCATAATTCATTTATCCTAATTATTTTTATTTGTCAGTGAACTTTTGAGTGTTATTTATATCATCATCTTCATCATTAATTTATTACAATAGGAAACATCCACTGTGATTTCTATTCTTTGTCTACATCATAAAATTGGTGATATTTGCTTCAAATATTTCTATGAAGTTTCTTCCACTTTCAAATAAAATCAGAATTTAAAATAAAAATGATTTGAAGAAGTGTAATTGATATTATATCAAAATCAAGCATTATAGATTAACTATTTAGCTAAAAAATATGAATATTGCCAATTGTTTGGGGACATATTCTGAAAACTGAAAAGGTTCCAAGTCTAAATTTTGCTAATGCGACCAAAAGTGCAACATGGTATGTTTACTAAAAAGAGACTGATTATTTAATTATCTTCTAATGTTAATTATGTAAATCAGGGAAATGAACTATAATGTCTTCTACTATATAACATGATGTAAAAAATATCAAGAGCAGTAAAATAAATTGTTTCATTTCCTTGATGATGCACTGCCTTTTTTTGGAGTGTAATTATGTAACATTTTCCAATATGTAAATATATGGTATTTATGAATTAACATTAAATAAATTATTTATACAAAAAATTGACACAAATTTCAATATACCTTGGCCGTTTTTTCTTACTATGCTATTTTATAATATACTTTGGTCCAATGTAATGTTACATATTAGGGCATGAGTTGATGTTTCATCATTCAATAACTTCTCATTTAAACATCAGTTATATTAGTGGTTGTTGCAAGCAAAACTCTATTCTTTCCTTACTGTTCTTCTAAGCTTTATAGTTGCTCTTTGGTGAGTAAATAACTGACATAACTGGAATGCAAATATACACTTTGTAAGGAGTTTTCTTCTAATGCCAGTGTTAAAATAAGAGAAGGAATTTATATGGACAAAGAATTACTTGAACCCACTGTATTCTGTGGTTGGAAATGTTACAATTATTAAGAAAAAATTAGGAGTGAGGTGAATGCAGTTGAAATAAAATATCCAAAGAATAAAAGATTCAAAATCACAAAGAGATGAGAGAAATGTGTGCAACTAAAGGAAAAACTATGGGGGCAATTATTTAAGAAGAGTATTATGTTGGTTTTGACAAATGAACAGGTTGCAGATGGGCAGAATGGCTGTGTTAATGCAAGAGGAAATGTAAATTTCTTCTAGAGGAGGACTTAGGGGGCAATTGATGGGTCTGAAAATGTAGTTAACAGGTGGAATCAACATTTTGAAAGGATCATAAAGTTAAGCATTATAAAGAAATTAATTTTAGGGTTACTGGTTTTTTCCTAAGGGTTTTTCTTCACTGCTTTTTGAGATATTAATATTTAAAGTTGCCTCCAAAAGAGCAGTTAAAATACTTGCTGTGAAGCTACTTACCAGCATCAGCAGCTATGACTGTTTCACTTCATTTATGTTAATTTTAATAAATATCATTAGCATTTTTATGCTGCATAAATACTTCTGCAGAGTTATATTAGTCTATTGAGCATATCACAATTGGCTGGTATGTTCCATTACTTGGCTTAATTTCCCATGTATATATACCATAAGGAGCATTGGTCAATGTGGCAGCTAAATCTTAATTTTTTTATTCATTTCTGGTGTGAAAAAGCATTTCTGATACATAAAACATTATACATCTATTGAAAAAAGATTTTTACTTTTCCACAAGGTTAAAAATTTTTTTCAATAATATCTTTCCACAACATCTCGGCCGAATCGATTGATTATATTATACATCTAATTTACTCACCCATTTTCAAAATTAAATTTAAAAAAATATTTTCTTGTATAAATATCATTTTCCGATTTTATCTTTTTCACTCTGTTGTGAATTTTACTTACCTGTTTGTTAACTGAAGATGTACATATTTTTTAATTCATTATTAGATATTAAATTAGATTTAGTTTGTTCATAAGTGTTTTTTTGTAAATTAACCTAACCTCATTCATAATGCACAAACTGTAATGACTGGAGTGTTTATTGCAATACTAATTCTGAAGAGCCGTATGTCTGTTGGAATCTAGAGTCCGATCGACCTCTTGAAATGTATGGAAACGTAAACTAGTACCAGTATTAATGGTGCCAGTTTACTTGGAAATCGTTGGCGCCAGTAATCATTGCATTTCAAAGTCAAATAAATAACATTAAATATTGCAAGTTTGGCAAATTCTCTTTTCCGAGTTTTAGGCAAACATAAATACCCACGTTTGAAGTTAAAATACAGAGTAGTGGCAGTTTTTCATTCCTAAGGGAGAGGTAAAAACTACTTCATAAAATACCATTTGTGGTTTACCGAACTCTCAATAAAACATATATAATTTTCAACTACAGTCAAACCTCTCTAAGTGAGACTCCAAGGGAAAAGGGTATTTTTCTCACTTGTCCAGTTTCTCACTTATAGAGGTCTACGTTCAGATATTCTCACTTATCCAGTTTCTCACTAATGGAGATAAAAGCCTAGTTTTCTCGCTTAAACAGTTTCTTCTATAAAGAAGTCTAAACAACAGTTTTCTCTGCTGACAAGCAAAATCTAAGGTTCCCTATTACTTATGTAGCTACGCTCGTTGAAAGTAGGTTATGTAAGCTCAAAAAGAAAAACAAAACAGTTTTTGAAAAATACACTTTTATCAAAATGTAAACATAGGCGTACATTAATTTTAAAATGTCAAACGAACAAGCATAACCGAGCTCAATGGGATGCCTTTTATCACATGATAACAATTATTGGTATCTTAATCATTGGCAATCAGTAGGAACAATCACAAAGTACGAAAAACAGCAACAAAAGCACAGCTAAAACACTTAAGGTTTGAAAAAGTCAGTAAGTTTAGTTTGTTTTTCCGTCTGTGCTTTACAAATGCATTTATTAATCCCATACAGTTTATCAAAAACATCTCGGTCTACATTATCTGAGCATTCGAACTTCAGAAAACATGCATGCTACATGACGAGCCAGTCCTACATTTTCCGGGAATTTTCTCACTTATGGAGGTTTTTGGTCACCGGATTCTCACTCATAGAGGTCGCAGCCAGGAAAAAAATTCTCACTTAAAGAGGTTTCAATATTTTCACTTATAGAGGTTTTCGGGGGTGAAAATGTTGGGACCACGCAAATTTTCTCACTAATAGAGGTTTCTCACTTATAGAGGTCCCACTTAGAGAGGTTTGACTGTAAATAGTAAATGATATGAAAAATGAGAGTTTGGAGAAAAAGCCTGTGGTGAAGATCCATTGGATGCAGCCGTCATCAAACTTCTCCCATCAGGTGACTTCGTTTCTTAAGTCATATTTGCTATAAGTCATGGTTTGCTTTGGAATGTGGAATATTTAATCAGAAGAATGGAAGTGAGAATAGAAATAAAGACAGAAATTTATTTATTTATAGATTCATACAGTAATCTAAGAGCTAAACACACAGAATGTTTTGTACACCTAATTTGTGATAAATATCAACCAAACTTCTCTAAATGTTATCCTTTTCTGTCCTTGCAGGGACAATTAAGGGAAGGGAGGGTAAGATAACTTACTTCAGCTTCAAAGTTTTTTCCAGGACTTAGTAAATGTTTGAAAAAACTGAAATTTACTTGTGTGCTTCTTTCAACCTTTATCTCTATTAATACATTTACGAAGTACGACCATCTATTGAAGGATGAACACCAAAAAATTGCCTGGGTACTATAATGGTACTGGGTAATGCAGCTTCTCCATTCAACATGATTCTTACCAGAGATGAAGTTTTCTCAGGCTCTCTACCAGGTTAGATGTTCTATTGCCGACGTTTTGATAGCAGACTCAGCCATCATCCTCAGGGCACCGAGTGCAAGGTCAGTTTTTTTAGTTTTAAAAGTTTTTTATTTCCTTTATAGACATAGTTACAAGTTATGCTCAATTTTACCCTCTTAGGCAGCACCTTTCTCAGGGCTTCGTCAGGGGGAATGGAGGCGTTGGGAGGGAGTGCCCGACATTTGTCCAAGGCAGCAGGGAAACCCAAGTAATACCTGCTGCGAGCACATAGGTAGTAGGGTGGGTTATCAGAAATTTTTACAGATTATTTTAAATTGAGTTGACATGTGGCCTTTACATTTTAATTAGATATTTATACATTGGCAAATTTGATTTGCAGGCCCCTAGCAAAACTATTTTCTTATATCTTCTTTGTTGTTTTGTTTTCTTCTTATGGTGGTGGCTGTTCCTTGGGGTTCCTTGTTTCCTCTGCTGGTTCGTGGAGGTCTTTGTTGTGGTTTGGTGGAGATTCTGGATATTTAGATATAATTGGGGAAAAAAGAAATTGGAATTAGTGATGTTGATGTTGGTCCTCCTTCTCCTCCGGGGCCAGGAGGTTAGGCCTGGTATTGGGAGGAGAGAGGAGGGGACAGGAATTGTGTGGGTTATGGGAGGGTGAGGGAAGACCTGTGGGAAGAAGGAAAGGAAAGTGGTTATTGCTACCCTGGCTGGGGTTGGGTGTTTGTTTAGGGGTTGCCTGGGTAGTAGGCGAGAGAGGGGTTGCAGGATGGGGGTGAGGGTATCAGGTAGGTTGATACTGAGTCTGTTGAATGTTGTGGCTCGCAGTCGGGTCATCCTGTGGAGGATGGGCTCTACACCGGAGAGGTCATGGATCTTGATGCTAGGGAAGACTGGTGCGACGTCGGAGATGTGCCGAAGTATCCTTCTCTCCAGCTTGGCTATATCTTGTAGGGGGCCTTCAGCCAGGGCATATGAATTAGTTAAATGAAGACTAGGAAGTCACGAAGCAAAACCGAAAAGGATTAGCTAGTAAAATGCAAACCAACAGCCGATGAAAAAACTTATAAAATAACCATAGAAAAAGAATGGGAAAAATAGGGAAAGCAATCAAAGAAGCTGTGGAAGAAACTATTGGAAGAAACAAGAGAATAATACATGCTGATTGGTTTAACAATGAGTGTGCCCAAATTATACAGGAGAAGAATAAAGCTAGAGAAAGCATGATAAGGAAAGAAACCAGAACGAACACTGAAAGATACCAAGAAATGAGGAAGGAAGCAAATAGGATATGCAAGAAAAAAGGAGAAAATGGAGAACAGCTAGAGAATATAGAAGAATACAGCAAACAGAATAAACAGAGATAGTTCTACTAAGTTTTAGAAAATGTGAAAAGAGGATACCAACCAAGAATGGAAGGATTTAAAAATACAGAGGGAAATGTAATCCAAGAAGAGAATAAAGTTCTGGAAAGATTGCTAGAACATTTCAAAGAACTTCTCTGTACAGAAGATAAGGAGAGGGTAACAACCGAGGAAAATGACAGGCTTAGGAAAGAATCAAATATAGAATCAATCAAATCAAATAAATCAAAGTTGCTCAGAATTAAATCCACTAGGCTGGAAATTGCACATTGCTTACGAAAGTTAAAAAATAATAGAGACCCAGGGAAGAAAATATTGCAGTAGAGCTAGTAAAATATGGAGGAGATATAATGAGTGATGCTATACATAAACTTAGTTGTATAATATAGGAAGCAGAAAAATGCCAGAAGGCTAGAGCATGGGAATCCTAAGCCCAATATATAGAAAGGGAAATAAACAGGTTCTTGAGAAATATAGATGGAAAATTCTGTTAAATATAGTATATGAAATCATCATAAAAGAAAGGCTGAAAGTAGTAATTGGGGGGGTAATTGGAGATTCTCTGTGTGGGAGTAGATCCAATAGAAGTACAATAGACCAACTGTTTGTAATCAGATAAATTTTAGATAAATGCTATGATCATGTTTAACTGCATATGCTATTGCAGATTTTATACAAGCATTTGATTGTATAAACAGGATCAAACTCTGAGAAGCAATGGAGGACATGGAAATTGCATCCAAAATAATTGTATTGATTCAAAAGGCATTGAAGAAGAGCATGGCTAAAGTAAACATACATACTAAACTGAATTTGAATTCAGCACTGGAATAAAGCAAGGATATTCTAGGATTACACAAATCTGAAGAAAAAATAGATCAAAGAGGAACAATATTTAACAAATAAATAGAAAGAAGCAAGCAAAATGGGATTGATAGTTAATACCAGTAAACCTACTTCTGCTTCTGGCAAACCTAGAGTCACCCAGGATTTGGAGATAGAACAGATAAAATTTGAAGGAGTGGAAGAGTTTAAATATCTAGAATATATAACTTACAAAAAAAGCATAATATGAATAAATGAAAGAATATAAGCAAGGAATAAAACTTACTTTGAAGGTATATGTACTTAATATGAAGGTACTCAAGAGGAAGTCAATAAACAGAAACACTTAAATAAAATAAATATATAAACCAATTACCAGACCAGTGGTAACCTATGGAACATAAAAATGGACACCAACAATCACACAAGAGTATGGCCCTGGTAAGATTTGAAAGCAATTGCAGAGAATATACACTCCTGTTATTGAGAATGGATTATGGCAAAGGAGAACCAAAGAGGAGTTAAAGACAATAATGAATTGGGAAAGATGTAGTTAAGTTGACAAAATCTTTGAGAATATAATGTTTAGACCATGTGGAAAGGATGCTTGAAACAGCAATGCTGAATAAGGTGATAGAAGGAAGACTGATGCCGCTAGACGGAGAAGAAGGTCCAGATTGAGATAGCTAATTCATAAAGGACATGAAGAAGATGAAAGTGAGAAGACAGAGAAGTGGAGGCTGATCGGGGTGGAAGCTCACATAGGGTTGTAGCTCCAAAGAGAGAGTTTGTCTATAAATTGAGACTTAAGGACAAGTTTTAAGTGACTTCTTATAAGTTTGGAACAAAAAATATTGAATGTTATCACACTTTCTATGCCTTGTGAAATATTTTGTATCTATATATAGTTTAAATCAGTCTATATAATATTAACATAAGTATACCATACAACAATTGAAAACCAGGAACTAACAGATGAGCCAAGAATGGCTCACGTGGACCTTATCCAGTTTTCCCTGACTTTTATTGTAAATATTAATTTATTCTTTATTTTTCATACTTCTTTATTTGCCAGTAGCGCTTTTACTTTTACCAATTCACGTTTTATTTAAGATTGTTTGTACAATAACTATACCTTGTATTAAGAGTAAGATAGTTAAATAATATATTGTACCAAAAATAGTATTTTGAATTTAGTGTTTCATGTCAAAATAAAATCTGCTTACATTATAGTCCACTTTCATATCAATGAAAATTAAATGTATTTCAAAATCGTTTTTTATATAATACTGCTTATCGGAAATAATAGTTTAAATCAAAATTTTCTAAAATTTAAAGTTTATATCAAATGTTTTTACAATCAAGAAAATAGCAAGAAAACGATTTAAGTAGTCGTGATAGTAATCAAAATAAAACCTATTTTATTACAACCATATTTCATTTAAAACAACAAAAAGATATATTTGAAAATCTTGTTTTAAATTATATCGCTCACCAGAGTTAATGGTTTAAATCAAAGCTTCCTAATTAAATATCAAGTAAATAGTCGAAAAACGACTTTCGTAGTGCTGTCAAATTAAAGTCTACTTTCATTATAATCAACTTTAATTAAAAAACAAACGGATGTGTTTAAAAATCTTATTTTTAATAATAATGCTTTCTGGACGCAATGTTTTAGTTACATAGTGTGGATATATATAATCAAAAGAATAGCAGTTTGACTCCATCGAGTCCGACATCCATCATCCATTTAAAAAACTACTATGCTGAAATTAAAATTAATAGCTTACAGTCGTTTCTCTAGATAAAACTATACAACAGGTATGAGTAATTTAATTTCGGATGTTTCAGCAGAAAATACTCTTCGATTCTAAAGAATTACTTTTTTACAGGAGCCGTCATATATCAGCTAATGCATCACTTCATTTAAGGTCTTTTGTTTTAATATCATTGTGATTCAATAAAAAGCGAATTACTGGAGCGTGAGAACTTCCGTATTTTGCGGTGAGAAATATGATCAGTCACTTGATATATTTACAGTAAAAAAATAGCGATTCGTTTAAAAAATACGGCATGAAGTACCTAGCATAGAAGCAATTGATTGTATTTTCTTACCTCTTTAGATTTCCTCAAATAACGCTTTTAAATAACAAATCGCAGCACTCCTTATAAAACCTTATTTTGAGCGAAAACATTACAACATATCTGATGACCACTGGTGACGAAAAAAACAATTTGCCGAGTAAATTCTCAACCTCACTGTATCCATTTTCGCTCACAAAAGCAACACCTCTTAACTCGTATATTCTTTCGCCTAACATTCTCCGTTAACTGAGTGGATTAAGTGTACTTTGAAAATTAAAGACAGAAAATTAATGATCTTTTATAAAGAAGCACTGCAGTCACAATTCCACAATATTTCTTAGGGCAATTGACACTCGAATTATTTTCCGCAGCGCTTCGTAAACCAACTAAAATCCTTGTATGTTCAGCAAGAAAAACTGGAAGTACAATTTCTTGGTAATAGAGCACGAAACACACTTGCACTTTGCCAATATAGGTAAGTCCTCTGAAAGATACGTTTTCGATGTGAACAACTCGATTGCACGTGAAGAACTGAAAATGAAGGCCAAAAACATGACTACACGCAAAGCATTTCTATATTTCTTGTTTGCGAAATCCACCTTCCACGTCACCCCTTATCTACTACCCATAGGGATAGAATAGCCATCAGAAAAGCAGGCTGAAACATTCGGTCTAATTGCGCAATGGAATATTCTTATCTGTGGTCAGGTCCATCAAACTAATGAAGGGAAATGAGAGCTCAAATGACTCATCCCTTTTCGAGACATAACTATTTAATAATGCATAAATAAGATGGTAAAATCTTTATATCGATTGCGCTTCAAATTCTTAGAGATATTAATCGTTGCAGAAGTCTTTCGGTTTCACCGATTAAATTACACTGATGCCTGATGCGGTTTACACCGTCTTTAGAGTGAAATTATGCCTTTGCGTTTTATGTAGCAATGGGAAGTTACGCATTTAATTTTCTGTCTGAGCAGACAGTGGATTATCCTGAGTTATGATGGAATAAATATAATATTTGAGCCACAGAAGTTGCACTATAGTTCAGTTGCACGAAAATTAAATTATACTTTTGCTCTATGAGTTTAGAAAGATCATAACCAAAATGTTTATTTTCTGGGAGAAGAAAAACGGACATACACTCTCACTTAAAAATATTGAAAATTAAGATTGATGCTTCCTTTTGCAATAAAAACTGTTCAAGTGAAAATACATTTCTTTCAATCAATTCTACACAGAGATGAAAATGAAGATATAATATTGAGGTTGTACAAGAAGTGAAAAATAGTGTCATGGCTGGGGCTCGAACGGAGATCCTCACTGAGGCAACCGAAACACAAATCGATACGTAGAGTTTTCCCCTACAGATATAATATTTCCACTTAAATGTGGAACAGAATAGCCGATATTTCAATAGTCTTACTAGCAGTATTTGTGAAAGAGTATACTTTTTATACTCGAATATAAGCCGAACTCATTATAAGCCGAGGTACCTAATTTTATTCCAAAAAACTTGGAAAAGTAACCGAGTCGAATAAAAGCCTAGGGTGGGAAATGCAGCAGGTACTGGTACACAATGAAAAGAAGTAGCTATGAAATTACAGTAATTGAGGCATCGGTAGTTTAGTAAGAGAGAATTGACTAGAAATTGTTGAATGAGCAAGTGAGGAATTTTCCAGCCAATTTACGACAAAGACGCTTCTTTGCCACCGGAGAACTGACAAGGGGAGCCCTCCCTCGAGTTTAAGAAGAGGGGCCTTGTACTCAGCATAAAAAAGTGTGCAGAAAAACTCGGCTTTTGCATGAGTATATAATTATATCCACTGTTAAATTTATTTACATGTATATAAAACCATAAGGCACTAAATACGTTTTTCGCGATGTAAGTTTGTCGCTCTTAAGGTATTCGATTTAAAATGAATTTAACACAGCAATGATCTGCTTTGGTGGGGTCACACTTTATGGCGGAAATGTCATTTATTGATATTTAATATTATGTATTTATAAAAAAAATTATGTATTTGTTTGATTTATTTTATAATATATGTGTTTGTTTTTAAGGACCTGAAAATGATCGTAGTTTTATTGCAATGAAACTTGAGGAGAAGAGAATACCATTTTATTTCATTCGTAACGAATTTTCTCAATATCAATTCGGCCTCAGTCGATTTTATTTAAAATCTAAATAAACTGATATCGAAATCACTGGAAAGACGCACTGAATGTTGAACGAAAATCCAACTGGTTGGATTTACGTGCGCTGAGGCATGCGTCATGGAAAAGAGGTCCGGTCAACTTGCAAGAGGCATGCAATAGCGCATGCCTCTCCTTCATCATACCGTGCGCTATGACGCATGCCTGTGTTGAATAGAAAGTTGCACAAGTGTGGACATAGCTTTAGCGACGCTCAACGACAACGTATAGATTACTATTACTGATCTAGGGTAACGCCAAGCCATAATCGTTCCTCATCTTTTACGATGGTTGCATATGTTAGATATGACAAGAAAATGCTCGGCAAGACTGACGTTTCAAAGGCACTGGATTGTCGTGTCTACTAGAGATGGGCGATTCGGAGCAGAGAATCGATTCAGCGAAATCGATTCGAATCGGTTTTTATGAATCGATTCACTTTAAAAATCGTATAGCTGAAATCGATTCGAATCGTCTAGTATCGGAATCGGAATGAATTATGACAAAATCAGAATCGTATTCATACAATATTAATATTGGTATCGAATTCCTGGAATTCTATTGGATATTGAAGTCACGTGATGAGAATTCTTGAACCGCGATTTGGGATACCTATTACTGCCGCAAGTTACTAGTATAAAAAGTCCTAATGAATACAGTGAAAATCTATTACAGATGAACATATATATATCGCTGAAAGGAAGAAAGGAAATAACAACAGATAATACTTAAAAACGATATATGTTTATAGATTAACATGACTGCATGAGAGTTCCAAGAATTGAATGCGAAGGATATACATCATGTTCGTCATCTACTCTCAAAAATTGTGTTAAATCCATTTATATTGACGAATATCAATACTGAATAACGTAAATTAATTTATAATTTTCCTTTACATAGCATTTTAGGTTAAATACCATGACATGATTGTCATGGCTAGTGCTTCTGCTACAACAATCAGCGGTACTGCGAGTAGTGCCATCTCATATCCTATATTTGTAAATAATATAATCCAAATAGCCCAAATCATATTAATTGGAATACTACGGTGCTGCCATCTGGTATCCGATATTTAAAGATGAATCGTATTGGCATACTACGGTACTGCCATCTGGTATCCGATATTTGAAGGTGAATCGATTCACATTGAATTGCATTGGAATCAGAATAAAATCGAATCAGAAAAAATCAAATCGGAAAAAAATCAAATCGGACAAAAAAAATAAATCGGAAAAAAATCAAATCGGAAAAAAAAAAACAAAACGGAAAAAAATCGATTCGGAAAAAAATCGGATTCAATTGTAAGAAAATCGAATCTGGGGCCATGTTATATAACTTGTCGGTTTGGAAGCAGTTGGCCCGATTTCAAATCCAACCGACTGGAGAGGAAACCGCGATCTCTCACCGACTCGGCCTCTAAATCCTATTCTGTAGCATCGTCGGGCAGAAAACGACCAAACCGACCGATTTCCGAAAGTGACGGTCACGTGCTTCATCTCAACCAATGAGAGGGCAAACGAGTAGACAAATGAAGAATGAAACAATGTGTGTAAAAGCAGATGTAAATATCGATGATTTGTATGAAATTTTAGGTAACTAAGATTTGTTGTTGTCCTTTGTTGATTTCTTACTAAAGTTTTGAAAGAAATCTTACAGGGAAGATATTTATAATTGCATTAGTTAGTTTGTATGGTCTTAAATGGTTGATGTTTGAATTTAACATAAATTGCTTGCAGAAGATTTTCCAGTGCCCAAATTCGAGCACAAGGATACTTATGATAATAAAATATCGATATCTAATATACTATCAGCCCTACAGTGAATCCCTAAATTTCGTAATTTTATTAACTGGAAGTCGGTGCAAGATTTTTAGAACTTAGTATCAGTGAAAGTAGTAGAAAATTAGTAGGTACGTAGTACCTTCGATACACTCACTGACTGATTTCTTGGAGGTTAGATTTCCACGAATTCCTTCGGTGCTTCATAAAGTTATTGTTGGAACTGTTGCTGTCTTCAAATCAGTTTACTATTGGTCAGCTAGTAAGACCTCGATTCGTATAAACGGATAGGTATCTTTTCTTTTTTTATATTTGCTACAAAAGCAAAATCCTCTCGTCTCCTTGTGAACCGAAGTACAGCAACTTCCGACTTTAGCACTTCCTTTTACGTAATTAATACTTGTAATTAGTTTCGCCTGGATTAACTCCACTCTACAAATATTATTCAATTGTCTTGGCCTTTCATATATTGCTGAAATATATGATTTTAATGGAATCTAATGGTAAAATTGTGTTTTAAAAAGAACAAAAATCATACCATCCACGTCAGTAAAAAGTTAATCATTATACGTTTAAAAATTAGAAAATTCGATCGCAATAAATACTATGGCTAGGTTTAATCTATTTCTCTTTTATTTATAGTTTTCTTTAAGCGGAGACATTATTTTTCCATAGTCGAGTCTCGCACGGGGAAACAGTAAAATATGTAACGGATGTTAAGCGTTCCCAAACACTTTACCTAATGAATTATTGATGGTTATTTACATTTATTATTAAAAGATTAAAACGTTTATTTTATTCCACGTCCTTGGACAGATGCACGCTCCAAGAAACGTAGTACATACGTGCATCCATATGTGCTATGGCGTACATCATTTTGCATCTAAAAGCGAGAATTGCATTCATTTTATGCGATCGCATGTCTTATTGCGGCTTTATTTTACATTCTGCTAATTACGGGCATTCAATTAACGCATTTGCCTTGATGATATTGTTAAATATGCACACACTTGCCACAGTTCGTCTGCTAACCGACTGACTCCTATCGCTACCGACTCCTTTTCATTGTCGGTAGAATTCTCCGGATTCTACCGACGATGGCTAGCCGTCGTACCGACGCAGGAGCTTACAGAATAGCATCGAGAGCGCGCGGAGTCGGTTTGCGATCCCAACCGACTGCTTGGCTACCGTACCGACGGGAAAGGAGATACAGAATATGGCCCCTGAATCGGATCAAAAAAATCGATTTGAAAATATCGTAAATCGTATTGATAATATCGATTTTCTGATAAATCGAATCGGAATCGCCCACCCTTAGTGTGTACCCAAAGGTAGAAGGACGCGGTTCTTCGGTAACATTGCTGTCAGTCAGCCGCCTTTACGGAACTATTTCTCCTCGTGGAGTAATCTCTGACGTCACAAATATATTCCTACGCCTGACGTCACATCACTCATTCCTAACATGAGAATCGGCTCGTTCCCGAGCCGCCTTTATTTGCATACTTACTGATATGCTTTTCTTTCTCGGTCAGAATACTGCTCATCCACTTAGATGGAAAAATCAAATCAACCACCAGATTTTCCGTCGAAAATTCAAGACAAAAAATTATGAACATCTCCTGAAAATACAATTTAGTCTATTTCAAATCACAATAATATAAAATGTAATTAATCCTCGACATTCACCCACTAACGTGGAATACATCTGAGCAGTAGCAGTCGTTACCAACAGACCGCGTAAAGTTCATTCAAGTTCATGGACTCAGGTTTGTTCCACCACACAGGCCAAACTCGGCGACCATGGGGTTAACTTACATCAGCAACAATCCACCGAAGCCAAGTTCAGGGTTTGTTCCGCCACACACGCAAGACTCAGGGACCATGATTTTAGATTTAGATATATACCCCGCGAGCCGCCAGAGGCGTATGGCAGGGGGTGTAATACACCACCATTATTCATTCCTACCTATTAGCATCTCCAATAGCTTGGGGAAAAAACGACCAACAGTAATTATCCGTCCTTGCGATTACTTCCCTATAACGCTTCGTCGATGCCTCTCTCGTTCGCTCCTTACTGGCACTAACATTTCACTTACTTCGTCTATAAATTCTGAACGATTGAACTTTTCGAAAAGTTTCCGACGATATTCAGATCTTCTCATCTGTAGTGAATTCCATGATGGGGTTTAACTCGCTACCAATCCAAAATTCACGTAGCCAAGTTCAGGGAACCGGGTTCGGAGGTAGATACCACAGAATTTGTGGTGAAATGCAGCATGTTTTTCATCTATGTGATATAATACAATATGATCAACTGTATCATCCATATAATTACCAACTTAAGTCAAAACGAGAAGAAACCATTTATAAACTAACCTATTAAAAGTATGGATCAATTTTATTATAATGAAGGCGGCTTTTAGTGCGCCAAATATAAATTTCAGTACTCGAAAATGTAACGAAGCTATATGAAAAGTCTTTTCACATTTGAAACCCCGATAATATAGGAAATTAAGGATCAAATTAATTTTACACCTTTAATAATTATTTATATTTCAATTATTTCACAACTTCAAAATAACTTACTTGTTTATATATGAAATCCTCATAGAGAGGAGTCGACGATTCATCCAAACGTGAGTGGAGACACTCGAATTTCGTGTCGAAGCGTGTATTTGATACATAAGTCCAGCGGAGGCGAAAGAAAATGTTTTTTAACCGCTGAATCTACTCTAAGATTCCACCATTCGCCGATAAACGTTTGCGCGATTTGAACGCGGGCTGAGCTAGTTGATTGACAGCTGAGGGAAATAATTGATTTTGTCTCTCATCAACACGATCTGTCTCGTTATAGACAAAACATCCATCGGAAATTTCCCGACCTCTACTTCCTAGTAACCCCACCGCCATGCTTCTGTTAATTGAGGTATCTTATTCAGAAAACCGAATCAACGAAATGGAGTAAAAGGAAAGAGTAACGCTAGACGCAAATGATCGAAGGATCAAACAACATCGTGAAGATGAATTGATGAGCTGATTGACGCGGGATAAGGGAATTTGATAATAGCTATAAGTCGCAAGCGACCCTCCAAAAAACTGTCTGCCTATCTAAAGAATAATATCCATCCGTCCAGTGTTGGCGTTCCTTCATTCACTACCAAGAATATTAATCATCTTTTAGTTTGGTCACGATGAACTCAAACATATAATAATAATATTGATGCAACCAATAAGACATTAAATGTTACAAAAAGGTGCTTGACAGCAGTTCTTTGCTGCCACTACGATGTATCAGAAGAAGAGGAAGACGGAACAAAACAATTTAACGAATTTGCCTCATTTCTCGCCCTCGCAAGAGGATGACAGTTTCCATCGCATCAAAAAAGTATTTGCTCGACGATTTAGCATTTTTGCAAATAATTCGAAACTTCGAGGCAAAAATTCTCACGCAAGATATTTTTCCATTTTGAAACGTAATCATGTTGGTTAAACAGCTTTTGCCGGGTTTTTGATCAGAAAAAAGTGGTTCTCTACCGTAATATGTCTCTATATTTGGTGTTCTTTGATGAATGTTTGCGAACGAAGAAACCATTTTAACTTATTCAAACACACTAAGTCGTTAATGTTAAGCAACATAAAAACAACTTTTATAATTTTTTTTCCATTAAATCATTCCGTAAACATCGAAAAACCACCAGGTTAATTTCTATACTTTTAATTCTTTCATAAAAAATTTTAAATTTTTACTAAAAAGCGCAGAGATCCGATCGAATTTTTGATGGGAGCACAAACTGTAAGCCGCAGACCGATTAAAAAAAAAAGGTTTCGATCCACCCTACAGTACTCTCCGGCGTATTGCCGACGACTTCATCTTTCCCATTTCCCTTTCCCTCTCTTCCGCCACATTTAACGCCAAATACACCCTGAAGAATTACGTAAAAAACGCGCATTTGGTCGTTCCCCCACTCAGTCTGGTGTTGGCCTCGCGCTTGTTTACGCCTGTCGCGCCTCCTAGCGTTCACGCCTTAAAATAAAAGTGTCTTCGCGAGTGCTACACGGAGAAGTAAAATTGGCGGCCAAGTGCGTGGAGAGATCAAATGGAAGACGACAACTGTGAGTACTACTATCAGTTGGGGCGAAAATAAGAAACTGACGCATCGAGCTACAGAAATTAAGAATATTTATTTAAAGTAGCGATAGTTAGATATGGTGTGTGATCCCTCAGTAAGATAAATAAATGATCCGTCGAAAATGGAGAAACGTCTTGCGGAAATCGTCGGCGCCTTAATGCAAGAATGGCGGAAGCGGGAAGAGAACGAATTGCAACAAATCTAGTGTCAACTATCGAAGAATTTAATATGAAATATATAACGTAAGATATAAAATGTATGAAAATTGGAAAGCCGGATTTAGTGCGTGTATGCAAAAATTTCACTGTTAAGTATGTGTACTCGTTCTATCGGTTGTTTAGGGTTAAAAAAGTTTTAGATTTATGCACGCGACGTGACAAATATACGAGCCGTGAATCGGTACCACTTTCTCATAACTGCATTTCGAGCGAAGGTAAATACGAATTCCTCGCGATTGTACGCCAATTCCATGCAGTTTGCACATTCCCCTTTTCAGACGTCCTATTGCAATCGTTTCATTCTATGATCGCAATTTCTCACTTCGGAGACATTGGGCGAATCCTTTGCTAAAATACTGAAATGTGGATCAAGTGATGGAATGCATCCGATATTTGTCAGTGGACTGAAGTAAAGAATGCCAACCGAGCAGATGATCAAAGATAGTGAACAAAGGAGATTTCGCTACAAATATAAAACGAGTTTTTGAAAAAGGTTAATTGTAAGAGTGGTCTTTGTAGACGAAAATTCGCACGGTCAAGTCGCAATTACTATTATTATCATTGAAATGACAGAGAAATTTTAGGGTCGGAAAATGTAGAAAGTGAGTGGAAATATTGAAGAAAACGTCTTCAGCTGTCGATCCAATTCATGATGTTTCGATGATTCAATTGAATCATTGAAACGTGGCCTGAAATCGAAAAATGTCGGACACTGGGCCAAAATGGTTTCTTGAGCGCTGAACGTCGCATAGTTAATGCAAAAAGATCGAAATTCTGTTTTTAATATATATATATATATATATATATATATATATATATATCTGTTATATATAGATGCTTCTCCGGATTCATTCATGTATATAGGTAGATAGATAGAGAGGATATTAATTCACAGGCTAAACCACAAGCGTCATTGACATGAAATTTTTACGACGTATTAGCCATTGCGTGTAACCGCCAGAAAAAAATGAGATTTTGAACCTCAGTGTCATGGGTTCGATTCCAGAGGGCCCCAAAATATTTCCATTCAAATGCATTGCTTTGATTTTCGGGAATTAAAAAAAAATACTTCCCGGAAAGGTAGAGAATCAAAACTCTAGGAGCCTATATATATGGTCATTATCTATCGAAAACATAAATGACTTTCACGGATAATATCCTGGGTTCGATGCTAGGACGAATCAAATATCTGCCCTTTAAATAAATGGGAGTAGTTTTTCATTCTTTTTTTGCACTTATTGAAATGATAGGATGTTCGTGCTTAGCTTGAAGATATATGGTAAGAATTGGTTTAAGAAAAAAAATTCATAAGACCGTACATTTCCTGGGATCGATGCCAGAGCACATTAAATTTTATCTCATAAGGAATATAAGGGAAAAGTAGGACATCGTTTGAGGCAGTTGCAACCAATATTTCTGCTTGAATTTTCACACAGTTGTGAGGTGGTGATCTTCTGTTGTGCTGCATAGAAAGTATTACCAGAAAGACCCGGGTTCGAAGCCAGGGGGTAAATATATCCCCCATTTAAAATACATTGAGGTAGTTTTCATTATTTATTTTGATGCATTTATCGAAATAATAGGGAGTTGTTGCTTAGATAGAAGATGTATATTTAGACTCGGTTTAAGAAAAAAAATTAGATTAGACTATGCTGTTCCTGGGTCCAATGCCAGAGCACATTGCAATTCCTCACATAAGGAATATTTCTGCTTGAATTATCACACATAGTTAGTGATGGTGATCTTCTATTGTGCTTCAAAGTAAGTTCACCAGGAAGACCTGGGTTCCATGCCAGACAATTAATTTGCAGCGAATGTTAAGAATAATTTCAATCCTTTTTTTTCTTTTGAGGACCATCCCGGTATGATGCCAACATGAAATTAGTGTTGTCGATCTGCTTGCAGTATGCAAGCTACATTTTACTCGTATATAATAGATATAGGCATCAAAAAGATACAGGGCGTCAAACTTGAGAAATTTTCACTGAAAATGAGTGCCTCGTATTTATCGGAGAAACGTTCAAGTTCGTTGATTTGGAGGGTTTTGGAAGATAGTTTTGACGATGCCGTATTCTAGTGGAATTCTTTTCCCATCGATTAGATTCAGCTTTTGCTCGGCAACTAGTCCTTGCTCATTAGAAGCCACAAAATGGCGGACCCCCGATTTTGACCAAATTTCGAGATAAAGGAACAACTAGGTAAAAGGCGATGTCTTATATAACGTCAATATACTTGGCTTCTAGAAATGAAATCAGTTGAAAATGGGATTGCGGTGGATTGATCGCAAGCCTGGTCGACCAGGAGCGATAAAATCCCCAAATCCAGTTTCGCTGTCTTTTTGGTAACGTGAAGTCTAAAAATCAGCCTCTTTAATATTAAATGCTTACTAATCGTATAAAACCTCATGTGAAGGCGGTTTAAGACAAGAATTTGATAGCTCTAAATGAACGTAGAATCAAGAAGATTTTACACTATACTGAAATGTGTCTGTATTTTAATTTAAACCGTAAAAAAACTTATGGTGATGTTTTAATCCTCTGTATTGGTCGATAATATGGTTGGCAGAATTGATCTTGACGAATGACTCATATATAGCAATTTCAGCCTTCTTTGCTAGGATCATTGCTTTCTGTCGGTCCGTTGAGAAATTATATTTACTGATATCTTGCTTTTACTTTCACTGTGAAATAAACTTTAAGCACTCTTATTTCTCTCAAGAAATGCAGTAATTTGCTCGAGATGGAGAAAACTTCACAAAATAAGTAAATATTTGGGAACAAATTGTGCTAGAAAGATGCTTTCACGTATCACCTAAGCCATCACTGAATACAGGTAATATACAGGGAATACAGCGTTAGATAGAGGTAGCTTCAAATGCATTAGGAATTTAGTAATAAAATCAGCCGGAATACGCATAAAATTACATTACTCTTACAATTCGCAAGCTTTCCTCGATATTTTATCCACATTCAATGTAAAATTTTGCTAATCCAGAAGTAAACTTTATTGACTTATTAAGTTTATTTCACTGTTAGAAGACTCATAAATATAACGTGTTAAATTATCTTTTATTTTATTTTGTTTTATCGAATAGCGTTAACTTCTATGAGTGGATTCAAATGTATCTAAAAAAATTAACAAGTCCTTTTCAAAATATATTAAAAAATACTTTGCGTATTTTCTTTATGCCTTCCATTTCTTAAAAATGCCAAGCCTTAAATATTTTTATTTACTTTAATTACTGTGTTTAAGAAAAAAATATTCTTTTCTTTTTTCTGCAAAGATGGCTACTATTTTTTACCTGCTTTTGCCAAACAACGGGAAATTCAGATAAAATTATTTTGAAAGCTTTATTTCTTTAACGCATTTCTCCAGAAATGAATAATAATATTATTATCTGTTGGAAGCAGATCTCTGAAGCTCTGAGAGATGAAACAAGCTCCTCATCGGGCAAATTCATTATATTAATTACAAGAGTATCAACATTATTATAAGTGTGTATTAGAACTATTTTCAGTATCATCACACTATTGGAATAGTTGCTATTAAGGAAAGGTTTAATTAATTACCAATTACACCTTTCTTTCAGAAACATTAATGCAATCACACTGTACAACAAAGGTTTTGCCCTCTGTATGGAAACAGGTGATTATGACTCAATTTTTAAGTTATCTGTTTTCGATTTTACTGTATCACGTAACCGTTTGTTTACGATTTTGATTTTATTATTTCTTATATTTGATCATTTTGGCATAAATTTTGCCTATGGTTTATTTTGTTAATGCACTGTTGATATATTGTTCCCGTCATAACATTACTGCCATCTACTGCTGGAACCCTAGATCAGTAATATATAGATGGCGCTTTGCGCCTTCCCCTTACGGGCGAGCGCGCGACAAACATATTCGATTCGAGCATATTCGAGGCGTAGTAGGAAAGGCGAATAGAATGCAAAGGTTAGCCAGCAGAATCCTTAGGGGATGTTCATCGAGAGTAAAAGAAATAGCGTACTTTTCCCTAATTCGACCTCTACTTGAGTATTGCTGTGCGGTTTGGGATCCTCACGAAGTAGGATTAATTTCCGATCTCGAGATGGTTCAACGTAGAGCAGCAAGGTTCGTCAAGGGAGATTTAAGATTCGACAGCAGTGTTTCGGCTATGATAGAATCCCTCGGTTGGAACTCTCTTAGAGATAGAAGACGTGAATATCGACGGAAGCTTTTTGATAAATTTGTCACTACCGATTTCGGGGAGGAAATAACAGATATTGTCATCCCAGTTATATTCCTACGCGACCTTCGAGAGAAAACAAAAAAGCGATACAGGGAAGTAGTTGCCAGGACAGATAGCTACTTTTGGTCATTTTTTTCCGCGAGGTATTAGAGAAGCAAATAGCTCTCCAGATTAGATAGGTATTTTGGTGTCTTACACCCCCTGCCACGCGCCACTGGCGGATTGCAGGGTTTAAATGTAAATGTAAATGACGCGTTTAAAATCACATATGATAAATACAAAACACAATATTCAATTGGATATAAATGCTGAGGAATCCTCCAGTTTTTCAGTAGGTTACACGTTATGGCCAATATATCCTAAAAATTTCAAGGCAATGACGCTTGTGGTTTAGCCTGTGGATTAGTATCCTATCTATATAGCTATATTGCTATATAGCTATATATCTATATGAATGAATCCGGAGAAGCATCTATATATAATAGATATATAATAAATCTGTTGAGAGGGCCGTGTCTGTAAATTGATCCGATTTCAAAAAAAGTTGTATTGCTGGATACTGGGGTTGTTCCCGAGTCCGAAACACCTTTTAGAAATTTTCATGTCTGTCTGTCTGTCTGTTACAGCATCACTCAAAAACTATCCAACCGATTTGGATGAAATTTGGTATGATGGTCATTTGTCATCCGGCTTGTGACATAGGCTACCTTTTATCCACCCAGCAGTCTCCAGTTCGTCCCCAGTAGGGGTCAAAAATCTATTTCACGCTATAACTCTAAAGCTAAATATTTTCCAAATTTCAAAATTCGTGCAGTATTAAAAGTATCTCCTACGCAAATGATAGGCTCCTTTTTGTTGACCCAACTGTACTCGGTTCGACTCCAGATAGTCGAAGAGTTTCCATAAGAAATACATGGGAAGACATTTTTATCATTTGCACGGTACTTTTCTTTAATAAAATTAAATTAGGAATAATGGTCGTTTGAAACTAAAACTAACACCAAACAAAGGAAATGGAATGAAGCTTCTTATTTTGGTCGTACAATATTGCATTCACTTCGAGGTTGTGAGAATTTTAAAGTAAAATACGAAAATTTTATGAAAATCTGACATTGTAAACAACCCGTTGTCAAGGCCCAGCTCTATATAGTGGTGGGCGATTTCGATTCGATTTATCAGAAAATCGATATTATCAATACGATTTACGATATTTTCGAATCGATTTTTTAATCCGATTCAGAATCGATTTTCTTACAACTGAATCCGATTTTTTTCCGATTCGATTTTTTTTGATTCCGATTCAATTCAATTTGAATCGATTCATCTTCAAGTATCGGATACCATATGGTAGTATCGTAGTATTCCGATGCAATTCAATGTGAATCGATTAATCTTTAAATATCGGATACCAGATGGCAGTATCGTAGTATTCCAATTAATATGATTTGAAGGCTCCAGGATAGTCATGTGGACAGCGCGTTTGCCTTTGGTGAAAGCGGTCCCGGGTTTGAATCCCGGTGGGAGCCAATGTGCGAAATGACCTAAGCTGTCGAAGCACTTTTAACAATACGACTACTAATATGATTTGGTGATGATTTGGACTATTTGGATTATATTATTTTCAAATATAGGATACGAGATGGCACTACTCGTAGTTCCGCTGATTGTTGTAACAGAAGCACTAGCTATGACATTCATGTCATGGTATTTAACCTGAAATGCTATGTAAAGGAAAATTATAAATTAATTTACGTTATTCAGTATTGATATTCGTCAATATAAATGGATTTAACACAATTCTTGAGAGTAGATGACGAACATGATGTATATCCTTCGCATTCAATTCTTGGAACTCTCATGCAGTTAGTTAGTTAGTTAGTTTGACCCTTTATTGGCGAGGTTAGGCCCAGGTGGGCCTCTCTTCCACCTAACCTCGTATGTCGTTACATTTAAAAAAACTCAACTTATAAAAAAAATACAAAAAAAAGAGAAGGGTGTGGGAAAAAATCTATGCAACTGAAGGTTGACTAAGAAAAAACCCAGGTTGCGGGAAAACACCCACAAAGAAGGGGGGTGAAAAAAAACCCGCGAAAACACAGTAATAGAAATAAATACAATAATACACAAACATAGATGTATGAAAAGTGAAAAAGATTATATATGAACAATTGTTTGATAAAGTAAATTTAACAAAATTTATAGAAGACCTAATTGATAGTTAGTTATAATAAAAGTTTAAAGCTATAATAAACTAAATAATCTAATATTCTATAAGCTACAATATAGTATATTAAAAATTTTATAAAATTTCTTCAGCCGGAGGCATTTGTCAATAGATGTTTTCATGGACTGTCTTGAAGTCCTTGTCATTGTTAAGGTAATTCCTGTTAAATGGAGGTGCCTGTAAAAAAGAAAAGGAAAGAGGATACGGTAGATGAGAAGTATTCAAAGATTAACAAAGTAATAAGTGAATCAAGTAGTATCCATGCTCTAGTGTAAGAAATTTACCGGTAGGTGTTGGAATGATGTCAGGTGCTAAAAGGATAGTTGATGCTCAGAATTGAATAGTCTATCAGTGATATCACGCTTGAAAGTGGGGAAAGATGATTGCGCTGATTTAGAATGGGTATATGCATTCCAGTATTTTGCTCCAAGTACTAGAAACGTTTTACTGCATATATCTGTTTTATGAGCTGGTATCGAGAGTTTGCCGGAGGGACGAGTTCCTAGTAGTTTTGAATTGTTAAGATTAGTAAAATAGTTAATAAAGTAACTGGGACAACTTCTATTAAGAACTTTGTGAACGAGGTTCAGGGTATGCAGTTTTCTTCTTGAGTGAAGACGTAGCCATTTCAATTCTTTGAATAGTGGGGTCACGTGATCCGATTTTTTGGCATTGAAGATGAACTTGATAGCATGATTAAATGCTCTGTCCAACTTAGAAGTTACTGCTTTGTTTGCTTCATTTATAAGTTTGTCAGAATAGTCAAAGATAGGAAAAACTAATGCTTGAACGAGTAATTTCTTTAGCTGAAATGGTAGTATATGTCTCAATCGTTTCATACTATGGATAGTTGAGTAAGACTTCTTGCAGACAGCTGATGCTTGAGGAATCCAAGTAAAGGATTGATCAAGTTTTACACCTAGGTTATTTACAGATGAGCTGTAATCGATTTCAGTATTTTCAATTTTTATTCTAGGTAGCGTGGTTATGCTGATGTTACTAAGTGTCTTGGGATAACCAAAAATTATGGCTTGAGATTTGCTGGGATTGATTTTGAGTGCCAAAGAGTGAAGCCATGAATGTAGGAGGGAGATATCATTATTCATAAGTTGAATAGCTTCTAAGGAATTTTTTGGTTCTGTTGATAGATATATTTGCAGGTCGTCAGCGTATAAATGATAAGAAGTGTGATTCAAGTGCGAGGATAGGTCTTGAAGGTAGAGGGAGAATAACAAAGGACCGATAATGGATCCCTGAGGAACGCCATGATTGTTAACCAATATGGAGGAATAACTGTCATTGGTGAAGCAAGTTTGAGATCTGTTCACAAGGTATGAGGAAAACCATGATGAGGTGGAATGGGAAAGATTAAATCTCTTCAGTTTGGCTAAGAGTAAATCAATCTCTACTGAATCGAATGCTTTACTAAGGTCAATTAGAGCAAGAAAAGTTATTTTCTTATTATCCATGGCTATTTTGATGTCATCTGTGACTTTAGTAAGTGCAGTGGAGGTGCTGTGGTGACGCCTAAAGCCAGACTGGAAAGGATCGAAGAGATTGTTCTCAGATAAAAATTTAGTAAGCTGCTGATGCACTAGGCGTTCGAGACCCTTGGAAGAATACTTATAGGGCGGAAATCATTAGCATTGTGTGGAGTATTTACTTTAGGAATAGGGTGTATTACTGAGGTTTTCCATTGAGATGGAAAGATACCTTGGGAAAGAGAGGAATTAAATATATGCGTGATATAAGGAAGGAAGGCGTAAAGGATTTTATGGATGAATTGAATCGGGATACCATCGATTCCTGTGGCAGTGGATTTTATAGCTAAGAGGGAACTTTTTACTTCACTGATGGATAAAGGCTTAAATTTGAATTCTGACTTGGTAAGTGGAGTTAGTCTGGATATCGACAAAAGTGACTCGTGTAATTCATTTGGTGTTATTTTTGTGTAGTTGTTAACGAAATGTTCGTTCAAATCGTCGGGCGTTAAATTATGATGTAAGGAGTCTTTAGATTTACCTATACCTAGTTTCGACAATCCTTTCCATAGAGATTTACCGGAAGAAATCTTAAGGAGTTCTTTTGCAAATTTGGCTTTAGCGTTTCTGATTGCTCTTTTGACTTTGTTTCGGAGTGATTTGAATTCTTCGAAATCCGATAATAGTTTAGATTGTTTGTAATAACTTAAAGCTTTATCTCTTCGTCTCATAAGAGATAAAATTGAATCACTTATCCACGGAGTCGGTTGGTTTTTCACACGTTTGGTTAAGAGAGGAGCGTGCTCGGATATTAATTCTGTAAAAATTGTATTTAGTAGCTCCACTTTTCCATCTACATCACTAATTAGGTATATATCATCGAGTGGGAGATAAGATATCGAATCATGTAAGGCATTTAAGTTCATATTATTTATGTTACGATATGTTATCAATTTAGGTGTATTTCTCTTCGAGCGTGTTGCGTAGTTAATGTATATGAGATCGTGTGCAGAAATACCGGGTGCAGAAATTTGTCCATGATTTAAAACTTTACCTCGATTGCTTACAAGAATAAGATCTAATAGTGAGGCTGAGTGGTTAGTGAAGAACGTTGGATCAGAGGAGAGAATGTGAAAGTTCATGGAATTGAATACCAATTTCAGTTGCTTGGATTCAGCACTATTTACGCAGAGGTTAGTGTTGAAGTCTCCCATAATTATCGCATCGTCGTAAAGGTGTAAGATATCAGACAAAGCCTCTTCAATGTCAGTAAGGTAACCTATCTTTGGGGGTTTATATATAACGCAGTAGAGCAGTTTTTTACGCTTATGATTAATTTCGAGCATAATAAATTCGGGTCGCCCGCAGTAGTTTGGTTGTGAATGAGAAATTAGTTTATGTTGGAGATCATTACGTAAGTAAACACATACACCACCGCCTCTTTTACCAATTCTATCATTTCGGACAAGTTTAAAATTCGGAATATTAACGAGTGAAGACGAAATATTTGGTTTTAACCATGACTCGCTAACACCAATAATATCAATGTCATTGACTGTTCCTATAAGTTTAATTTCATCTAAGTGTGCCACTATACTCTGAGCATTGATGTGTACTGCCATGAGTGATCTTTTATGGAGTGAGGCTATTTTGCGGAGACTTTCCGATGCTGTGCACAAATCATTTGTCTGAGAGCTGGTAGTACAATGAGATGGAGACTCGATTAGGGAGATAGTGAGGACATGCGAGTTTGGAAAGAATGAGCATGCGTTGGGATTCAGTGAGTCACTACGTTTTGTTGGAAAGAATTCCAAAGAAATTCCAAAGAACTAAAGAAGAAAAAAAAGAAAGCAGTCATGTTAATCTATAAACATACATCGTTTTTAAGTATTATCTGTTGTTATTTCCTTTCTTCCTTTTAGCGATATGTAAATGTTCATATGTAATTGATTTTCACTGCATTAATTAGGACTTTTTATACTAGTAATTTGCGGCAGTAATAGGTATCCCAAATCGCGGTTCAAGAATTCTCATCACGTGACTTCAATATCCAATAGAATTTCAGGAATTCGATACCAATATTAATATGATATGAATACGATTCTGATTTTATCATAATTCATTCCTATTCCGATACTAGACTATTCGAATCGATTTCAGCAATACGATTTTTAAAGTGAATCGATTAATGGAAACCGATTCGAATCGATTTCGAATTAAAGTGAATCGATTGTCGGCTCCGAATCGCCAATCTCTAGCTCCATATCTTTAAATTAAAGTTAGTTAGCATAAGCGCGTCTACAGCAACCAAGCTTTGTTTATAGCAACACTAATGCTTGTTGATTCTTTACGTGAAATTATTGTTTATCGTCATATTAAATGAATTTTTTTTTCTCATATCAAGTAATTATATCTTCTTAGCTTGGTAAGTTGATAACTTTTTAATTCTTATTTTCCGATCTAAATACTAATCGTTTCATTTAGCGTCTCGCCGTGCTTTTATTCGTTATCACAAAAGAATGAATCAATCAAGATCGTAGAAATATCCCTGAATTCAGGGATTGCTGAGCCTAGAGCCATAATGATTGCATAAAAATCTTTGTTGTTATGACAACTGGAGACAACCAACCAAGCGGATCGAACAATTTGTAAATATTTGAGAATACACTCCTCTTTGTCAGGACAGATGAAGGCGGCCATCCGGTAATAAAAGGAGTCTTCTTGCGGCAGCCAAGACTGCCAAAGTACGACCATAGAGTTGGAACCGGGCAAGGAATGGTCAGTATAAACAGAAACATCATCTTGAGGCAGCCACTCTAGAAGTTCTCTGGAATTGGAGGCCCATTTTCGTGGACATAAGCCGCCCACCTTGAGCAATCAAATCCTCTTGTTTACGGCGAGCGTCAGGCAAAGTATGAGCTCCAGTCAGCACATAGTCCATGTCTCCAAATCTCCTCCATCAGTACAGGAACAGCAAGGGGAAAGGCATTCCTCTTCAGCTAATTGCCTTACACAGCGAATAGCCAATTACGGAGAAGAGGCCAAACCATATGTTACAGTTTTAAATCCGTAGGAGAGCACAGGGTCATCACAATTAAATCTCCATAATATATTTTGCAAATGTTGGTCTTTTTCATCTGCTAATATTTGACGGAACATTTTCTCAATGTCCGCGGTATAATTTCTCCACCGCAGAACTACCTTCCCTAAATCAGGTAGCAAATTAGCTCCTACATGTAACTTAGAATTTAAAGATACTCATCTGTTGGCTTGCTGGGATCCATTGAAGACCACCCGAAGCTTGGCAGTAGAGCTGGATTCCTTCCAAACGCTGTGGTGAGGAAGATAAAAGCAACCATCTATTTCTTCATTTTCTCCTTCTAACCCCCTCATGTGCTCGATTTCAATGTACTCCTGAACGAAGGAGTGGTATTTCTCCTTGAATTCCCGATCACCTTCAAGGGTAATCAAGCGACTTGAAATATGCCTTCTGTAAGTAGAAAGAAAAAAGCTTACATTCTAGTTCAGCAGGAGAGAGTATCTTCTTTGAAACATGAAGTTCTCTTCCAAAATCTACTCAATAGTTCGTTCGCAATGATGATCGAAGTGTGGCCGCGTTTTGGCTTCTCCGGAAAGCAGCCAACCCAAGGACGGCTCTCCGGATTTTCCCTTCTTGATTTGGCTTTCCAGTATCCTACTGAGGAGCAAATCTATCTCTTTCGCCTCATGGTATTGTGGATCAGCTAAATCACAGCTCACTGTTTGCCCTCTTAATTTCTAGCCCCATGGCTTCTAATTCCTCTTTTCCAATTCCTTATCTTACTTAATTAAATCAGCTAAAGTGAGGCCATGCTTCCATTCCGAAGAGAGAATTTTATTAGCAGGAATATAAGAAGAAACCCTTCCAATTGCATGGGCGTTAAAAACAGAGGAAAAGTTCGATTCGAAATGAGGCTTAGTGATGAAAGAAACCTCCCTTTCGCTAACAGTTTGTCTGCATCCATCAAGTCCCATGACCTTCTGGATAGTACTTCTTCCTTTCAGCCTTAATCGTTGACAAAGTGACCCGGAAATAAAAGATGATTGAGCGCATTTATCCACTAACGCTCGAGCTTGTACGTAATCTCCTGTTAATCCAACTACTTTGACGAGTACGGTGGCCAGAAGAACTGTCTTTTGATAAGACGTGGGAATGGTTAGATGTAATGACTAGGAAGAAGTGGGTGCGCTTTCAAGTGGAAGTTAATTAAAACCTGACGAAGAGGAGGAATCCGAACGTCGTCCATCTTGCTCTTGCCAGGCCGATGTTCGATGTCGAATTCATACTGCTGGAGCCTCTCCATCCAGCGAGCTATCTGTCCTTCAGGGTTCTTGAACTGAAGGAGCCATTTGAGTGCGGCATAATCGGTACGCAGTAGAAACTTCCGTCCGTACAGGTATTTGTAGAAATGTTCCACAGACTTCACGACGGCTAACAGCTCACGCCTGGGGGTCGATTTTGTAATTCAGAGCTATCACACGACAGTGACAGCTGTGAGTTGTCACTACAAAGCTTCGATCTCGACCGAAAACAGTTCTCATGTGATAACTGCGATTTCAGGGCAATTGTCACTATCGATCGACATGAGAGCTTTCGGTCGAGAGCCAGTCGAGAGCGTCGTGAGGGACGTTGCCATATTTCACTTATCGCCGTAGTTCGCGCATGCGCAATTCCAATTTCGAATGAAAACAAGAAAGGCAAGAGGGCGTTCATTGAGGATTTAAAAACCTTGGTACCAATTCATTAGCCCATTTTTTATCCTAAGTATTAATAGAATAAGTGTCTTACTATGCTGTAATTGAGAAATCAAACTATTTCCAATTATTTTATATATCATCTATACTATTTTCTACTTTTGTATGTATTACAAATGCAGACAATACGAATTACAAGACTTGGATGCTGCGAATATAATGTTTTTATTGCCTTACTTGAGAACATATGCGAATGGCATTACGTGATAATGTTACTGTTATTGCTATCGAAATCTGACGAAATGGATATTATTTTGTTTTACTTGTACCTTTTGTTATGACAGACACCTTAAAAAGTGAAAGACTTTGTCGAGACTCAACGAAACTATTTAAGGCAAAACAACTGGTTCAGTAACTCGTCGAAGTTATCGTATGATTTCCCAATGTTTCATTTACGAAAGTTAAGGCGGATGAGTATTTTCAATGAATCATTCAACTCTATAAGAATAATTTGTTGTAGATATATAGACTGTTGTATAAAGTTTTTAAAATTTTTTGATACGATGACATCTTTAATTGTGTATCTTTTCTGTTTGTTCTGTGAAATTGAAATATCATAGAAAATTGCATTAATGACTAAGATTATTATAGCGAAATTCCGAATTCGATTCCATGATGCAGTTCGTGAGAATCACAAAAACGAATTGCTTTAAATTTTCTTCTATAAAATCAAGTTTGCATTAAAATTCTGTCTCTCAAATATCCCCGTGTATTCTTATGGGAGAATGAATGTATCGTACCAACAATCACCTTCAGGGGGACTGGTTGTTTACCACGGCAAAAACTTTCGTGTATTTTGTCATAGTTCTCGTAATTTCTTCGATTCAAAAGGTGTATTTACGACAATATTAAGATTCTTTACTTAATTTACCTTCCTTTGATAATTTTCTTGACTTCGTAGGACCATTATCTCCAATTTAACTCTGTAAAAGTTACAAAACCTGCAAGATACAAAAACGAAATCGGATGCCGGTGTCGTCTGCTACAGCAATACAAGAGAACAAAATATCTATCAAACCTCCTGCAAACTGCATTAAAACCTCGATGATTATTCTAATGTTAATTTTATGTATATTCTAATGCATTACTCCGTCTCAGTTTTTACTTGATCAATATCAAGTATGGCATAGAAATTCCTTAATAATCGTTTACCGCAATGAAATAAAGCTACTTTATAATACATTATAATAGCTTTCCAGGGTAATTAGAGATTTTCCGTTTGTTTAAATGTTTATTATAATTTATAATAGGGGCTTAATGTGGTAGAAGTTGTCCAAATGACGAATACGAGAACTTCTATACCATGCAAGACCTGCAGGTGCAACCGAGAGCACAATGAAATGTTGATTAAAACACCGTGGCTTAATACCAACGTTCGTTTTGATTCATAGAGTTCAGATAATGAATGAAATAATAAAATTGAGGAAGATCCATAGATTCTAGTTTCCGAACGAGTTGTGGGGGTAACTGCATGTTCTGACAGCAAAATTCACAGCAAATACACAGACCATTGAAACAGGCACTGCTTATTTACCTATAGAATGTTTAGAAACGCGAAAATAACAGAATTGCTTCGTGTTACACACTGCTCAAACTAAATTTTGTGTTCCAAAATGTTCGACTTACTCGATCAAACCTTTATAACTCTGTATCAAAGCTGCAAAATCGAGAAAAAACAATGTATTGGAATGATAGGAATAGGGAGATACGAAACTTTCACACGTCCACGTCCACTTCTCACTACGGCGAAAATTTTCGTTTATTTTGTCATAGTTCTCGTAATTTCGATTCAAAAGGTGTATTTTAGAACAATATTAAGATTCTTTAATTAATTCTACGTCCACTTCTCACTTGTCATGCCAGTTCTCGCCTACTAAATAAAAATCGACAAATATGTCAGAAGTTATCACCGAAGTTCTCACTCTACAGTGAGAGCAACGCTTATAAAATCGCAGAACTAGATTTCGGTCGACTAATTTCTAAATATGGCCGATTTCTCGACCGATAACTACTGTCGACAAATTACAAAATCGACCCCCTGGTCACACAATAGTTGCGTTCGGGTTTCGAGAGTGTCTTGCTAAACTAAGCAATAACTCGCTCTTGCCAGCCTTGGATTTGGGACATGATTCCTCCAATTCCGAAGTTACTTGCGTCCGTATCCACGACAAATCTCCCTCGTTCGTTCGGATATCCAAGGACCGGGGATGTCGTCGATGCCTCCTTAAGCACTGCAAAGGCTTTTTGATAGTCCTGACCCTACTCGAATTTCCTGGCCTCCTCGGTGAGTCTTGTCAGTGGTTTGGCAATGTTCGCAAACCCTTTACGAACCGTCGGTAATAGGTACACAGTCCCAGGAAACTTCTCAATTGGTGCTTGTCACGGGGTACCGGCCAACCTTTAATAGCCTCTGTCTTCTCACTGTCGACCGCAATTCCATCTCCGGACACAACGTGTCCCAAATATCGAACTTGTTGGCGCAAGAAACAGCACTTCCTCGGGCTCAATTTTAGACCTGCCTCTCGAAGTCTCTGGAATACGCTGCTCACGTTGTCCAAGTGGTCGTCAAACGATTTTCCTAACGCGATATATATTAGTAGTAGTAGTAGTATTGTTAAAAGTGCTTCGACCGCTTAGGTCATTTCGCACATTGGCTCCCACCGGGAATCGAACCCGGGACCGCGCGATATATATTATCCAGTGTCCAGGTACACGAGGCAAGTTTTCCACGATAGCCCGTTCAAGATGCCTTCCATCAGCCGCTCAAAGGTAGCTGGGGCATTGCACAGCCCGAAGGGCATCACCGTAAACTGCCATAGTTCCGATCCGAGCGCAAACGCTGTCTTCTCTTTGTCTTCAGGGGCTAGTTCAACCTGCCAGTTTTCACTTTTCAAATCCAGGGTGGAAAATATCTCCGACTCTGCCAGGGTGTCCACTGTATCGTCGATCCTTGGTAATGGATTGCTATCCTTCCGTGTGACGTTGTTAAGTTGCCGTTAATCCACATAAAATCGTGTCGATCCGTCCTTTTTCTTTACCAGGACCACTGGAGAGGCCCATGGGCTGTTTGACGCCTCTATGACTCCTTCCTCTTTCATCTCCCCAAGGACTCGTTCGGCTTCTTCGCCAGTGACAAGCGTCTAGGCGGTTGACGAATAGGTTTCGAATCTCCTGCGTCGATTTTGTTTCGGACGATGTTGCTTCTCCCTCTTACTCCGTCGTCCACATCTCGATATTTAAGGAACAGGTTCCTGATTTGTTCCGTCTGTTTCATACTTCTGCCATTGCTCGTATCCGCTATTAAGCTGGCTAACTTTGGGGGGATCTTTGTCGAAGAATCGGTCGGTATTGTCCGTATCTGATGCTGAATTGGCGACACGGTTGCAACATTTCCTAATACAGCGCCTCCATCCAATTTCACAGGGTAAGAATCGATGTTCATCAATCTGATCGGTACTATATCTTCAGCAGTAATCACTTGCTTCGCCACTAGAATTCCCCGACCGACATGTGCGTCATCATTCTTGGGCTCCAGCATAATGGTTCTTCCACACTGTGGGCTTCCTTCTAACCGTGCCATCACGAATGTTTCCCTCCGAGGTTTTATAATTGTATCCTAGGAGAGAATTTCACGTATCGAAGATCTTTTTTCAGGATTGAAGATCATTTCTTCGTTTTCCACGCTCAATACTCCGCGCTTGAGATCCAATTGCAAACCACAGCTGCCCATGATGTCCATCCCTAGGATCACGCAATTTTCTATGTCAGCGACGAGACCACGGTGATTCATGATAGTCGATCCTATTGCCAGACGGATGTCCATTTCTCCATGCACATTAACTGCAGCGCCAGTAGCCGTTCGCAGTCGCAACTTAGTTGGGATTGCTCCCAATAATATCGGGCCGGATGATGCTCCTAGTCGCGCCCGTGTCTGCAAGACACAACGTCTTCCGTCGATGGACCCATCGACGCAAACACTTCCGGATCCTGGGTTAACGGTTGCCACAATAATTGTATTCTTTGTGGCATGGTAGTCCTGGGTCTGGCCGTCTCACCGAACAATCTTGTTTTCCGCCGGCGTTGGTTACCCCTCTGTCTTCCGGTGCCTGTTGCATTTGCTCATCAGATTCCCCAGTTCACCGCATTTCCAACATCGCGGACCAAACGACCTACGGCTCTTCGTTTGCTTTAATACTCGCCGCAATACTTCCTCGATGCTGTCCTCTGTCACCGTTCGCACCCTTCTGGGCCCGTGTGATGCTTGCTTGGCGATTTCGAACTCCAGCGCTATCGCTAACATATCTCTTAATGTCTTCGGACGAGCCGAAGACGATAGGAGACGAGCAATTGATTCTTTGAAGGAAAAATTACTGCTGAGCGTAATTCCTAGATATTTATGATGCATCACGAGCTCTAAGGGATTTCCTGAAATTCTGTATGGTACGCAGGTAACGTTAGTGGATCGCGTGAAAGTCATGGCAACGCACTTCTTTACATTCAGCTTGAGCTGCCACTCTCTACACCAAACCGAAATCATATTCAGATCGTTCTGCAAACAACCAATGTCATCTTCAGTTACGATCTCCCTATACACAACAGTATCATCAGCGAATAACCTAGCCTTGCATTTAATATTATCCACAACATCGTTAATATATATCAAGAACAAAATTGGTCTAATACACTTCTCTGTGGAACACCGGATGTGACGTGAACCTCATCAGATAAAATCCCGTCCAACGCAACTCGCTGCGATCTTTCCCCGAGAAACGACTTTATCCACTCAACAACTTTTCCGTTAATCCCGTAAGCCGTCAACTTATGAATTAATTTTAAATGCGATACTCGATCGAAAGCTTTTCTGAAATCTAGAAATATGGCGTCTGTTCTTATACCCTGATCAGCTGCTCTAACTACATCGTAGAGAAAAAGGGCTAACTGGGTATCACAGGACCTACCTTTACGGAAACCGTGTTGACATTGACTAATTGCCCCCTTGTCACTTAGGAAACGCATTATTGAACTCGCTATAATGTGCTCGATAGTCTTACAAAATATTGACGTAAAAGATATCGGACGGTAATCTTCAAGTTTCGAGGAACGCCTTTTCTTAGGAATCGGAGTGATATGCGCTCTTCTCCACGACATTGGTACAACGCCTTCGTCCAAGGTTTTCCTATAGAATACGAAAAGAAGGGGAGCAAGCTCATTCGCCAGTTTTTGAATGACGAACAAAGGTATACCTTCTGGTCCTGGCGCTTTTTTCTTGTCTACCTGCCGCAACAACTTTCTTATTCCATCCACCGATAACTCGATTGGTTCCATCTCTGAATCAACACGCATAGAAAATTCGTCATCGTCTAAAGTAAAGCTTTCCTGGTAGTGTCGATTAATTAGATTTGCTTTATCTAACGATTCAGTAACCATTAAACCCACGTCATTAACAAGGCTGGGTACTGAAGACTGACCTCCTCGAGATTCTCGGACATATGACCAAAATTCCTTCTGGTCACCTCCTAAACACTCTAAAAGGGTTTTAGATCTATATTCCTGAAACTCATTCTGCGATTCATGCTTAACCAATCTTCGCATCTCCGAATATTTTTGCCGCTCAAGATCAAAGTCTTCTCCGATTTTCTCTAGCTTCTTCATCCGTGAGTGTAAAATCCTTTGCTTCCTATGCAACGCTCGCAACTTAGGTTTCATCCAACGTGGATCCTTACGCTCCCTAACGGTTTAAATTGGGACAAACGTAGCTAAGCCTTCCCTTAATATTCGTAGGAATTCCATCCAGCCATCGTCAATAGTATTACCACACAATAAACTACAGAAGTCTTCCCTCTTCGCATTAATATAATCCCTGAATTCTGAAAATCTCGCTTTGCGTAACATATAAACCTGCCTTGGTGGCTTGAGGGATTTTACTATTTCCGCTTTCATAACTGCAGTTATGACATCGTGGTCTGAAATTCCGGCAATAATATTAAGATCATCGATCAAGTGAGAATGCGAAGTTGCTAGTAAATCAAGTACACTACCTTGACCTTCGCGAATTGCCCTCGTAACCTTCTTATTAAGTTGATCTAAGGCGTGAAGCGAAAAGGTATCTATCAATGTTTGCGATATAGTCTTCGCTCTACCGGAGTGCGAGCTCGATAAATTCTCCCAATCAATATGGGGAAGGTTAAAATCCCCTCCTACAACAATGATGGGATCCTTCACTTTCTTCCGAATATTCTCTAACGAATCAGCTAGTTGCTCTATACATCCAATGTTGTCATCCAGAGGCCGATAAAAGGAACAAAAGAATACCTTCTTTCCACTCTGTCCGAGAACCGAGCACCATACCATTTCGCATGTACCGTTCTCCAAGAAGTCAACGCACTGACTCTTTAAAGAATCCTTTACAGCGATAAACACCCCTCCACCTATTCTACAGAGTCGATCGATAAACAATATGATCTGGATGATATATCTCACCTGATGAAACATCTTCGCTTAACCAACCCTCGGTCCCTATCACGATATCCGCATTATATATATCTCGTAAGATTAAGGAATTCAGTCTGCTTTTTACGAATACTTCTGCAATTCACTGCTAAAATTTTTAAAGCTCTCGCATTGTTCTTTCAGATTAAATTACTAGATGCAATTTCCTGTTTCCTTACGCAATTACGGCAACTAAATGTTTTATAGTGCATGAAAGTGGTCAGGCAGCGAATTAATTTATAAACAATGTTTCAAAGTTAAAAATATTGCGATCCAAATGTATATTAAAAATCTTAATGGGATATTGCCGATAGAAAAGTTAGAAACTTGTATTTTAACATTCCTAAAACTGAAATTACTCAGTACTGTACAAAATGATAGCTACAAAGCTATTGAAACTTGTGCCAATATACAATACCTGTTATGTATATGGGAAGAACACATTCAAGCATTGCAATATGTACATCTAAATTTTACCACAAAAATCACTTCATGGTGTGTGACAGGGGAATTGTTACAACTCTCATGGGGTAACTGGGGAGTAGAATGGGGTCTGTAAAGATTAGAAGTGTGACACATCAAGAGCACTGAGGGAAATCTCGTGTAATTTGGCGAAGGAGACTTTTATGAGGTGAAAGGTCATTTCTGACAGTAGAATCTGATGCAACTACTAATCAATACAACCAAATGCCATTGATATTTAACTTTATTATTGCTACTAGGCATATTTTAAAAATTATTATCAGTTGTAATATGACTATGTATTCCTATAGGAATGCTAATTCTGCAGACCTAAATCTTGGCAACCTGTTGGCATCCAACTCATTTCGCTCTACTGCTACGGACATTTGATGCTATCATATTCGCTGTTCCATCTTTTCACAGATGGTGTAACTAATAGTCTGCTAAAGGTTGCCCTTATAGAATCAGCTGCTACTTCTCTGCTTGTTCCATAATGCCTGACAAAGAACAAAAGTTGAACTTGCCATTTTTTTGAAAGCTGGATTATCTTCTGCATTTTGACTGTCATGTCCTATGAAAGAATAAAACTAGAAAAAAAAGAAAACTATATCTTTTAAATTGAACTATTGATTCTATTATTTAGAACTTTGCCAAAAATTTGAAAATGTTCCCAATATAAAGGGGAATGTCAATGCTAAATCACATCTCAAAGATGTTGTGATCCTATTGCAACAGTTCTCTATTCGACATAATCCTTATTACGGAGACATTATCTACCAAGACTTGTCCGGTGAACTAACTCTTAAACTACAGCGAGCTCGGAATGCAGCTGTGACATTTATTTTTAATTTAAGAAAATACGACCATATATCTGAATCATACGATAAATTAGGCTTGTTGAAGTTAGATTCTCGCAGAAAGCTACACATTCTTTGTTCATTCTACAACATTCTACACACACATACTCCCGAATACATCGCAAACGAATTTGTAAGTTTAGATTCAGTACATAACCGTAACACACGAGGATGCAAACAACTACTTATCCCTCACCACCGAACTGAAACATTCCACAACTCTTATATCGTAACTGCAAGCAAGCTATGGAATTCTCTTCCGGCTAATATCAAGCTCTGTATGTCCTCTCATTCTTTCAAGAGAAAATGCCTTAATTACCTTCAGGTAGATAGACTTCCTAATTAAAAAGCCACACTACTCCTTTCCTTCAATATGCATTCACTGAATCACCTTATTTTACTCCTCTATCCTTGCTTAAATCTTTCCTATAAATGCCCTGACACGAAATGCAGCAATGCAATCAGCAATGAAAAGAAATCTCCTCTATCCCATACACACTCAACTGATGTTGCTCCTGCTCTTCCTCTCAACGCATTAGATGCTTTCTTTGTCTTTGTACGTAATTATTCTGTCTTTATACCTAATAATTCGCATCTGTTTCTTTTTTTCTCTCTCTTTTTTTCTTACTTAGAATTACCTAAATGTCTGTTATATAAAATTTTGACTAGTACATACTCTATGTATTATTTTGATACTGTTTTTTTATAATATTCTATTATTTTTCTTCATAATGTATGTTTTCCTTGTTTTTCTATTTTGTTTTTTTTATGTTACTTTGTATATTGCTATCTCTTTTTAAATGTGAACTGATTCTTATTTATGTATCACATGTAAATACTTATCGGTAGTGTATTTATTTATTTTTGAATGTTTTTCTCTTCTCTTATCTTTTAGCTATTACTATCGGTAGGTTTTCGCATGTTCTTCACTCCCCCCTTCCGTGTAGGTGTTTTCCTGCAGTGGATTTTTTTCCCTAAGAATCTTTTAGGTTTTTTACATCCACAATTCTTCTAATTTTTTCTACTTCTTATTTACTAATTAATGACGATGGGTTAGATGGAGCATTCAATTATTACCAAAAAATAATGATTATCACCTTAACAAGTTAAGGGTGTGTGCTGCAGAGAGTTGGTGTGGTGCCAACACATAATCGCATTCATTCGATGCCTCTTAGTGGTTCTACCTCCACAAATTTAAGCTCTTCATCTCCTAAGTCATACCAAACATCCTATACAAATAGATTAAGATATTCTTATTTGAAACAGAAAATCATTTCTTCAATAATTCTCCCACATTGTATTTTATTTAGATGGAATGCAATTGAAAATGCAACTAAATAGTAAATAACATATTTAGACTCACGTAAATGCCTTTACAAAGCCTGTGACGCAACCACTTCATCTTGAATTGCATATTCTCTGACGACTCGATCGATGGTTGCAGCCAAAAGTACGCCTCCCCACAGTCGACATGGCAGAACCTCTTTTCCTCTGTGCAGTGCACTGTGATTCCCATAAACGATTTGTTGAAGTGACTCCAGCAATCAGCCGTGATGGCCGCAGCAGAGGCAAGAGCTCCCGCAAGCCTTATAATAAGTAACACTCAGCTCAGCGTGAGGTCTTCCTGCACATCACACTGCGGCTCGAACCCTTTAATTAAGTTGATGAAAGACTCCTCCTTAACCACTGAAAACGGCTGTCCCGAATTTATAATAAAATCAAGCATCCGTGTATCCATGGCTAACAGAGGAGATTCATTGAACAGGAGAGCTTCGTTTTGCAGTATGACATTCAGATTGGTCATCATCTACCTTATGTTTTTTTTTGCTTTTTTGATGTAACTTATCCATTTCACCGATTTTTGCAAGGTGAACTCTCTGAAATCAAAATGCAACAATTTTATTTCATTCTACAAAATTATACTTTGTTGATCCCTTTACAGTAAGAGTGGAAGAGAGGCCTGAAGCAGAGAGTTCGTGTATAGCGTGTGCTGTTCAATTGACAATTGTTTCAGGATTAAAAAGGTTTATGCGATTGATTTGTTTTCCTTTTACTTGCAACAAAATTTACGAACAACGAAAAAATATTCTATCCGGGAGAAAGGGACCCTTTACTTTGAAGCGAACATTTTACAACTTGCTTTCACGTCAGCGACTGATAGGCGATCAAGGAACAACGGAGCCAAAGTGACGTAACAACTTGATCGTACGTAGACTTTCCCGACATGCAATATTTTGCCGTCGTTTTTCTTGCGCCGTCGAATATTTCAACTTTTTAATTAACTAGGAAAATAGTTGACGTATTTTTTAAACAAAGAAGCGTCAAATTCCTACTTCTAATTGACTTCCGATCATGACAGTGAAAAAGTAGGAAAGTACCACATTGTAACCAGCAAGTTCAGTCTTGGAATCGGAGCATGGCAAGACGATCTGATAACGGAGGACACGATATGAACGAGAGTTAACCCCATCACAGTGCTTATCTTCAATCTAAATCACCTATAATGTTGTTCTACAACGAACAAAAATCTTAAGTAGGTTACCTTCAGACCCTCAAACCCACCTACGCAAGACAATGTAAATAAATTCTAGCCCCCCATACCCCAAAACGTCTTGCGTAGATAATAGCCCCTAAGCCGCAGTAGAATAAACCCAATGTTTTCATATCGAATGACGACTTCTGACTTAGGACGCAGCAACGCGCACTCATGCAGTGATATAAATACCGAAGAATGAAAAATTCTGACTCCCCCGTTTACCGCCCTTTTACAATTGCCCATCTGCCAACCGTTCCTGAGCAAATTAGAGTGCTGTTCGCAACATTTATTACCCACCACAAGCTCACAATCATGTTACTATACATATTTCTCAAGTAAATCCATTCACTTTGGCATATATTATCTATGAGGATTAGTTTTTTCTGCAACGATTACCAAAGCCTGGTCCAATATAAAGCAGATCCAATTTAGCAATAAAAGGTAAACTCGCATCAGGCCTCAAAAGCAGTAAAACGTCAACGATGTTAATGACTAAGATACATTGATTACATAAATTAATGTAAATAAATCAAGTACAATACATGGCTAACAGCTAAGTGTTACTGACTATAATTAGAGATGGGAACCTCGAAAAGAATGAAACGTTTTAAACGTTTAAAACGTTTGAAAAAAACTTTTTTTTCGTTTTGAATTATTTGTCTTTAAATTTAATATTTGTCTTGAAAAGAACGTGAAATAAATGTTTTTTTCGTCAATTTTTGAGATGGCGTTCTTCTTGGTATATCCGATAAATTTACTATCCTGATAAGTAAATTTTTCAGTTGGCCTGGCCATAATAGCTTACAAAGAATGTATTTCTCTAGTTTTTAAAATAATTTCAAAAGAAACACAAGAGTTTATATGTTCTTAAGGCTGATGTATTGTATAAAATCAACATTTTCAGGCGTAACTTTATAGAGGTTAGTCTTCATGATAAAATTAAAACGAGTTAAAAGCTTTGTAAAAGCAACCTATGGTAAAGTGTAGCGAATTTCGAAAATTGGCCCCACGTGGTTCATTAATGAGGGCCAAGTTTCATGTTGCTGAACAGAAAATAGTCTACATAGGTTTTCTTGACCCCACGTATTCACGTGTTGCGATTCATCAAATTCATTGCTCCGCTTCAAGCTCTGAGTGGAAGACGTATCATTGCGTGGATTATTTGGGTGTGCGTATCATCGTTCGGATTTGGTCATAAAAAATGCCTAGAAAGGCGGATCCGATCAGAAAATATTTGGACGCACAAGAGAGCGCCAAAATCAAATGTAAATATAGTAATTAATTGTTTGCAAGCAATGTAAAAAATCATGAAGTGCACATCCAACGCTGCGGAAGAAATTCAGGAGATATCAAGAACCGTGTGAAAACAAACCTCATCAAAAATGTAGTAAATTGATTTATGAAGGGTATTTTCGGCATCCCGGAAATAGATACTAAAGTTAAGAATGCTGTGGATATAATCAGCGAAATAAGGAGCTCAAATTGCCCAAGTATTGGTTTTCAGATGTTCAAAAGAGCAAAGAAATTTTTATCAATTTAAAAAACCCTGCAGTAACTCGCTTCTGATCCACAGCTCTCTGGAATCATTAATTTCTAACAAAAGAGCACTGCTACAGATAGCAATTGATGAGAATCCGTCCCTGAGGCTTCGTCACGATACAAAAAACATATACTGTCCGAAGACTTGGATTTTTTAAATTAATCTGCAAGACGTTCTGAAACCATTAAAAGCTTACATAATCGACATGGCAAATGATGAGCCACAGCTTAGCAAAGTCTGCTGCATTTTCCTAGATCTCTTTGAAAGAGTAAAACATTTTTGTATGATCACAACTGAAATTACTGATGGTCGCAGTTGTAAAATAATAAATTTAATCAAAAAGAGAAGAGATTTGGCCGTGACGAAGGCCCATTTGCCAGCTATTTTTTTAATCCTTCAAGAATAGGTTCTAGCTTGGAATCATCATAAATTTCTGATGTTTTCGAAATTGTTGATATTCTCGCCAAATCAGATCCCACCTTCAGCGAAGAGAATATAGCTGAAATTCATTCCGAGATGGCAAACCACATGACTGACGAAGGTATGTGGAAGAAACCATACGTCATTTCAGTATCTATAAAACTTTCGCATCTAATTTTTTGGAAGGGAATATGCTCAAAAACAAAAGTCTCACGAGTTGCCGTAGAGATTCTTCCACGTCCACCTACATATTACGCACGGAAATATTCATAACCTAAGAAGAAGCCGCTTGACTAATGAGACAGCTATGAAACTTATTTTGATGAAGCACAACTTGAAATTACTGGAAACCGAAAGAGCTAAAATTTCAAGCGATCATCTCTCGATAACTGATGAGGGAGAGGAAGTTGTTGCATCTGCGGGTGTAGATGAGAACATTTCTTCACTCATTTCCAGTGAGGAATCAGATCTAGATGGCGTTGTGGAGGAATTTAAAGACACAGTTTCAGACTTATCCAATCTAAAACATATATGACGAGCCACTTTGGTTCCTTTGCATTTGTATCGAGTTTTATGTGTTGTGCCCTACAGACTATAATTAAACCACAACTAATACAGACTTTAATTTAACTACAAATAATACAAGTATGGCTGCAATTAATGCCATGAAAGTGACATTGCCCATGATTAAAAAATGTATCCTTCTTATTTATAGTTTACCTAAGAACTTTTTTACTCTTTTATTTGTAGCATTCTAAGCTACGAAACAGAATCATTAAAACAAAACATGTGTCATCATAATTAGATTGGAATGTTGAACAAAAATGTAACTGCTATTTGTTTTTAATTTATTTGGTTCTTTTATTGGCTCTTTATTATGACAAGTCAGCAAGGTTAACGTGTTTGAGACCACTGAGTATTCACGTGTGATTTTCAACGAGTCATATTCCTCATTGTGCATAATTTTGCAATAAAGTTACGTCATATATTTCAATTGTAACTATAACTTGGAAGAATCAGTTTAGATTGTCCACGAATCATATAGACATAAATGTCTAATTTCAATTCCAATATGGGAATAAAATTTAAAAAACGTTTTTTTATGAATAAAAACTTTTTTATGAAAAAAAAAACGTTTTTTATTCAACGTTTTAAAACGTTCGAATGAAAAAAAGTTTTCTTCCCATCGCTAACTATAATGATCTCATTTTCCTGATGCACTTTGCAACCCTTTTAACACTTGAATCACGCAATACATTTACATTAATTAAAAAATATACCTATAAAATGTATCAGGAAATATATAATCCGCACTGAAAGAGTTAAATTATGTTTACCTTGATATGTTTCCTAAGAGTCGACGGTGTGCTCCATGCAGACCTCAAGACTTTTTTTCCGAAAAATAGCTTGCACTTCACTGACAGTTGTTCGCATATTGAGTTCCCAATGACTCAATTTTGAAGGTATGGGAAAATGCCTTTCGTTGGCTTGATTTTGCTCCTCGAACCGCCGATGATATAAACACCGGCGCCGGAGAACGAGCTTTCGTGACACACACCGACGCGAAACATTCGCGGCAGTTACAATGTATGGACACTTTTTACTTCAAAAGTAACTCCAGAAATAACACGAAAATAGGCCTTGGTTTCAGAGTCAGTAAATGTGAAAAATGCCGAATACATAAAATTGAAAGTTGTTGAGGATGCATTTTGAATAATCGGCTAAGGATTAATATTTCAGAAATCGATAAACTGCAATTGCAATGTGCTTTCTAGCAATTTGCGAATTATTAGAAATTCAGAAATGTGAGGTTATGACAAATGACCACCTACGCTGAAGTTATTGCTTAGCACGAGTTAGAAAATGATATTAGACAGCATCCTGATGCTATTTTAAGAACAGAAAAGTACAATAACTCCTAGATGTATACTGTGACGCACAAGCTCTAAGGAGTGTCCTGAATTTTCATACTGTACGCTATCTGCTGGATAGCGCGGTAGTCATAGCAATTCTTTACATTCAAATATAGTTGACAATCTTTGCATTACTTTGATATATAATTGTCTACTACTTTATCACACTCGTTTGTTTTATTGTCACATCTTGGAGAGCTTGCTCGTTATTTAAAGGGATTACGATATCTTCGACTCCATCTAGCGATGAATTTTCGGAAATAATTTCTCTTTCCGAAATGATGGAGGCGGAGAAAGGGACCCCCCAGTAAAAATATTCGTTTTGGGAAAGGCGGAACATGTCAGGGACCAAGGGAAACCTCCCTTGGGTATCATAATCTTTTCGTCCGGCTTAGCCTGGAGACCTCTCAAATACATCTGTAGTTATTCTTCCGAAGAAGGACCTACCGCGTTCATTCCTCGTAGGAAATTCGTTTATACCTCCAGCGCAGCACAAATATTTCAACAATACTTTGTAGCAGAGTCAACAGCCATCCTCCTTTTCCTTCGCCCCTTCCCTTCCAAGAAAAGAAAAGTTTGGTTTCAGGGTGAACAATGTAGTTTGCCTCGCGAGGAATTCAAATGTTCACTTTCGATTACTCGAGTGTAACGATTACTCGCACGACCTTAGAAGTATATTACAAGTAAAAATTACTTTTATTCGATGTAACGATTAAAAGTAAAAATTACCAAAAATGTAATCGTTACAAGTACCCCGAACACTTTTACTTCTTAAAAGTAATCGGATACATAGTGAAATGTAAGCAATTTAGAAGTTATCAATATAATTTGAATCCCCAAGTTACCTTAAAGAGAGATGATGACAAAACGTGATTTAGATGCGAAAATCGAATGAAGTTGTCTTCCTAAAATATATGTTGCTAGGAGAATCCTTTATTATAAATGCAACTCGGGGAATAATCCGCCACCGGCTGCGTACTCTTTTCCCGCAGCACGCTTCTTTCAATAGATCGTCAGTATAGCATTCAGCCCGAGTGCCGGTTAGTAGCTCGGTGAGGTACTTCCTCCTACATAAGCTACTAAGAGTTCGTAGAGAGGAATGAGGTTTACTAGACAGGATGAGGAATGAGGTAGTTTATGCCCTTGTTTTCCTCACTGAGCAAGACCCGAAAATGTCTACGTAAGTGGACCACTGTACGACTCTACGAGTAAAACTTTTCTTGACACTCTATAACGAGAGACTTAATTCAGAGTAATTATCCACTCATACCTCAGTAGCTTTCATATGAACACAGTCATAATCAAGACTGTGACAAAGTAAAAGATACATGTTTCTCTATCCTGTACCGAAGGACTAATGAAAATATTCCATTCATCAGAATATGGAACTTATTCGTGTAGGAAAATGATAAAGCAATTTTGTACTACGAGTTAAGGAAGATTCAGCGAAGGATTTGACGATTATATTATCATTATGGATTTCCCGTTTTCGAGTATGCAGCCGTATGCTATTAGCAGTCGGTATATTTGTGTTTAGCACTTGTGCTGCCGCATGCATTTTATTCGCCTCTTTGATTATTTTTGATTGGTAGCATCATAATAGCATAAGAATTGCATCTTTGAACCTTGTTCACAGTCGTGCATGCATAAGCTCCTTCCGCGTTTAGAATTATGTGTTCTTCTTTTTTAGTACTTAATAATTCTTCTCTGATGAGAAACAACGGCAAATCAGCTTTCATTAAACGTGGACAATTCGTGGATTCTGAAGGCGCTTGAATACGCATTTAAATAATCTGATATTGCGTCTCAGCGCACACAGCAGTGGCTTCGGTGAAAGCGGTCGCAGGTTCGATTCTCGGTGTCCTAAAAGACCTAAGCTATCGAAGCACTTCTAACAATAACCTTCTTCATCTTCTTTACTCCATAATACTGCCAAATCGATTCCTTTGACGGTCACATGACTCGCCGCGTGAAGATGTTTTCCCCAAAAGCGTTCCTCCGCCATCCGAGATTCCGAAGGACCACTTTTAGAAAGTGACGCTGGCTCCCTCACTCGCTTAACGAATACACTAAACTCAGACATCAAACTTGAGTCCTGAACAGACATTTTTGGCGGTTGTCACTAAAAGAGGAGCGAAGATGAGGGGTCCGCCGCGCACAGGAAGGGCATCCCTTCGTCCTGCTGCAGACGCAAACATGTGTGAGTGTCGGTTGCGAGCAAGGGTCTTTTTATTCCCTCGTTTACGGTTGGCCCTCTAATTGTTGGCGAATCCCACTGATTAGCGTCGGGTCCTTATTTCAGTCCACATTTCCAATTCTGTAACCATATTCATTAAAGTTTTGTAATGGGATGCAATTAAATTTCTGATTCAAAAGATTTATGTTAGATACTGAGTGTGATATCAAAATTTAGTGAAATTGTCCAAGTGCAGTATCGCCTATCGATGGCAATTCCGAAAACGAGGATGCAGTTGTATCCAGGTTCATTCGTAACATCTCTCTGCAGATCTGCTAGAGAATCTTGCAAATTCCCATAGTCAATATTGCTAGAAATCTTTAAAAAGAACGTGCAACAAATAACAGAAAGATGATAATTATCTCGGTTAGCCAATGCATTCGTCGCGATGTCATTCTGAGATTCGTCCCGTTACTTCTCTCTACTCCTTTGAATTTCATTCTGTTTTATGCTGAAGATGTGTTCATCTTCTTTGCACTGAAATCTCGTTTATTTGATAAGAACATTTCGAATGTTTATACTGTTTGATTTTTTTGATTGATCTTTACTCATCCGAATATTTAATTTTATTTGTTTAAGAAATGGAAAAAGATGTCATTCTACGAGATTGTCATGTTCGGTAATGCTTAATAAAAGTGAGCAGTAATCTCGCCATGGCGTTCCTCATAAATCATCTTAATGATGCAAGTGACTGCTGTTTCAATTGATTCAAGTTTGATATTTTTGCATCCCAAAATTCATTTATGAGCTTCTGTGTGCTTCAGTCAGCTTACTGAAGTGAAACTGATACAGCTCTCTAGTGAAACTGATCTAGCGAAACATTTCTTTTTCAAATTTCGTTCTCTCCTTTAATGGGGAAAAGGAATGAATCGGTTCTTTCCATGGTTAAGCGGCCATTGCTTGCTGAGCCAGCAATTTCGAAAGAATCCTTCGAAACGCGGATTGCATTGGATCCCAACTCTGCTTCAGTAAGACTGTTCGACTCCCACCACAGATACTTTCATTTAGAAGATTTCGTTTTCTGTTTAACGTACCTTCAATTTTAGTCATCCATTGTAAACATAGAGGAAAGCAATGGCAAACTACCTCACTCCCCATCCTGTCTAGTCATTTCATTCTGCAAGCACTGAGTAGTTTGTGAGAGAGGGCTGAATACTTTACAGACATTGTAGACATACTTATTTATGAAGATAAACCCCCTCCATTCGATTAGCGGTATGATGCGCATTGAAACTGATTATCAGAGACATCTTTGAGTTGTTTACATATTTGTGAAGCGTGCCATCAGTTGTCCTTTTAGGTTGAAAATAGTATTTTTTAAGTTTAATGCTGTGACATAAATCAATAAAGTGACATACCCATACGATAAGACAGTATTTATGAATACCGAAGAAGAAGAAAGTGGTAAAATCCAAAGACGACGTTTGTTTCCCTTGTCACGTCAATTGATGTACAAGTGATTAGACTCAAGTTGGTGGGTCTGCTTCGTATTTTCCATTTTTTCTTTCTTCGGAGGGACTGTTTCTTGCTATCGATCATTCCTCAAGTATTTCAGTCAAATGATTCGGTAGACAATGCATTCAAATATATCGACATAGTCAATAAACTATTAAATCTTTTCGATAAATCGTTGCACGACATTCTTTTTCGGAGCACTCCTCCGACTTTTAATTTCATTCCTAATTTACAATATTTGAATTGAGAGGCAAGAATTCATTACTGTTTTATCCCTTACTTTAATGTGAAACGATTAATATTCATTTAAAGGTTAAGATATTGCCCGGAGTGCATTCTGTCCTCGAATAACGTTTTTAAATTCATCAATCTGACGAGCGATGGATTGCATCGATATTTGTCTGATTACTTCGATGGATTATCGATTCTTGATGAATTTAAGAACAGTTCGTTGGTTTGTCTGCTTTTTGACAAGATGGCTACTTTTGCATTTACAGCTTGTTCCATCTCCATAATTCTTTAAACTCTGTTGAAACGTAATTCATCGCATCGTTTTTGTTCGTTGATTGTTGAATTTTAAATACGTCATATTTTCCATTGTAAGTTTACTGGCTTTTTATGAGGTTATTGATATTAACATTTGAATGACCCGCTATTGTCATCAAAACCATCGGCTCTTCAACGAGAATTCGATGGAAGCGATGAACATCGGTGGAAAGCATCGGTAAATCCATCGGTGAATAAAAAGAACGGTTTGATGGATCCATCGATGAATTGAAAAACGATATCATGGATTTCTGATGCCATCGATGGATCCATCGCTGAATTTAATTCGTGCCCATTCTCTGTTAACTGGGCTTAGCAATTGTATTTGCTTCGAGACATCGTTTGCTAGAACTGATATGAAAGGCATAGAGCCGTTCAGATTTCATTTTCATCGATCTATTTTCTTTACATTGCTTTAGCTGCATCAGCATGTCACCACATATTTGCAGCATTTTTGTGAAAATCTGAGATTGTACATAACCCTTGACGACCAAGTTATTACACCAAGCTATATGTTTAATCCAAGTTCGTTAGCGTTAGCGCGTCTTTAGCAACCAGTATTTGTTTATAGCAACCAGGGCTGTAGAATTGCCATTCCGCGATGAACAGTAACGTGATAAATGCAGTGTAGCCAAACACATGTGAAACGTATGACAAAAAAGATAAAAGTCACCTTAACAAAATATCCTTATATGTTTGAACTGTTTCGAGTTAATATCTGTAATCAGCGACCCGAAACTATTTAAGAACAGCTATGACCATCCATGTTGCTGAAAAAATTATTATCCCGAAACAGGCAAATTTGTATAGAATTACGGCAAAGAAAAAGTTACAATAACAAAAAGCCTTATGCGGTAGGTCTTTTCTGAGCTCATATCAGCGACCGAAAATCATTCAGGAACAGCTTTTAACATCCATGTTACCGAAACAAGTTAACATTTATCGGGCTGTGTCATTGGTCTATTAAAAACAAGTAGTTTATTTTTGTAATTCAGAATTTATGAGTTTTCGAGGAAGGATCAAACTTGCGTGCGCTTATCGGTGACTAACAAGACCTTAATAACTAGAGCTAAGAAGGTTTAGGACAATATTAAAAAAAATTAGGAATGCCAGGAAATTTTATCATATCGACAGCAATTGAGTTTTCGTGGGTAATTTGGACTTTTTAAGTACTAAATTTAAATAACTTGCTTTGCTTTGTTTTTTGCCTGCGGTTTGATTTCAATATTGTTTTCAAAGAGACTCTTTGAACTTTGACACATAACTAAATGTAAATACACCTTTGTGATCTTCTTCTTGAAATGTTCTGCCCCTTTCTAAGTCGTTTCCTCTCTTACTACAAACTTTTCGCTTTTTTTAATTTATGTGATGGGAAATGTCCGGCGGTTTTCTGACCAATCAATTACGAAGAAAACTATTGTTTTTTCGTAATGTTAATATTTATTTTCGTATCTCAATTTTATTTTGCCTATCGATTCTCTTCATTTTTTCCGTTCTCTCGCTGCAATAAAAAGAGAGTCCCCATGTTTATTGACAGGACGAAACCATTTATTGCGTGAAATTGTATTCACAAAGTATGATTTTAATTAATCTTTAGTATAGAAAGTTAAATTATTTGTTAAACTATATTGCTAAAATCCGAATTCCGTTCAACGAATCCATCATCGTCATCAGGTTTTGTGCCTGTTGTCAAGTCCCATACACCAAAACTGTTTCCACTTTATCCTTCTCTTCTTTGGTCTCCTTGTATCCTCCTCTCTTCACCTCATCTATTTCAGCTTTCTTCTTCCTCTTCTCCTTTCACCGTTCCTTCAATGGCTGTAGTTAGAACTTCCCCTTCCCTCTTACAATATGTCCGATCCACCTTCCTTTTCTTTTCCGTATTGTCCGGAGTAATGTTCTTTCCATCTCTTCTTAGCACTTCATCATTACTTATTCTATCCACCCATCTTATTCTCTCCATCTTCCTCCACACCCACATTTCAAAAGCATCAATCCTATCCTTCTCTTTTCTTCCCATGTTTCGCATCCATATAACATAATGCTCCATACATAACATTTCACCAATCTCTTCCTCAGTTCTAGATTAATACTACTGCACATTTCTTATAGAAGGCTTCCTTTGCCATAGCTATTCTTGTCTGTACTGCTCTTCCAATCCTCCGTCCGCATGCTCCCCTGATATACCTTTTAACCTGCTCTATTCTCCTTCCCTCATTCGTTACAACATTGACACCTTCTCCGTCATTCACTCTCATAACTTTTGTTTTACCAGCGTTTATTCTCATCCCATATATTTCCATTTCTTCTTCTAAACATTTTATCGTTCCTCGGAGTGCCTGGTTGTCATCGGCCAGGATTACCATATCATCAGCAAATATGATGTATTTTATTTCTCTTCCTCCGATACTTATCCCTTTTTCCTCATCCAGGGTGTTGCTAATCATGTCCTCAATATAGAGGTTAAATAATGTTGGTGAAAGGCCCTGTCTTACCCCTCGACCCAATTCCATCCACTCTGTCAATTTTCCCTTAACTTTCACTGCCACTTTCTGGGTTCTATACAATTCCCTGATCAGCCTCCTGTCCTTCCAATCTACTCTCTTAATTTTAAGAATTTTCATCAACTTATCCCACTTGACCCTGTCGAAAGCTTTCTCCAAATCAATGAAACATAAGCTTACTCCTTTCCCTTTTTCCCGGTATTTTTCTCCAACTATTCGCAATAGTCCAATAGCTTCTCTAGTGCCCCTTCCTCTTCTAAAGCCAAATTGTTCCTCTCCTATATTATTTTCCATTACTCCTAGAAGTCTTTGATTCAATACCCTCGGTAGTATTTTGCAGCATGGGCTATGATACTTATTGTTCTGTGTTCCCTATACTTTTTGGTGCCTGCTTTTGCCCCATAATTGTCTTGACAAAGTCATCCGGCCATATTCCAGTATAATAGATCTTATTACAAAATTGTACTATTTCCTTTACACCCGCACCCTCTAAACACTTAAAGAATTCACGAAAGTATTACGTAAGGCACCACGATTTTGGGACCGACTCATCAAGGAGTCCATTGAGATCCAACTGGAGTAGGAGACCTTAAACGGAGATGGAGGATTTACCCTTCACAAAACGTGGAAACCGATCCTTCGAAAAATCTCCGAGAGCAGACAACCCTCCGAGCCTATCAGAGTCGTCCATCCCAACGGCCAATGAGAAAGGGAACCAAGTGCTCCTATATAAATAATAGACGATTTCCATCACTAGGGAATCCTGAGATTGTGTTATCGCCCTGAGGATCACTTCCTGTGCATCTTTCTGTGCTTTAGTGTTCGATTTTAAGTGTCCGCCGCCGAACTTTCCAAATGTGAAGCGTATTCTACGGAAATTTCTTGGCCCTGAAGAGGGCCTTTCTCCACTGTGAACTGAATTTTCGACCAATATTTCCCAGTCGAAAATCCTGGTTTTCTCCGTGAATTGTGATCACTCCTGGTTAGATTCGGACGTATCTACCTCCCGACTGCCGCTACGCCACATCCCTGCTACACCACGGACCGCCAAATTCTTAGCCCTAAGAAGGGCCCTTTTGGATTTACCAACTCATTTCGAGTTAATTGTTCTCAGTGTTTTCGTGTTTTTTTATGGGCTTTTCCCACCCAAGAATAGCCCCAGTGCAAAATTATGGAAGTCGACGAGGAACGCCTCTTCACCACCACCAACGCCTCCTGTCGACCCGATGCCATCTCGATTGACCACGTACTCGGCAGCGCAGATGACGTCCTTGAACTTCCTCGACGCCTCAAGGTTGACATCCCTCCTGACGTTCTACAGGCCTACACCGCCAAATTCGCTGCCCTAACGCCACCTAGACCATCCATGGTGAGTAACACTGGAGCATCCCTTCCTTCTCCTTCCCCATCCAAAAGACTCAATGATATTCAATTTCAGCCGGTTGCTACCAAGCGCAGAGCTTCTTTTGCCCTTGTAAATCCCGCTCCTGTCTCTACCTTAAATTCCTTCGCCCCCCTTGTAGGTGACACCAGCAGTGATGTAGATCCATCTATTTCCTCTACTACCCCCGCTCCTACTTCCTCTACCATGAAAATTCCTTCATTAAAAGTCAAATTATTTTCAGATTGGCAGAAGGTCATTCGGCAGCTGAAGGGTTTAACTCAATATCCGCCTGTTTGTCACTTAATTAATTCTGATGTTATTCTTATTAAATGTACTTCTGTTAGTGATTATCGTATTGCTGATGACTTCTTATAAAAAGAAAGTATTGAATTTTTCACGTAACAATTACCGTGCATTAAGAATTCTGATTTTGTAATTAAACATCTCCCCACCAGCGTTGATCTCGAGAGTGTTAGCGAGGAACTCATTAGGTTTTCATATTGTTTCACTCATTCCGCTTTATACCACTAGGCCAACTCCTTCAGTGGCGGCAGAAGGTAAATCCTCAGGCGAACGCATACCATGCTTCAAAGTCCCCCAGTTAATGATATTGAAAGATTCAAAGCACTGCAAGAATTAGCCGACGTATCTGTTGAAGTTAGACCTTTTACCAAAATTATTGAACCATCCCAATGTCTTAAATGTTTACAATTCGGTCGCACCCGAAATTACTGTCATCAAAACCCCCCACTCTGTGGTGGACCCCACTCCATCCGGGATTGCGTGACACCCGAACCTGTACAAAAACCTCCCTGCATGCACTGCCAAGGCGAGCACTCAGCAATTTAAAAGGGTTGTCCCAAATTCAAAGAAATAAAACGCAATATGATTCTCAAGACAAAAGATAACCGAATTCTAGGCGGAACACCCGCTTCATAAACTTGAATTCCACAACCACCTTCCCTGAACTCCCACGATCTTACGCTTCAGCAGCTCGCACCAACTCGGGCAACGCGAACCCTTTTCCTAGTGCTCCTACCTCTAATCCACCCCCCTCTTCTACCTCTAATTCATCTTCCTTCCCTTTTCCCGAATTGTTTAAAAACATTCTTTCAAATATTCAAAAAGTTATAGCTGCACCAACAATTAAATATAAAATCTTTACCTTTTTCACAGAGGCTTTCACAATTTTTAATGGCCTCTATAATTAACTTTGCTTCATTCAATGCACGTAGCATTAGGTCTAAAATCAATGAATTTCTTGACTTCTGTCTGGAGATTAATATACACTTAGCCTTCTTGCAGGAAAACAAACTTATTCCGCTTCATAAATTATTCACCCCCCAATTTAATATCGTTCGACTTGATGTAGGTTCTTCCTCCAATGGGCTTGCAGTTTTAATTAATAAATCAATCAGGTATTCTTCTCTCCAAACTGTCTTCCATGGATTTACAAGGTGTCGAAATTTATATAAACGATTCTTCAATCCACCTCTATTCTGTCTATGCAATATCTTGTCGCCTCAAATCTTCCCAATTAGACTTCCTCTCATCTTCTTCCACCCCTACAATATTTTTAGGCGAATGGACAAAATTATTCAAATTTTTGCAATCTTCCAATTTTCCTTCTCCCCTTTCACCCCTACTTTTGATAAATCATCAGACTTACTAGACTTTCTTATCACTCACCAATTCTCGTCACTATCTCCACCAATTGTTCATCGCTTCTTAGATTCTGATCATTATCCCTTTACTACCTCTCTCTCTGGCACCACTTCTAACTACCCTAATGTCGCCCAAATTAACTGGCAGCAATTTCACAAATTTGTCAAAGAAAAATTTCCCTTCTATCCCCTTAATACTCCTCAAATACGTTAAATGACCTCAGCTGCATCTGCTTCCTCCACTCGTCCCCTCATGTCCCTTCCACTCCGCCGTCTACTGGCCAGTAAGAACCGCCTCAGGCGCCATTGCTTCAAATTACCAGAGGACAAGATGTCTTTGAATCGCATCCGGGAATTAATTCAACTTAAGTAACAGAAACATCTTTCTTACAATTGGTTTGCTTTCGCTAGCTCTCTTAACTTTTCAGATAATTTCCTCTGAAAAATATCCAAACCCCTCCCAAGGCACCTTCATTTAATCAGCCTCTCCTCATCAATGATAAACTTAACTTCGACTCTGCCACAAAAGCCGAATTTGCCGCAATCTAGCATTATTAATGCAGAATGACCTCGAAGTTCTGGAAACTGACCCTCCGATCAATATTTCATATAACTTTCTCACTCATTACGAGCCCCTTACGACTTGCTCTGAAATTTTGAACATCATCGATGACCTTAACATTCGCAAATCCCCAGGCCCAGACCCTTTCTCCAATAAAATTCTTAAACTTCTCTGTAACATTCCTCAATTTATTAATCTTCTTCTTAACTTTTTTAACGTTTGTCTCAAAATTCACTACTTTCCAGACTCCTGGAAACTGGGCACAGTCCTTCTTCTCCCTAAACCTAGAAAAGATCTTACTTCAATTAGCGATTATCGCCCTATTAGCCTTCTTTCTTCCCTCTCAAAAGCCTTCGAAAAAATCCTATATTTCCGATTACAAAAACATGTCTCAGCAAACAATATCCCCGATCAGAAGGGCGAACCGTCTTTCAACAACTCAGCAAGTCCTTCCTCTCCTAGAATTCATCATTCATGGTCATATCTTCCGAAAACAAGCAACTCAGGTTGTTTTTTAAGATATTCATAGAGCTTCATTACAAAATCATTCAGAACTGCCTCAGCAATCGTATTATTCAAGTTAAATTTGGCAACTACATCTCCACTCCGCTTCAAATTTCCGCTGGCGTCCCCCAAGGAAGCATCATCAGCCCTATCTTGTTTAATCTATTCATCAACTACTTGCCCAGCGACGGACGTATTCAGAGGTTTATCTATGCAGACGATCTAACAACAGCCTCTCAATCTCCCAAATTAGCCATCAGCAGAATTAATAATTGTAACTTTCAACTTGAATCTTAGCTCCAAAAATGGTACCTCAACATTAAACCCAATAAATGCACTCATTTAACATTCTCAATTAATAAAAACAGGTCTACGTCTTCCTCAGTGGAACTCTTCAACTCTCACGTTGCCACCTCCACTAAATTTCTAGGTGTTTTATTGAATGATCAACTTTCATGGACAGCCCATATTAATTACAGCTTATCTAAAGCTCAAATTGCTAAGTTTAAATTATCCCCACTATTAAATCGCCTCTCTGTAAACACCAAAATTAGGCTCATCGACTCTTTACCCACTTAACGTATGCCTCAATTCTCACCCTTAACACATACAAATATAATATTAAAAAATAGAATGCTTCTACAATAAATGCATAAGATCGGTTACTTCTACCGACAGACTCATCCCCCTCAAAGAAATTAAAGTACACCGTCAATTAACGACTGTAAGCAATCTTGTCGCCAAATTGCTAGAAAAATCTCAACTTAATCTCCCCAATCATAGCAAACCTCTGCTGCGAAATATCTGGGATTTATCACCCATAAGCTTCACTTTACTCCTTATTAGAAATCCAAAAAAAGCAAACGATAATCATTAACATTAGTTAGCTCTAAATTCTAATTTTTCTAGTCATAATTACCATATTCTTTTCTTTTCCTTCAATACCCTTCAGCTGCTCATTGCCTTTTGTATCTGATTAATCCTCTCCCCATTTCACCTTAACCTGCATAAGTGTACCTGCAAGAACTAAATCTTCTCTAACCTAATAACAAAACCTACCTGCGCAACGTGGTGAGCTGTGCTGCATTGAACCACCTTACCCTGCACCAGTGTTACCGCCTATAAAGCAGGACTCTGCATGTAGGCAAAACTTGCCAAGTGTTAACGAACATCACTCGGCACTTCCCTGAAGGTGGTTAGCAACCGAAACCTCTGCATCACCCGGATGCACAACCCGAGAAGAGTTCCTTCAACAAATCCATCGGGAAAGCACCAGATCCTTTATCACTTGTAGAATTCCATCGGCAGTTCGTCTATTCCTGTCTCCTTTCCATTTTTCATGTTCTTCATTGCTTTTATTATTCCGATCCCATTACTCTCTCCTCCTCTTCTACCTCCAGCTCTGTTTCCCACAATATCTGGTTTCTCCCTTGCCTTGTCCTCCGTGTACTCCTTCTACCTTCACTTACCTGAAATTAAGATTTTTCGTGATTTTGGGTAGATCTTAATTTTCATCGTAGAACGTCGATGAAAAGACGCTTGTATATCTCTTTGGACGAGTGAGACGACGAAGATAATAATAAATTTTTTATAACTTTTTAAATTGTATTCCACGCGGTCAGTTTTTTTATGGTCTCCTCTGCTGGGAGGGTTGGGCGATCAGTATAAGGCGAGCTAAGGGTCCCGATTAGGATGGAGACCCTCCAAATTTTGTACCTGAAAAAAAGTAATGGTGAAGCCCCCAGATATCTACCAGTAACCGAAATCACATAATAAATGGTTTCGTTCTCTAAGTGAACATGGGAAACATAGCCTTAGAAAGGATTCCTAAAATTTGAACAGTCGCGTTTTAGCATTCATGTTAATATTTATTACCCATTCCACTGCGGAGGTTTCATATTTATCGATAGGGATATTCATTTTGAAGAGCGTTTTTGTGACTTTATTTACAATTACAATAAACAAAACGTCCGTATAGACATCTTAGATTTAAGAATAAACTTATTATTCTCAATAATCAAAGGCACTTCATATGCAGTTTACGATTGATGGAAAACAAACTGTTCCTCGAATTCCGCCTTCAAAAATTGACAAGTGGATTCTTGGTGTCAATAGAGAAATAAACATCTAGTTTAAATGAAAAGAATATTTATTGTCATCCGAAGCCTTTCCATGCAATCGATGAAAGACTGTCGCAAGTAGTCTTTCTTCCAATTGTAATCTTCCGATGGCGTTCCTTTTGTGCTATCTCTGACTATCTGGGCCTTTATAAACATGAATTTGACATTCGCAGGAAAGAGAGTGAATTGTGTTTGTCACAATGAAAGCAAGTTTGAGGAAAGAGTGAAAAATATAGACAATTTTCGACAGCATTGGTTCGACAATCAACGTTCTACGCCGGAAGGACTGGTGTACTCATATCTTCGGAATTATAAAAAAATGTCCCAAAACACATTTTCGTCGACTTTGTAATTATAATAGAGGCAGTTCCTAATTTAATGCTGATACTGTACGACGATTAACGTAGTGTACGTTCAATCTGCGAGTTCATGCCTACATACTATTGCATGCAATGCACCATCCTATATATATATCTATTAAATATAGATGCTTCTCCGGATTCATTCAAGGATATAGATAAATAGGTAGATAGGATACTAATTCACAGCCTAAACTAGAAGCGTCATCGACTTGAAATTTTTACGACGTATTGGCCATGACGTATAATCGCCAGAAAAATTAAGATTTTGAACCTCAGTGTCATGGGTTCGATTCCAGAGGGCCCCGAAGTCCCGATTTTTCCCGTTTAAATGCATTGCTTTGATTTTCGGGAATTAAAAAAAAATACTTTCCGGATAGGTAGAGAATCAACACTCAAGGAGCCTATATATATGGTCATGATCAAACGAAAACATAAATGAGTTTTATGGAAAATATCCTGGGTTCGATGCTAGGTCGCGGCAAAAATCGGCCTTTTAAAATGCATTGTGGCGATTTTTAAGATTTTTTTTGGACCCCTTCCTGTTGGCATGGAAACTTGAAATTCTGCATGGAGTTGGAGATTATAAATATATTTCATAGCCAAACTTTATATATTCGCTGATGGTCCTTGGTTCGATCCCAGAGAACCATTTACATTCCTCAATGCATTTCTTATGGAGATAACAGGAAAAGGTTTTAGGTACTTCCCGGCATTATATCGACTTCAAACTTTGTATGAAATAAGATGAAGTCCTAACAAGTCATACTGTCCATTCACAGCTACCACTATTTCCTGAGTTCGACACCAGGCGTCTCTACAATCAGTAAATTAACCGATTTTTAAGAATGAATTTAAACCCCTTCCCAATAATATTAAAACATGAAATTAGGCATATAGATAGAGAACATAGATACATTTTAGAAATATATTTTAGATTTCCTAGCTCGTCCTTGGTTCGAATCCAGAGAGCCATTTACATTATTGAGAAGTAGGACGTCGTTTGAGGCAGTTGGAGCAAATATTTCTGCTTGAATCTTCACACATAGTAAGAGATGCTGATTTTCTGTTGTGCTACATTGTAGGTTCAACAGGAAGGCCTAGGTTCGATGCCAGATGATTAAATTGCAGCGAATTTTAAGAATATTTTCAATCCCTTTTTTTTCAGGGCCGTCCCGATATGATGCCGACATGAAATTAGTGTTGTCGATCTGCTTGCAGTATGCAAGCTACATTTTACTCGTAAATATATATATATATATAATAAATATAGTGCTGCGCCCAACGTTATTTGATGGACTTTTGATTTGTTCTCCACTCATCGGGAGAGAACGAGTATAAATAGGCGGCAGTTGCTAAAGCCAATAATGGTCTCAGAAGATAAATAAAAAGAGAAGAGGCCCACCGTCAGGAAAAACAGGCCCGACAGCTGCAGGAGCAGTTGAAGCTAGATAAAGAGAAGCAGGCCAGCCTTCAGGAGGAACAAACTCTGCTCATGAAGGACATCGGACACGCTTTTGAGAAGGATTTAACCTCTTTGAAGTAGGAAATACAGGAGGCGAAAAGCGGGATAGATTAAACGGGGGCCCAAATAGCACATGTAAAGAAAGATTTGGGATATTTGAAAGCTGGAGAAGGAATTGCTGCTCATTTTGTGACTGCATCTCCGACGCACGGATTCAAGGTACCACCATTTGATGGAAGCTCTTCGTGGTCTGCATATCAAATCACATTCGAAGCCGTCGTTGAAGCCAATGGATGGAGTGAAGCACAGGCTATGACGGCGCTCAAGCTAGGTCTCCGAGATCAAGCCCTAACGGTACTGAAATAAGGCCACCTTCGATCAACTGCTGGAAGCATTGGAGTCTCGTTACGGCGACGCACACTAACACAAGTGTTAGAGCATGTTTGCCGCGCTCAGTTAAAGGATCGTACTCAGCGTAGTGGCGAGAATCTTCAACAGTGGGAACTAGAAATTGAAAGGCTGGTCCGGAAGGCGTACTACTCATCGCCGGAAATTATCGACAAGATTTTAATTCGAGCTTCCGTCGATGGAATATCCGATCTGGAAGTGAGGGCTGCCGTCAGACTTGGACATCCCAAGACTTTGAGAGATGTTTTGGCCCACGCCCTCGAGGTGGAGGCTGTTCATCGGGATCATTGAGCCTACCGCATCAGGGAGGTGGTAGCAGCACCTTGCCGCGAAAGTCGACAAAGGTTTAGCCCGAGATGCTATGAATGTGGAGAAAAGGGTCACCTAAGGACCAGTTGTCCTAAACGTAACACAAAATGGGAAGATGGAGTCTAAGAAGAAAGGATGGGTAGCAACACTCCCCACCAGCAGCAGGGAAACGAATAAACGCCAGAACTGAAGGGCGAGTGCTGGCGGGTTTTGGAAAAGGCCCCAAGGTTTCGATCTCACAGGCCCACGATGGGAACAGCCTGATCATCGTCGGTGAAATTAATGGAACACTCTGCAAGTTGACATTGGATACTGGAGCTTCACGAACAGTCGTCAGTTCCCATGTTGCCAATCGTCTTCTTGGGGACTCCTTCCGGAACCGTGGCCGAATTCAACTCCTAACAGCAACCGGTCAGCATATACCCGTCCATGGTGAGTGGTGAGTGGAAATGAAATTGGGTGAAAGGATTTTTTGGCATCATGTCAACGTGGCTAATATCGTCGATGATTGTATTCTGGGTTTGGATTTCATGCGAGAACACCATTGTGAGATCGATGTGAAACAAGGGATTTTGAAGTTTGGTACAGAAGAGATCTCTATGGAAGGTGGATCGTCAGGCAATGTTTACTGTCTTAAGAATACAATCGTGCCTGCTAGATCGGAGTCCATAATACCAGTTAATTTACCACGGGACCCTGGACGGAAGCAACGATGCATGATCTTAGAAAGAGCGAAGCATCTACCAACGGCAGTAAACAAAATGGAAGCTTCGATGTGTCACATTTTCTCGAAGACTGGCGCAAGCATCTGTCCGATAGAGAAGTTACATGGGCCAAGAAGACGCTGCTGTGTCATGCCGATATTTTCTCATCGAATAATGCTGATTGGGAAGACTAATTTGGTTCAGCACAAAATAAATACGGGCACTTAGTTACCGATACGCCAGCGTCCTAGAAGAGTACCAGTTACGCGAGAAAAAGAAGTAGAGACCATGATTGAAGATATGGTGAAGAACGGCGTGATAGAACCTTCATCCAGCCCTTGGTGTTCTCTTTTGGTACTCATGAAGAAAAGGGAGGATACCATGCGTTTTTGTGTAGACTATCGCCGACTGAATCGTTTGACTAGAAAGGACAGCTATCCCCTGCCTAGGATTGATGATACTCTGGATACGCTCACGGAGATGAAGTGGTTTACAACCCTGAATTTAAAAAGAGGCTATTGGCAAGTAGAAATAGACCCTGGAGACAAGGAGAAGACAGTCTTCTCTACAGGAAAGGGCCTATGGCAATTTAAGGTTATGCGATTTGGTTTGCGCAACGCGCCTGCAACTTTTGAGAGACTGATGGAACGAGTACTTACTGGACTGGTTGGAGACGCTTTCCTTGTATAATTGAACGATATAATTATCGTTGGATGCACATTTGAAAATCACCTTAAGAACCTGGATAGTGTGCTTGCAAAGATTCGTGCGGCTAACCTAAAATTGAGTCCGAAAAAGTGCTCATTGTTTAAACAGCAAGTGAGCTTTCTGGGGCACGTTGTTTCGCCAGAAGGAGTGCAGACTGATCCAGAGAAGATTGCTGCTGTCAAGGAATGGCCGATTCCAAAAGACAAGAAAGAGACCAGAGCATTTTTGGGGTTGTGCTTCTATTACCGTCGATTTGTGAAGAACTTCGCTGACATTGCCAAGCCTTTGCACAAGCTTACCGAAGAAAAGCGAGTATTCTCCTGGGACAAGGACTGCGAAGTTGCTTTCCGGGAATTGAAGAAGCGTATATGCTACACTCCTATACTTGGGTTTCGGGACACCGAGAATGAGTTCATCGTAGAAACAGACGGAAGTAATACTGGCATCGGCGGAGTGTTGTCGCAGCGTAAGGAGAGCATGAGGTTGTGATCCCTTATTTCAGCAAATCCTTATCGAAGCCGGAGAGGAACTACTGCGTTACAAGAAGGGAACTGCTTGCAGTAGTAAAGTCATCGCGACATTTCAGTAAATACCTGCTAGGACGCAAATTCCACCTTCGTACCGACCATGCTGCATTGAACTGGCTACTGCAGTTTAAGAACCCTGAGGGACAAGATGCTAGATGGATCGAGCAGCTACAAGAGTTTCCGAGTTTCAAAACCGAGCATCGTAGTGGAAAATCTCACGGGAATGCGGACGCGCTGTCAAGAAGAACTTGCCCGGAAGACTGCAAGCATTTCATCAGGCAAGAAGCAAAGGAAGTTCTGCCTGTCAGAATGATGAGGACAGATTTGGGCGATGATTGGAAACAAGCGCTACAACAAGCCCAAGAGATTGACAAGGACGTTAAGCCTATTGTAGAGTGGATTAAGGCCGGGGCCCTGAAGCCCAAATGGAGTAATGTTGCCGGAATGAGTGCGGCCACCAAGGGTTATTGCGTTCAGTGGGACAGCTTGGTCATACAAGACGAGGTATTGTGCGTTAATGGGAAAATTCTCGAGGAGACCGTAGTCATCTGCAAATGGTAGTCCCAAAGGTAAAGGTAAAGCCAAGGTACCTGAAGTTCTACAGCTCTACCGTGATGAATGTTCTGGCGGACACATAGGCGTAAAGAGAACTCTATTAAAGATGCGAGAGCGATTTTATTGGCTCCATTGCCGAGATGATGTGGAAGACCGGTGCCGAAAATGCACAAGCTGTGTGCGGTAAAAGGACCTCAAACGCGCAGCAGAGGAGCACTGAAGCTGTACAACGTCGGAGCGCCATTGGAACGCATAGCAGTAGATGTTGCGGGACCGTTCCCTGAGAGTGAATCTGGATACAAATACTTCATGGTCGTCATGGACTACTTCACAAAATGGCCGGAAGTTTTTGCAATTCCTAATCAGGAAGCTTCAACAGTAGCGGACAAACTAGTCAACGAAGTATTTTGTCGTTTTGGTGTACCGCTTGAAATTCCCAGCGACCAGGGCAGGAATTTCGAATCACAGATATTTCAGGAGGCGTGTCGTTTTATGGGTACCCATAAGACTAGAACTACGTCATATCATCCACAGTCTGATGGAATGGTCGAAAGATTCAACCAAACGCAGGAAAGATATCTAGCTAAAGTGGCGGAAAACAGGCAAAAGGATTGGGACCGACACATCCAGCCATTTCTCCTGTCATATCGAAGTGCAGTACACGAGGCTACGACTATGACTCCTGCTTTCGCGAACTTTGGACGAGAACTGCGATTACCAGCCGATCTCATAACTGGCATCCCACCGGATTCTCCACAAAGTCTGACAGAATACGCGAGTGACCTGAACAACATAATGAATGACGTTTATGAACACATCAGGCAATCAGGTCAACAAACGTCTGAAAAGATGAAGACCCGCTATGATAGGAAAAAGAACGATCCGAGTTTCAGTGTAGGATCCTTGGTAAGGCAGCAGAATCCAGTCCGCAAGTAAGGAAAATGGGACGGACCGTACCAGATTGTGACCAAATTCAATGACGTGACGTACCGGATCCAAAAAGGACAACGGACTAACCCTAAGATTGTCCATTATGATAGATTGGCACGATATTACGGGTTTAAATATGTCCGCGACGAACATGTCTAAGGAGGGGGCAGTGCTGCGCCAAACGTTATTTGATGGACTTGTGATTTGCTCTCCACTCATCGGGAGGGAACGAGTATAAATACGCGGCAGTTGCTAAGGCCAATAATGGTCTCAGAAGATAAATATACAAACAGGCAGTTTTTGGGTGGAGAAAGAAAACGTGAGATAGTAATTGAGATATGAGTGGAGAGTTCTTATCTAAGTAACTGTGTTGGGTGACTGTTGTGGCTTGCATTCTGCAATCAAATTGATAACACAAATTTCAAGTCGGCATCATATCGAGAGGGTCCTCAAAAGGAAAAAATGGAATTAAAAACATTCTTAGAATTCGCTGCATTTTATCCGTCCGGTATTGAACCCGGGTCTTTCAGGTGATACTTACTACGCAGCAAAACAGAAGATCACCATCTCTAACTATGCGAGAAAATTCAAGAAGTAATATTGGCTGCAACTGCCTCAAACGACCTCCTACTTTTCCCATATATTCCTTATGTGAAAATTTGTAATGTGTTCTGGCATCGAACCCAGGAACAGCATGGTCTTTTGTAATTTTTTTCTTAAATGAATTATTAATATACATCTTCTAGCAGAGCGAGAACTTCCTATCATTTCGATAACTGAATAAAAAAATAATGAAAAACTTCCTCAATGTATTTTCAAGGGGAGATTTGTGCATCGTCCTAGCATCGAACCCAGGATTTTTTCCGTGGAAGTCATTTATTTTTTCGATAGATCATGACCATATATATAGACTTCTAGAGTTTTGATTCTCTTGAAAATTCTAGCAGAAATATTGGCTGCAACTGCCTCATACGACGTCCTACTTTTCCCTTATATTCCTTATGTGAGAAATTTTAATCTGCTCAGGCATCGAACCCAGAAACAGCATTGACTTATCTAATTCTTTGTCTTAAGCCGAATTTTAATATATATCTTCAAGCAAAGCAAGGACTTCCTATTATTTCGAAAAGTACATAAAAATAAATAATGAAAATTAACTCAATGTATTTTAAATGGGGGATATATTTACCGCCTGGCTTCGATCCCGGGTCTTTCAGGTAATACTATCTATGCAGCACAACAGAAGATCACCACCTCTAACTACGTGTGTAAATTCAAGCAAAAATATTGGGTGCAACTGCCTCAAATGACGTCCTACTTTTCCCTTATATTCCTTATGAGAGATATTTTAATGTGCTCTGGCATCGAACCCAGGAACAGTACGGTCTTATGAAAATGTTTTTCTAAAACCGATATTTAAAATAAATCTTCCATATAAGCAAGAACTTCCTATCATTTCGATAAGTTATTCAAAATAAATAATGAAAAAATACCTCAATGTATTTTTAACGGCAGATTTTTGCATCGTCCAGCATCGAACTTAGGATAATTTCTGTAAAAGCCATTAATGTTTTCGATAGATAATGACAATATATATAGGCTCCTTGAGTTTCGAATCTGTAACCATACGGGAAGTATTTTTTTTAAATTCCCGAATTTCAAAGCAATGCATTTAAATGGGAAAAATTGGGACTTTGATGTCCTCTGGAATCGAACCCATGACACTGAGGTTCAAAATCGAAATTTTTCTGGTGGTTACACGTTATGGCCAATATGTCGTAAACATTTCATGTCAATGACGCTTGTGGTTTAGCCTGTGAATTTGTATCCTATCTATATACCTATCTACCTGTATATACGAGTAAAATGTAGCTTGCATATTGCAAACAGATCGACAACAATAATTTCATGTCGGCATCAAATCGGGACGGTCCTCAAAAGAAAAAAAAAAAGGATTGACTATATTCTTAAAATTCGCTGTGATTTAATAGTCCGGCATCGAACCCAGGTCTTCCTGGTGAATTTATTATAGAGCACAACAGAAGATCACCATCTCTAACTATGTGTGAAAATTCAAGCTGAAATATTGGCTGCAACTGCCTCAAACGATATCCTTCTTTTCACATATATTCCTTACGTGAGAAAATTGAATGCGCTGTGGCATTGAACCCAGGAATAGCATGGTCTTATCTATTTTTTTTTCTTAAACCGAGTCTTAATATATATCTTCGACCAAAGCAAGAACTTCCTATTATTTCGATAAGTGTGTGAAAGAAATAATGAAAAACAATCCCAATGTGTTTTATATGGCAGATATATTTACCGCCCGTCATCGAACCCGGGTCTTCCTGGTAAAACCTCGTATGCAGCACGACAGAAGATCACCATGTCTAACTATGTGTGAAAATTCAGTCAGAAATATTGGTTGCAACTGCCTCAAACGACGTCCTACTTTTCCCACACATTCCTTATGAGAGAAATTTAAATATGCCCCGGCATCAAACCCAGGAACAGTACGGTCTTATATAATTTTTTTTCAAAACAGTAGGCTTAATATACATCTTCCATATAAGCAAGAACTTCCTATCATCTCGATAAGTGCATCAAAAAAAATAATGAATAACTACTCCCATGAAATTTAAAGAGCTGATTTTTGCATCGTCTTGGCATCGAACCCAGGATTTTTCCGTAAAAGTTAGTCATGTTTTCGATGGATCATGACCAAATATATAGGCTCCTTGAGTTTTGATTCTTTACCTATCCGGAAAGTATTTTTTTTTAATTCCGGAAAATCAAAGCAATGCATTTAAATGGAAAAAATCGGGACTTTGGGGCCCTCTGGAATCGAACCCATGACACTGAGGTTCAAAATCACAATTTTTCTGGCGGTTACACGTTATAGCCAATACGTCGTAAAAATCCAAGTCGGTGACGATTGTTGTTTAGCCTGTGAATTAGTATCCTATCTATATATCTCTATCCTTGAATGAATCCGGAGAAGCATCTATATCTAATAGATAAGTAGATATGAATGAATCCGGTGAGATGTCTATATAATAGATACGAGGAAAAGTTGTTTGCATACAGCAAGTATATGAAATGCATTTATAATCTTTAATCACATGGCATGTTTTAAGTTTCTATATTATTGAGAAGGGGTTCAAAACAATTCTTAAAAATTGTAACAGTTACTAATTTTAATGACGCCTGGTGTCGAACCCAGGACCTATTGGCAGATTTGAATACCCAGTTTGACTTGTTTTGACTTGATTTTATTTATTTAGAAGGTTTGAAGTCGATATCATGCAGGCAAGTACCTAAAATAAGATTTCGTTATCCCCATTACAATTGCATTTAGGTATGCAAAACCCTCACTGGGATCGAACCAGGGACAATCAGCGAAACGATCTGTAAAGTATATGAAATGTATTAATGATTTATATCTACCTGTAGAGTTTGAAGTTTCCATCTTATCGGGAAATGATTATAAAGAACTTAAAAATCGTCGCAATGTAATTAAAACGGTAGATATTTGCCCTGATCGATCCAAGGATAATCTTCCAAGTTTATAGCTTTCTTCGTACATGCACGGCTTCCCTCCAATTTCATTCCTCTACATTGCCGGGAAGTGCCTCAAAAAAATGTTCGAAAATCCATGCAATCTTCATGGAGAAAAATGTGACATTGGGGCCTTCTGGAATCGAACCCATGACACTCAGATTCAAAATAGATTTTTTTCTGGCGGTTACCCGTTATGGCCAGTACGTCGTAAAAGTTTCAAGTTATTGGTGCTTGTGGAACATGGTTAGAATTTTTATCGCTTATCTGTTATATATAATTCCTTCTCCGGATTCATTCATATATATATATAAATAGATAGGATACAAATTCACAGGCTAAACAAAAGGGTCTTTGACTTGAAACTTTTACAGCCTATAGGCCCTGACGTGAAACCCCCAGGAAAAGAGAGACATCGATCATTCTGACCATCGGTTTGATCCCAGAAGGCCCCCAAATCCCGATTTTTCCCATTTAAATGTATTGCTTTGATTTTCGAGAATTTCTAAATAAATACTTCCCGGGTATGTAGAAAATTAAAACTCGAAGAGCCAATGCATATGGACAAAATAGAAAAAATTAATGACTTTTACAGAAAATATCCTGAGTTTGATGCTAGGACAATGCAAAAATCTCTCATTTAAAATGCATTTTGGTAGTTTTTCATTATTTTTTTGATGCAATTATCGAAATGATTGGAAATTTTTGCTTTGTTTGAAGATGCATATTGAGACTTGAGGTTAAATAAAAATTTAGATAGGACCAGGCTGTTCCGGGGTTCGATGCCATGGCACATTAATATTTCTCACATAAAGACTATAAGGGAATATTATGATATTGTTTGAGGCAATTGCAGCCAATATTTCAGCTGGAGTTTTCACACATAGTTAGAGATGGTGATCTTCTGTTGTGCTGTATAGAAAGTATCAACAGGAAGACCCGGGTTCAATGCCGGACAGTAAATATATCTGCAATTTAAAATATATTGGTTGAACTTTCATAATTCTTTCGGAGTCATTACCGTGAATACAAACAGTTGATACTTTGGATGTGTATGAATGTTTATGTTATGCTATAGAAAAAATCATTCCCTAAAGAAAGAAACTTTAATGAGCAGCCGAGATTTGAAGCAGTGACAATGGCGGTAACGCTACAAAGCAGTGATTCGCAAACCGGTCGGCCTCCACGACTGTTGCAGAAGCAGATCATATAAATGATTGTTATTCTTGGTGATGATCAATTTATTCTTACTCAAATTTAAACCATTTGCTTGCAGTATGCAAGCAGCATTTTACTCGAATGATATATCTATTATATATAGATGCTTCTCCGGATTCATTCATATATCATATATATATATAGAGAGGATACAAATTCACAGCCTAAACCACAAGCGTCATTGACTTGAAATTTTTACGACATATTGGCCATAACGTGTAACCACCAGAAAAATTGCGATTTTGAACCTCAGTGTCATGGGTTCGATTCCAGAGGGCCCCAAAGTCCCGATTTTTCCCGTTTAAATGCATTGCTTTGATTTTCGGGAATTTTTAAAAAATACTTGCCGGATAGGTAGGGACTCAAAACTCAAGGAGCCGATATATATGGTCATGATCTATCGAAAACATAAATGAGTTTTACTAAAAATATATTGGGTTCGATGCTAGGTCGAGGCAAAAATCGGCCGTTTAAAATGCATTGTGGCGATTTTTAAGATTTTCTTTGGACCCTTTCCCGATGGCATGGAAACTTGAAACTCGGCATGGAGTTGGAGATCATGAATACATTTCATAATCAAATTTTACATATTCGCTGATGGTCCTTGGTTCGATCCCAGAGGGCCATTTGCACTTCTCAATGCATTTCTTACGGAGATAACGGTAACAAAATTAAGGTACTTCCCGGCATGCTATCGACTTCAAACTTTGCATGATAAAAAAGCCAGCCCTTACAAATCAAACTTTGCATTCTCAGATTACAATATTTCCTGGGTTCGACACCAGGTGTCTCTGCAATCAGAAATTGATCCGATATTTAGGAATTATTTTGAAACCTTTCCAATAGTATAGATACTTGAAATTCGGTATATATATAAGTATCATTTATAGGTTTCAGAAACAAATTTTAGATTTCCAAGATCGTCCTTGGTTCGAATCCAGAGAGCCATTTACATTCGTGAAAATTAGAACGTCTTTTGAGGCAGTTGTAGCCAATATTTCTGATTGAGTTTTCACACATAGTTAGAGATGGTTATCTTTTGTTGCGCTGCATAGTAATTTTACCAGGAAGACCCGGGTTCGATGCCAGACGATGAAATTTCAGCGAATTTTAAGAAAATTTACAACCCTTTTATTTTCTTTTGAGGACCCTCCCAAAATGATGCCGATATGAAATTAATATGCCGATCTGCTTGCAGTATGCAAGCTACATTTTACTCGTATATATATATATATATATATATCTATTATATATAGATGCTTCTCCGGATTCCTTCAAGGATATAGATAGGATACTAATTCACAGGCTAAACAACGATCGTCACCCACTTGGATTTTTACGACGTATTGAATATAACGTGTAACCGCCAGAAAAATTGTGATTTTGAACCTCATTGTCATGGGTTCGATTCCAGAGGGCCCCAAAGTCCCGATTTTTTCCATTTAAATGCATTGCTTTGATTTTCCGGAATTTTTAAAAAATACTTCCCGGGTAGGTAAAGAATTTATTTTTATGTACTTTTCGAAATAATAGGAAGTCCTTGCTTTGCTTGAAGATGTATATTAAAACTCGGCTTAAGACAAAGAATTAGATAAGTCAATGCTGTTCCTGGGTTCGATGCCTGAGCACATTAAATTTTCTCACATAAGGAATATAAGGGGAAAGTAGGACGTCGTATGAGGCAGTTGCAGCCAATATTTCTGCTAGAATTTTCACACATAGTTAGAAATGGTGACTGTGACTATTGTGCTGCATAGTATGTTCACCAGGAAGACCCGGTTTCGATGCCAGACGATTAAATTGCAGCGAATTATAAGAATATTTTCGTTCCTTTTTTTTTTCTTTTGAGGACCGTCTCGATATGATGCCGATAAGAAGTTAGTGTTGTCGACTTGCTTGCAGTATGCAAGCTACAATTTACTCGAATGTGTATAGGATATCCGGATATATATTTCCGGAAAAACGTCTATATATGATAAGTAAGTACAACCTTTATATAAACAGAAACTTGCATCTCTCTCTAATACAGAATACCAATACTCTTAATATATTCATATTTTAATCCTATTTTATTAATTATCCTAATCCGTAATTTTGTTAATAAGAGGTCGTACACAATTTTCTTTTTTCCTTCCCGCCCCTCCCCCCAGAACGTAGCTGGACCGTAACACCAGGTAGGACTCCTCCCCTTTCTTTGTGTAACGAGCGGTTTGTGAAAAGTTTTGGACTTATATTTAGGAGAGAAAGGGTTTTAGCTCCCAATAATAATTCACTTTTTAATTAAACAATTCTATTTTTAAAGGCCTTTCGACAATTTCATCTTGATTTGATGCCATGACCTGTTGGTAATTATTATGACACAAAACACAGACACCGTGCATGTACCACACTTCACTCGCGCTCCGTCTACTTCTGTTCGACACTTGCTTGGTTTAGAGCTGTCTCCGGTAAATTGCACGTGAATTTTAAATTCAAACCTAAAACATGCAGAAATGTTGCTATTTTTTGCAGTTCTAAAACTGTGACGTAAGGCAACACCCCCTCTCCCAATATTGCATTGCGTAAATTGTGTACAAATGTACTTTGTAATTTGTGTGCATTTGTGTAGTGTGCCTCAAATGGACAAAAAATGGGCTAGTAGTTCGTTGATACATACCAGAGGTTGTGTTTTTTTGACAAAAGTGCATTATCAATTTTAACAGGAATTTTTCCATTATGTAGGAAAATTCCAGTGATGGGAAAAGTACTCAAAAATGTAATCAAGCTCATTTACAATTACACTCTAAAATTTGTAATTAAATATAATTAAAAATTACTCTTTGTAAAAGTAAGCAGTAGGATTACAGTTACAATTAAAACTGCTTTTTATTTGGCTCCTATAAATGACCTTTCTCAAACAGGGAGTGCTAATATGCAAACAAATATTTTAATTATTTTTTAATGCGATAATATATTATATTATAGATTATAACATAGATTTTTAAATATTTGAATTTACTTAAAATTTTCATCAGATAGTTTGCCCCTCTTAGGTACCTCATGTTATGAGAAGGCTTTGTTCAAGCCAGTTTTTGTATTTGTATTGCCAAACTTATATTGCATAACTCATGCGATGCAATTAGCATTTTTAACCATATTCACTGGCCCTTCTCAGATGCAACTACACTCCTACGTGGGGAAGAGAAATTCAGCTCCGGGTGAGCAATCTCAATAGTACATGAGGAATTTCATTTTACCCAAATGTAGTGATTACTATCATGTAAATATTACTTGCACTAACTATCAAGTAGATTACAAGTAAAAATGACTTTTTGTAATGTATCGATTACAAGTGAAAATTACCAAAAATATAATCGTTACAAGTAATTCTATTACTTTTACTATTACTTTCTATTTACTGTAGGATAGGTTAGGATAAGTTTGACTAGAAAGGTGGGAAATTTAGCTGGTTAGTATTTCTAAATAATGCCTCTATGGCACACTTTGTCAAAAGAACCTTTTCCATGTCATACTAATTTAGTGATTTTTTTGTTGTTTAAAAGACTAAATATTTTCAATTTATCTTGAAAGTTGATAGCAATAGCCTATATTTTCATTGGTAATGATTTTATTTTGTTGGAGGAGTATGTTTAGTGGGACCTTTTTCAAGGACTTTAGAAATTGAAGGAAATAAAGTTATTGGTATATAATTGCTTGGTATTTTTGTATCCTTTCCAGACTTTGGAATGGCAACATGACCAAAAGTTGAGATTGCAGTCATAGTGGTATAGCCATTAAACGTGTTTGTTAATAAATCTATAAATTTAAGTATTTTTATTTTTGAATTCTTTAATGCAAATTAATTTTGAGTTTTAACCTTCGAATTATTAACAAGTCAAAATTGTACTTAAATCTTAAATATTGACTTTGAATGTTCCTGACAGTTTGTGATCTTTGAATGCTGTTAGGCAACATGATTGAATCCGTTTTTTGGATGATTTATTTTACCTATTACCACATTATAAATTATGATAATGGGCCAAATAGGGGAATCAGAATTATTTCATTTACGTCATCATTTAGTAATCTCTCCAATTTACAGCGTATACTGTCATTTTAGTGCAAATGTGGACGTCGTTTCATCAGATTCAACGACCAATAAAAACTCATAAATTTTACGTGTAAGACGTATTCCAATGGCAACCAAAGTTTTTGTTTTTATAACAACGGGAATATGTACAGACCCATTCCAGTAGCTGTTAAAAAAACGTGAACGATATTGCCGGTGCGCAGGTTTAACTTTACAGAAATTTCAATAACGTGAGACATCTCGATGAAGGTTGAAACGAAATAGGAAAGTCGTGAACCTAACGTTTGATGTCTTCAAACCGAGGTGGTATAGTGGGACAGTACATGCGTGTCTTTTTTTGCAGCACTCTCTTCCTTGATTTTGACAGCGAGTGATGAACTGTCCCAATTTCCAATAGAAACAACGCAGTTCAATGAGTCGACGTGCCTTCTGCTGGTCGCTCCCTCGCGAATCCCGCTAGCAGACAGAACCGCCGCTGCCGATTGTTCTTCCAAGAGTAGAAGTGGCAACATCGCCCGACGCCAACCCATAGCTGTCTTGAGCGGTGACTTGTGCTGGCGCGGGGAAGGGCTTGTTATCGGGAAGAATTCCGTAATTATAAAACGTGGAAGTTCAGTGCTTTGAGGCGTGAGTGTTGGTGGTCATCTCGGATAGCGTGCTCTGCAATGAAAGCGTGTTACGTGCATATTCTGTGAATGAAGCAGTAGTGCCTTTACCTCTTCCGTTTGGATACGTCGGAAAACATGGACGTCGCGTTCATAGGTGAGTGAGTTGAGTTTCTCGCATGGAGACACCTGTTGTGCGATCCCACATATTTCGGAGGACTTCGGATGCATTATAGTGCTTCTCTTACACGAGTCCCTCATCTTTCTCAGCGATGTTTATGTGTAAAATAGTCGGATGTTTACAGGGTACAACGAGGAAGCAAGAGTTAAAAGCTTCGTAATATTCAGAATGTAATACGCTTCGTCGTTCACGAGGAGCTAATTTTTGCTCTAAATTTGAGGAGACTCAATTCTCAGATGCAATAATACTGTGCAATATACCCCGAGCAGTTTGCCTTCATCCCAAATGATCAGCCCCTTATTCCTGGTGTATATAATAATTATTAGACGAGTATTTACCTTCCAAGAATTTACTGCTGGTATCGAGTAGAAAAAGTGTGGATGAGTACCAGTAATAATCTCACTCTATTTTTACTGATATTGAAGCTTCAAATTATCGATTCTTACCCACTCGGTTGCGAAAGTTCATAGTCGTTCCTAACGTAAGATTAGATTATATCTTTAGTGAGATGAAAATGTAGTTTATGATTCTCTTTTCGTACTCTAGCTAGGATTGATCATTTATATATAAGTTGATTTTTGCAGTTCAGAGGCAAGCGGTAGCAATTAAAAACAATCATCAGCATAACACATAAATAAAAATCTATTAGGTGTTGGTTCAGTGTTAAGTAGATGTAAACAACAGATGGCGTAAATATGCTTCCTCTAGGAGGTCTTGTTGATAAATAAAGCATGATATTGGATGTGGCAATATTTCCTGCAACATGTAATTCTAAAATGACTTTCCACTGAATCACGCCTTCGAATATAAATCCCATCACTGTGTGCCATTTTCAACATTAATAATTTACTCTTTTGGCCCTTCTAACCTGGAAATTGGGTAAGGTAATTTTTGCACGAGAAGGCGTGCTCCCAGGAAATATGCTAAGGAAGAATAGCCAATTTACCTTGTTACCTACCTAAAGGAGGTTTCCTTTGTGTGGCATATCTATTATATATAGACGTTTTACTGTTAAGGCAGCGAACGTGCCGACGAGCTCGCTATGTCCAACGCCCACAAAGTCTCCCCTTGAGAGAATGTTCCGGCGGGATAGCTCAACGGAAAGAGCACCTGACCGGCAATCGGGAGACCCGGGTTCGATTCCCGGTCCCGCCGGTCTTTTTTCAAGTCTATTCTTCCTTGATGTATCCCTTCAAACTGTCCGAAATCAATGGAAATTATGTGTTATCCACGAAAAACCGACAATCATCGGAGATATGTTTTTGTAACGTTTTATTCCGTTTATTCTTTTAAAGTCCTTCCTTGGCATCCCATTTCATCCTTTCTGCTTCATTGAGTAGTTCCAGCAATCGTTCTTCACTCTTCAAGCTGCGGCAGTTGTAGGTTGTGAATTGCAGGGTAGTAATTCTTTTCTTCATGATGGACCTCTTCAATGCCACCACCTCCCGGACATCCGAATGGGTGGTGCTTTTACGTCCGGATAAATTTCCATTAAAGAAGCTCATCATGAAAAGTGTACTTGTATTTGGGAGGGTTGAGGCCAATAATTCACCAGGCTGTCCTACTGCCGGTTGGTGAATACCTCTTCCATTATTTGCCCGGAGATATTGTTGAAGCCTTCTTAGCATGGTTGAACCTATACTTCGCCTCCAACCTCCTTTAACACCCCTCCGCCCCGATGAGGCAATTAACTTCGTTTTTACTGTTTGCAGGGTTAATTTCATTTGCAAAATTAAATAGGAAATACTGGTCCGACGAAAGCGAGACCAAAAGAAAGGAAATCGAATGAAAATTCTTATTTAGATCGTATAATTTTGCTTTCGAATCGATATGAGGAGAGGTAAAATGTACGAAACTTTTGTGAAATACTTTCGTAGTAAACCGAGTCCCCGCATGGCAATTGTGGAGCATATTCACATTTGAACGGGATTTCAACCAAAGGTGAGGAATAATGTAAGAATTTATGAAAAGAAGGCAATTTACCGTGATGGCAACATTTGCAAACTATAATTGATAAATAGCGAAGACCAAGTACGGCCATTTCACGGTTCTTTCAAAAAAATATTTTTTATAACATCCCTGTAGGATAGAGAACTCAAAATAACAGAGGTACCATAAAACACGTTTTGCTGTGTTGTTATCGTAAGAATGTCAGTTCGAGGCAGGATGGGTGCAAAATTTACCCATCTGAAATACATTGCGGCAATTTTAAAGATTTGTAAAATCCCTTCCCGATAACATGGAAACGTAATAACCGGCATGTTGACATAGATTAATTTCATATACTCAGTTTACCGTGTCACTGACGGTCCTTGGTTCGATGCCAGTTTGAATTTAACCATTCACTTAAAGGGGAATTTTGTTTGAAGACCTTCCAGATACATCAACATGTAATTTTAGAGCTACCAAATACGCAATCTCATCTTACAATTCCACACAAGAAAGTTGCACCAATTGAAACGCAGGGCGGGAATTTGAATTTTTTACGATACGTTTATCGAGAGAATAGATACCTAATGCAAGGCAAATTTATGAACTGCTTTCGCAGAACTTTGGGGATTTCCGATCTGCATTGGAAGACGGAAAACATGTCAAATGATAACAGTGGGTCACAGTATATCTGTTAAAATTATCGCTTGTTCTTCTAGCAGTAGTTGACCCATACTATAAGCTTACGGTAGTAGATATAGGAAGTTACGGACGTCACAGCGACAGCGGTGTTTTTGAAAATTCACCTTTTTCCGAGAATACGTCGATGGAAAAACTATTCTACAGCCACCGCTGGGTCCAGACTCCTTGGTTGGCGATGCGTAATAAACACGAAAGACACGATTCAATTTGCCTCTCAGCCGAGCACGTCGTGTAAAGGAGAACGTATCTGGTATAATTGCAATGAAATGGCGGGTATTTAAGAGCTATCGAGGCAGATGTAGAAACGGCGGATTATATTGTAAAAGCCTGTTTGCACGTTCTATAAAAGAATAATATTAGAGAGTGGACAGCCGCTCAAGAAGGGTGCGTCCCATTTGTGGATACTACCTGAAGGTCGCCCATTCCAATTAGCGAACGTTTTTCTGACTAATTTCACAGAGTAAACAACCCAACAAACTGACACATGAATGTAATTTGTATATATTAAATTTGTATATATTAAATATAAATGTAAAAATTAAATATATATTATATTTAATTTTCTCTCTATAATAACATAAATTACAATGAAAATTATTCTTATTTGTCATATTGAGGTATTGAGCTATCTCTTCCTTGCTTCAGCCCCTTTTTAAACATTTTTATAATGTTCCAGTGAAGTATCGAACACAAACCTGTATTTTGGCACATATTCTGTAAACATTTCAATTTGTTCACTCGTTTTGCCTGACCGTGGTCACGCTAAAAGCTGTAATTTTGTACTATCAGATCGGTTGTCGTCGCGGCTAAAGAGCGCGTTGTGATCATAGTGTGGATCGCATCAGACCGCTTTCTGTGTCCTTATGGAGAAGTCTACATTTACACATCACTGTTTTCACCTGAGGCTTGGACAAAGTAGGTTAATCGAAAAAAGCTACAAGAGGCCAAAAGTTTTTTTGGGTAAAGGAATTGAAATTTTACTCACAAGACTCGCACATTTGTCCGGGGATTTTGATGAAAATTGTTGTGGTGATGCAGGAAGTAGAGTATTGAAAACCTGTTTTGGAGTTCGTCTAAATGGGCCTTAGTTTTGTTGAAATATTGCAAGTTTCAATTCATTATTATTCATTCAATTATTCAACAATTTTCAATTCATTATTTAATAAATTGACAATTGACAATCTGAGCATAAGCATCCCAGCATTACACACCCGCGCTACACCAAATCTATAACCCGCTGTTTTCGAGTAATTCTCAAATCTTGTTTTTATTTCTTTTGATATATATTTTCCTTGTTACTCACTGATAAGGGCAATATTTCCATTATTTCACCCGATATCCGATAGAGTATCGTTCGAGTCTCAGGAGACCTTTTTTGATTCTTCCGACGCATGGCACTGCTCTTCAAACTTGTTTATAATTGTTTACCATTATCGTGAGAATTCAAAGTTCAATTAATCTTAAAATTTCATGAATTTGAATCAATTTATACAGTGTTAAAATATCATTGTTCATTGAAGTATTTAAGGATTCTGATTTCGGTGATCAATTAGCTCATTTTATTAGTAATTAAGTTAAATAATGTGTGTATTGGGTTTCTTATTTATTAACGACAGAAACACGTGCATGAGCATTTTACAAAGCATTGCCTTCCACAAGCACAATTTGCCTTTAGCACATCGTCTGAAAAATGCACCTGATCGCATGCTGCAGAGCTTGTTTGGCCACTCCGCGATGAATAAAAGACGATTAGTGGATGCGCACGGTTTTCCCACGCCTTTTATGAAACCTTTATAAGTTTTTGAGGACAATTTTCCAGATTTTGAAGATGTGATTGAAACATTTCAATATTTTTTCTCTTATTATGCTACTTTCTTGCTCAACTATGGTCCAAATGTGCCTCCCACTTCCAGAACGAAGAGAAAAACTTAATGTAAAATTTTACCAGAGGCGGTGATTGCATACTGTGCAGTGCATGAATGCGTCAATTTCCCCTATTTCCAATACATAGCTGTAAGTAAAGTCTTTCCTCTTTGATGCGTTACAGTTCCTTAAATGTTAACTATATTCACACACTGTCTGATTAGCATCGATTTTATACTCTGGTTGGTAATCTCTCAACAGTTGATGTCTGTTAAACGAAAAGTTCCGCTGTATTTCGGGTCATTTCTGGAAACACGACGTCTCTACGGGAAATATAACTCGCTGCTTTTCGTTGTCGTATTCTAAATTCTTTTTTAAATTGAATTAAAAATTTAATGGAGTTAAGATCTCGAACCAGTGACATTGAATTCGGTCGACGGGTGCTGATAACCCACCGATAAAGCCCACTGTTGGAGCACTCTGGAGGTGATGTGCTCCATTCCCTTTCTTGCTTCACAAAACCTATCATATGTATATTTATTTATCATTTGCATCTTATAGAATCGTGTTTCTTGATTTGTAATATCCCCACCCCACATCTTGACTTGAGATATGCTTTGTAATAATTGTAAATCTAGTCTTAGGTTGATAGCGACCATTTTGGATGTTCCCTGACAACATTAACAACCTTAATATGCACACCCAACGAAGCACGAAGGTACTTTAGAGATTTCGGTGATGGCTCATTGGAATCACTGGTCTTTCGAAGGAGGGCTCTCGATTCTGCTCCCTCACCACTATCATTCACGAATTCTGCATCTTCATTTTTAAGGAATAATCTTATTCCATTATATAAATATTCTCCTCCATGAATCTCTCAATGGCTTCCTCCCCAGTTAAAGTGCCTTCTTGGATATTTTCAAACTTGCAATATTTTCAATGACATTCATAGCCCTTAAAGGACCAAGGAGTTGCCAGTGTGTAAGTAGTCAGAGCAGATTGTTTACTATCTGACACACAACTATAAAGCACTCAGTGATTCATTCTTAGAATAGTTGTGAAATGAAAAATAGCGCTTGGGAATGCTATCGTATCACGAGAGCTGATGTAATTAGTACCAACGAACATCCAATGATTCGAGAAAGCATTTTTACGAACCCTCATTCATCATACTTTTAGCAAGGCTCTTTATCATTGAAGTTCATATGGTTTAAATGAGTAGAGATGGGACAATCGATTGAAAGGAACAATCGAATTCGATTGTTTTGGCATTTATTCGATTGTTTTCATTCGAATGAATTCACTCTCTTTCAGATATACATACTCGCACCTATATATGATATCTACATTTCATCAGTATCACATATCTCTTCCACTAAATGGGATCGCGTTACTTCTATCCTCTCCAACGCGTATCGAGTGAAAAATCGAATAAATCAATTCTCACTTCCTCTGAACGAGTGAATCACTCGCTTGGAACAATCGAATACATTTATTCGATTTTTTCACTCACTAGAAACAATCGAATAGATAATATATAGATGCTTCTCCGGATTCATTCATATACATAGATAGGTATATAGATAGATAGATAGGATACTAATTCACAGGCTAAACCACAAGCGTCATTGACTTTGACGAAATTTTTACGAAGTATTTGCCATAACATGTAACAGCCAGAAAAATTGCGATTTTCAACCTCAGTGTTATGGGTTCGATTCCAGAGGGCCCCAAAGTCCCGATTTTTGCCATTTCAAAGCATTGCTTTGATTTTCCTGAATAAAAAAAATCCTTCCCGGATAGGTAGAGAATCAAAACTCCATGGGACTATATATATGGTCAAAATCTTTCGAAAACATGAATAATTTTACGGAAAAATCCTGGGTTCGATGCTAGGACGATGCAAAAATCTGCCCTTTAAAATACATGGAGGTAGTTTTGCATTATTATTTTTTGATGCCCTTATCGAAATGATAGGAAGTTCTCGCTCAGCTAGAAAATGTATATTAAGACTCGGTTTAAGAAAAAAAATGAGATAAGACAATGCTGTTCCTGGGTTCGAAGCCAGAGCACATTACAATTTCTCACGTAAGGAATATATGTGAAAAGTAGGACGTCGTTTGAGGCAGTTGCAGCCAATATTTCTGCTTGAATTTTCACACATAGTTAGAGATGGTGATCTTCTGTTGTGCTGCATAGTATGTTCACCAAGAAGACCCGGGTTCGATGCCAGACGATTAAATTGCAGCGAATTTCAAGAATATTTTCAATCCTTTTTTTTTTCTTTTGAGGACCGTCCCGATATGATGCCGATATGATACTAGTGTTGTCGATCTGCTTGCAGTATGCAAGCTACATTTTACTCGTATATATACAAAATTGGCTGTATATGTGTATGTATGTATATTCCAGTTAATCTCGAAAACCAGACGTCGCACAATGTTCTAACTTTTAGCATCATTAAATGTCTTCCCGGGGATGATCCAGTGGTACTTTAAATTTGCCTAAAGTCAAAGGTTCGAACCCAGACGAGTGAAACACTTTGTATAAGAAATACACGTAAAGTTCATTTTTTTTCGTTGCATGGTTAATTTCTTTTGCAAAACTAAATTAGAAAGAACAGTCGTAGGAAGTCGAAACTATCATCAAAAGAAGGGCAATAAAATAAATATTCTTATATTGGTCGTGGAATATCGTTTGCGATTCGAAATTGCGAGAATTTTGATAAAATATACGAAAACTTTGTCTAAATTACCATGTGTAAACAAACCCATTCCCTTGACGATCAAAGCGATTGTTGGTTCCGAGCTCAAACGTAATTCCATAAGAAGACGTGGAAAATGGATGCCCAGATAAGATTAATGAGGTAAATAAGACAGACTATACGAGGATGAGAAGTAAACATTATTAACTATGATATTTAAACATTAATAGATATGATATTCATTCATTAGCAATTACAAACAATATCCTGTGAACAACCTCTCGGACAAATAATATACGAAGATTAAAAAAAATCAAATTTCTTTGGATAGTCTGTAGCAACCAAGTTTTATTTATATCAACGTAATTGTTTACCGTCTTTTTCGTAAAATAAATGAGTTTTATATTTGTGGTTTACTGTAAATTTATTTATGTCGATCAATTCAACTAGTTGCGTATAAATATCTTGGTACGTTGCGGATGTTTTGAATATATTCTTCTGAATTAAGTACTAAATCTAATTTATTTGCAATGATGTATATTTAGAGATTGACGGAAAGGGAGTTAGCGGATAACGTAAAGATTTCCTAGATTCGGTGTTTAGAACCTTTAAGGAGTCGAACGGCGAATTGTAAAGTTGTAGCAAACATCCAACATCGTATAACAGACCAAAAAGGTAAAGAAATTTTATTTTGTTAAATGCAGGATGCAAAAATTGATTTATTCGTTGTTTTTAAGTGCTTCCACTCCATATTCATTTACTATCCTTCTATTATTTGTGTTTAATCATTGTTCCTATTTTGACTTTGCGATAACCTTTATGTTATTTGTCTTCCGTGTTTATGTTATGATGAGTCATCTCCGTAATACACTTACCTTCCGCAAAGATTATATTCATCGGTTGTTATTAGAGTGATATATAATTTATTTCTGTCCTTAATGTTTAATATTTGATTACTTTTTCCCCATGTATCTATCTGAAAATATAACTTTAAACGTGGTACCTTAATCGTGGAATCTTAATGTGATTTTAGAATATATATTTATATTGCCTCAGTTGGAGATATTTTTCATTCAGAGTATATGAGATTGAATATTCAGTTGGTGCGGCTTTGTTGACTTCATTGTAACTTACATTTCTTGGTATATTGGATTAGAAAGTCTGGTATTTTCTAACTATCAACAATTATGAAACGTGTTACGATCAAGGTTGTTACACTGGTACTTAGGAAATTTAATATCCCCGGCTCTTCTTCTAGTATATCTATAAAAATGGATGTATGTGTGAATGTATGTATGTTACAGATAATCTCGAAAACCAGATGTCGCACAATGTTCAAACCTTTTGCATAATAAAAGTCTTCCCGGCGATGATCAAGTGGTACTTTTAATTTCCCTAGAGCCCAAGGTTCGAACCCAGACGAGTAAAACAGTTTGCATAAGAAATACACATAAAGTTAATTTTTTTCATGTATATGTTCATTTCCTCTGCTAAACTATATTAGAAAAATAAACAGTCGTAGGAAGACGAAATTAGCACCAAAAGAAGGGAAATGGAATAAATAATCTTATTTTTTCGTGAAATATCGTTTACTATTCGAAATTGCCAAAATATTGATAAAATATACGAAACTTTTGACAAAATTTCGATTTTGTAAACAACCATACCCGTGACGACCAAGGCGATTGTTGATTCCGAGCTCATGCGTTTATCCATTAGAAAGAGAATCAATGTCCAGTTAAAATTCATTCTGAAAATAAGAGATAGACTAAATGAGACAGAGGAAATAATATGAGATTTAAGTTTTTGAAGTTACAAACAATATCCTGTGAAGAATCTCGCGAAAAAATTTACGAACATTAAAAAAATTATTCAAATTTTGTTTGAGCGTCTGTAGCAACCGAGTTTTATTTATGGCAACGTAATTGTTGGGTGATATCATGTGAACTAAAATGGTTTTATAGTGCGTTGATAGAAATTAATTTATCGCTATAATTTCAACTGAATTCGAATTATTAACCCGGTAAGTTGCGGATGCTATCAATTTAATCCTCTAAATTATGTATTAAATCTAATCTATTTGCATCTATGTATATTTAGCGATTGGCAAAAATGGAGTTAAGGAAGATCGTTAAGATTTCCCAGGTCTACACAAATTAATAACGCCTCTTATCAATATCTCAATCGCAATTACTATGGTTGTTATCAATATGAATATATTTTTCGTGAATCAAGGGACAGTTCAGTCGTAGAAGCGAGAGAATGCATAACATTGAGACTAACCTCAGATGATGTTGATACATTGGCCGCCGTTGCAGCCGAGTTATATGATTTCTAAAAGAACTGCATGTAAGTTATTATTCGCGGACTCTATTTAAATTGAAAATTCAAATTAAAAAGAATCATTGTACCAATCTGAGATAAGTTTGACTGACATATTCTATGCAAATTAATATTTTTATGACCAAATGAATAGATTTCGAGAACATATTATGAGAGCGTAGGATTTTCACGGAAATATTTCGTTTTACATCCTGTCCCATGGAACGGAGCTAAAAATGAGAGTTGTCATCTTCTATATAAAATAACTACAATATAGAATCCAACGGACACTTCTGCTTGTATCCTAATAAAAGCTTAATTTCGTAGTCATTCACCCGAAGGGGCGTTACGAAGAACATTTCCTTACGAGGAGGCTTTGGATCCGTTTATTCTCTTTTGAAATCCAGGCCCTGCGTGGTCCGCGCCTAGGCCCAAAATGGAAAGCTCCTCGAACAACAAGTGGCAAGAGATCTAAGTCAGTACTTACAATTAGTTGTCCTCTTCAGTAGTAATCTATTAATTTATTAATTTAAACGCTGCAAGTTGGTATCAATACCAGGTGTCAACGGTTGAGGGGGCCGAAGGAGAAAAGTGAAATTCATAGATTGAATGAAGAACGGTACTGTGGGGTGAAGAGAAGAGGAAAATTGTAGAAACAGCAGCTGCGCGAGCAGACTACCTATACTACGTGTTGATGGTCGTCTGATTTAGTGCACCGCGCGAGAGGGGACGATCGGCCATAAAATGGTCACATGGTGGGACCACGTTTGCGGAGCCAAGAGACTTTAAATTTCAGAAGAACAGAATTTTTTCCCTCTCTTTAGGGTGTGATTGCATCGTGTTCGTCGAAATGTTGCTCCTCGAATGTGTGGCTCTCCTTCTAAATTAGAGAGATTGAAGTGTTGCTTAGAAATTTTGAAAAAGATGTTTTGGAGAAAGGAAAATATTTCTCCATTGCATTTAATGCCGGTCATCACTTTGCCATCATTTGAGCTTACTTTTTAGATATGTGTAGAAGTAAAAGAACATTTACCGGTTCCGTTGTCTTGCACGATGAAATATTTGCATCACATATTAGAGAAAGAATGAAATTTGCAGGGGATGTAGTTGAAAAAAGTTGTCAAGTTATTCAGAAATTTAATGTTGATATTCGAAGTCAGGCTGCTAAACGTACCGATAATTTTATCGACGTGGCTTTTGCGTGGAGCTGTTTTTTTAAATCCGTAAGACTTCTCTTTGAGTTGATGAGTTCCCAACTACATTCACTGATTTTAGTTTGTCTAAATCCTGTTGAAATAACGGTAGTTGGAAGATGGTTTGGATTTATGCGCGAAGTATTAAATTTGTTTAATGTTTCTCATAAAAGAGGCATTATTTTAAAGAAATAAATGGGAACTATAAAAATAGTTAAAAGTCCTTATTCGGAAGGGACTAGGAAGTCTCTATCTAACACCTCGTCGTATGAGAAACAGAGAGATGGTTTGCAAAAGTAAACAGAGAAAACTAATATGTCAGGTATCTTTTGAGAGATGTGCTGGATGGAAAGGCTATCTCAATGTTTGATGAACACTTTGCAGTAATTACAGAGATATTGAATAAAATTACTCAACGTAACGATGGAACATCGTCAACTAATGTAACTTTGCTGTTGTTCCTTCCGTGAGCCGACATCGCCCCTTGTTAAAATCGCTTATTAAATTTTTCTTGGATATTGTATTTATTGCCCTATCAAAAGTGCGAACGATCTCCATATTTAAAACATGTTTATAATAATTTATCGTAAATTTTGATACTTTTCGTGTTGCATAATTCTTGCTATAATTTTGGCGTTTATAATTTACGTGTTTCGAAACTCAGCCTTATTGTACACCGGTCTTTTCACTATTAAAAAACCCCGAAAAACAAACTTTTATTTCTGATACCTTTTGAATGAGTGTTGGCAAATTTGTCTTGATGAAAACTTCTGACTTTGTCTTTGTTTATTCGACGCATGTTGAAACATTGCTTTGTAATCATTTCAGTTTCTCTTATCATCCTTTAAAGCTAATCGTTTAAACCGGTAAATAAATGCACTGAGGATCTTTCTACTGGACACGAAACATCTCGAGGAAGAATTCAATTGAATTTGGAAAAGCGCCGCTGAATTGGCTGCTATAATGTACTTCGATGGCAGAGGAATATTATCGGCGTAATATATTTATTCCTATGGTTTACCCTCGCCTGGTAAATAATAAAAGCAATTTTTGTTATTAACCTCAATAAACATAAATAAAAAAATAATATAAATAAATATTTAATATTATTATCCATTTTTTCTCAGCACTGCTGGATTACAAAAGGGTATAAATATAATATGAATATTCCCAGAGACTATTCAGCTCCTGAGGATGTATCGAAACCCTGGCTCGTCTGTAACAATTCAGTAGTATAAATAAATCTCTTCCTTGTCAATTTGCCTCTAATATCAGGTCTGTTTTGGTGTATTGTCTTACCTGTTATTATAGTGCGGTCGAAGTATAATTTATACCTTTTATTTTCCAGAACAGAATCAGGGTTATTATTGTAATATGGTGAAATTTTTTTATCCATTAATAACGTTGGTTTGCCTATTTCGTGGTGTAAAGAAAGACATATTGGAACGCGGCTGTTTATGAATTAGAGGTTTGAAATCTCCAATAGCCGTCTTTGTCGGCGTTCTTCCTCTTACTTTCTCCTTCTCAATTCCTCAGTGAGGACAGATGAATATTTTCATATGGCACCGCCGTCATCATTGATGGATCTTTCAGAATAAATTTACTGTAGTTCTTGGTTTTAATCACGTGGTCCTGGATTGCAATCATAAATCCCTCTGTCTCCCCAGTTAGCTGTCATAAACCACTTGTTTGAAGCTTCCTTGGCCACGTGCTGTTGGTCGTTGTAATGCCTGCCGTGGATCTTCTGCTTCTGCTCATCTGTTTTAATATTTTAGCTTGTAACAAGATTTAGCAGAGTGTAGTTTCATCTCCAATGCATACGGCTTTGTGCAGCTCTGACCACGTCTTGCTCTTGAGAAGAAATTTCTGAGCAGAGGAGGTTATGTAGGGATATGCGAAGTGCGTTGCAGATTAGGCTGCTTGAAAGCAGTCATTTCCGTGCGTATTAGTCTCTGTAAGTGCTTTAGTTATGTTTCGGTCCACTTTAATATGCCAAAGGATAATATATCAATGTGCTTATTCCATATTTTTTAATGGCTTTTATCATGTTTTTGGCTGATAGTTACGAATTAAGAATTTTCTTTAAATCTTCGAGAGAATTCAATTTGTCTCTTAGGTATTTCAGTTTCATCATCTTCGATTGCATGAATACTAAATATGTGCAGTGTTCATTCATGGCTTTTATTGCAACTGCTTCATAGATCTTTAAATCTCCACCGACTATTCAGCCTTCGTCGAACCCCACATTTATCAATCCCAAAATTCATGCTTATATCGTCGGAGAATGATACAGATATTAAATTTCAAAGCTGGTTTTCTGTTGTGACATATCGTCCTTGTATAGTGAGTAATTGTGTATTGGTTTTTCTGTTGTGTTTAATATTAAAACCCTTTTAAGAGGTTAGACAAAGGGCTCAATGCCCAGCATTTATTATAATATTCTTATTATTGTAATTCTTCTTATTATTATTCCAAAATTACAACATTGAAATGATTTCTAATAATAGAAATAAATTGAATTTTAGTGCTGATAAACTTAATAACTCGCTGCCTTCGTGAAATACTCGTCGGCAAAGCGACCGAATGACACATGAAAAAGCAAATAGGGGAAGGCGCGAGAAAGAAAATATATTTATGGCACTGCAATAATTGGTATTTAATGTTCTGTGAAGTTTATAGGTGTACTGGTGAATGTCAAAAATGATTTGAATCAAATTTAATTACCAAAAATATGAATCATCAGTTTACTTCATAGGGGAAGGGAGATGATGCGGACAGTCTCAATTAACCGCCGAAGACAAAGTTAACGTAGTGCGAGTAGGGGAAGTAGTTTGGTTGTGAGAGCAGGGAAAGGGGTATACCACATCATGAAGCATTGTTGTGGACGTCGCTTTGGGCTCAAATTAAATCTAAATGTTGCTTATTTAGAAAATGTAATTTTCCTCTTTGTATCAATGCTCATGATGATATTTGCCGAAGACCAAAACGAAAATTTCTCATGTTTTGAAAATCATTTCCAATTTTCGAAGAGTTCTAGCCTGCGAAGATAATTTCGCACTTAGATTTTAAAAAATTTTATCTTCATTAAAACATTTTCTGTGAAACGCAATTCTAGTACTGTGCAGTCACAATCAGTACTCTTATTTTGCTTATTTGCTTCGTACGCGAACTGGAAGTGAGCTCCTGCAATTGTCGGTTCTCCAGTTTTCCGATTTTCTAAGATTTTCGGCAGGAGCGAATGAGCCTTGGTATTCATTTCACTTTCGATGAAGAAAAGAATTAATTCGAAAAATAGCTACATTCTCACCTTCAGTCGAATCAATGCAAAGTTTTATAAATGTCCGAATTTTCGCTTCTCTCTCGAAAAATTCCTACACACGATGTTGTATGAAAGTAAGAAATGGATTCAAAATGATGCCTTGCAGCTGGAAAAGAGTACCAAGAAGCAATTATGCTGTCAATCTCCCCTTTGGATTTAGGCCTACTTTTTCAAAATCGTGTCCCACTGGTTGGATTGGCCCTACTTTAGAAGATACTGAACAGAAATTAAGGGAATCACACAGATTTCAATGGTTTTTTGGTTTTCTTTAGTGTATATAATTTGACTGGACTATAATGGTTTTATTGCCATAAAACTCTTCTTCGCAATACATTTCTTACGAGGTTATCTTTTCCGTAAATTCGTATTAGAGTTGAGTTCAACAATCACCTTTGTCGTTAGGGAATCGTTTACGAACACAAAATCACAATAATTTTTCGTCATTTTTGTCTAAATTCTCTCAATTTTGACTCGAATATCATATTCTACGACAATAATAAGAATTTTTATTCGATTTCCTTTCTTTTGGTGCTCATCTCGATTTCGTACGACCATTATTTCTAATTTCATTTTGCGGGAGAAAAAAATGTTTGCAATGCAGTTAAATTGATCAAAATGAACTTTCCGTGCATTTCTTATGAGAGACGATTCGAGTCGTCCAGAGTCGAACCAAGGATGCTTTGGAAAAACAAATATCTGGATGGAATACCTCATTCGACCTTTAATGACTCCCAAACATTTATAATTCTATGACGTCCGGAAGTGCATTAAATTAATAATCGAAAATTTCTCCCATGCATTTCTTACTGGAGTTAGTGACATCGGATATATAAATACATACGTATTGGTGAGTAATATATAAGACTAGATGACGCGGTACCACCTAATTCTATCTAGTGTATCTATATTTATTTCTCATATCTTTGTTATATATGTCGAACTTACCTTAAGAAGTTTACAATATTGAAGTCCTCGAGTAGAGAAAGAGTAAAACCGTTTTAAAACTCTTAACTAAAAATTCAGAAAACAATTACGTTGCTGTAAATAAAACTTAGTTGCTACTGACGTTTAAACGAAATAGTACAAAATTTAAATGTACGTACTTTTTTCCGTGCGATTCTTCACTGGATATTTTTCGTAACAGCAAATGATAAAATCTCATGCAATTTTTTCTTCTTCATAAAGTGTACCACTTATTATCAGGATTAATTTTAACTTGACTTATATTCTTAATGCATTTTGATGGATAAATACATGAACTTGGAGTCAACAATCATCTTCATTGTCAAGGGGGATGGGTTGTTTACAACCTCGAAATTTAGATAAAATATTCACGCATTTCATCAAAATTCTTGAAATTACGATTCGTAAACGATATTTCACGAACAAAGTAAGAATCTTTATTCTATTCCCCTTCTTTTGGAACTTGATTCCACTTTGTACGACTATTATTTCTAATTTAAATTTTCAAATGAAATAAAGCCTGCAGCGAGAAAAATGATCTTTACCTGCATTTCTTATGGACATGCTTTTTCGATTTTTCGGCTATCCCTTTTGGGTGTTTCCTAATTTTCTTTTTTCCTAAACCACCTCCGTACCGAGGCGAACAAAACAAATATTCATATCGGTCGAGCCGTTTTCGAGTTTTAGACGACGCCACGAACATCATTTCATTTTTATAAATAAGATTATGATTTTTAAAAGTCAGTGTTAGAATTAACAATAAATTCTGGACCGCAGTCTCAATTTACTTTCGTAGATGGCGCTCTCCGTAGGGGGGCACTTCATTAATCTAACTTTAGCTCTCATCGGAAGTATCTCTCTCGCCGCAAAAGCATGAAGAAGGAAAAATATACGGGTTTTCCATATTTGAGATACTGAAAATATATTTTATTATTATATGTTTTTCTCTTTATTCTTTCAACCACTAAACTAGGTATTCTTAAAAATATCGACTCAAAATCAAAAAATGGACCCAAATATCGACTCCATGTAGAGCAAAGTTTTCATTATGATAAAAATATGCTCAGCACAATATAATCTGAGGATTGTAGCGTTGATTCTTTCAAAGTCGAGGAAATATCATTAAATTCAACCACACAAAGGATAATTACATGCATTATATGTACGACACAAAGTATACAATTATCTCGAGACAAGTGTGTTATCACTTAGCATCGTATACCCCAAATAGGAATAGTACACCCAGTATAAAGACGACAAAAGCCATCTTCAGATTCATAGAACACATTGGTGGAAAAGTCATCTTCATATTATGAAGATCCATTTTAATGTACCCATTGATGATTGGCTTTTATCAGATCCTCTTTAAGAGTTTGCAAATACTGAAAATAAAATAATAATAACAAATCGCATTTATTTGGGCGAGATTGAGACTTAGTGGAAACCTGGACTTCCAGCAGTCGCAATCCACCGATTCATTGATATGAGTCACATTGATGGACTATTTCGATATTTCATGGTTCCGTGTAACAGTTTATACCTTTTTTTCGCTCTAGCAATCGCCCGATAAATGAGTGTTTGTGAAGGCCTTCGGGAAAATATATGACAAAATTGACCCTAAGTTAGCATAACAAAGGAGACTTTCTAATTAATTCTTTATTGTCGATTGAGTTTAGATTATGAAATGTAAATTTGTGCATTCGTTACAAAGTGAAGGTTCTTGGCATTAGGAAAATTCATGCATGTTTACCCTTTCATTTATAAATTATGAAACCGCGTAATTTTTCCTTAAAATGTAACAAGATGATAACAAACTGGTATTACGCGTTAAAAATGTTCCAAAATCACCAAACTACTGTAAAACAAAGAAATTGAAGTGCATTTTTTCATTTCTTCAATTCCATTTTCTCTCTTTCAGAATTGGATTTTCTTGGACCACCTGTCAGGTTTTTCCCGGAATTTTTCCTACCATAAATTGTCATGCTGAGCAATTGTTCAATGAGCTTTGCTTTTCTTGTCTTTATCCTTTTTAATTTACAGTAAACTCCAGTTTATCCGAAATGATCGGGACGGCTGCCGGTTCGGATAACGAACATTTCGGATAAACCGGAGTCCCGCGTGAAACACCCCGAATTGCGTCAATACCGCGAAATATGATCGAAAAACTTGCGTACGTAGAATGCTATTGATATGGTTGCGAATAAGCATGTTTTTGACCGAAAATTTTGTGTTGACGTGTTAAAAAGGCGCCAAAGTATGATTGAAAACTCAAAGTTTTTAAATTCTGAATAACAAAGTCGTTTATTTTGCATTCTTACAGAAACAATCCGCCTTATTTGGCAGCGGGAAAGAACAGGAGTTTTAAAGAGGTGTCACGAGCAAATAAGTAATGGGTCGCGATGGTATTCGGTGGGTGGGCGCATTCGGAAAAGTTTGCTCGGATATAGCGGATTTCGGATAAACGGGAGTTTACTGTATCCCTTTTTGTCTGTACTACATTTAGTACTTGCTTTTCCCTTTCTTAACTTTTCACATGTATCTCATAATCTCGTTTCTACGAGTTAAGTTTTTTCGCTTTGTGTGCGTATCCATAGGTTAACTCAATTTCAAAAGTTTCTTCTTTGTCCGAAAACTCTTGTTTGCCGACATCTTTCCTCTGTGCTTTCCAAACGGATCTTAGTTTCCTTCAGCTGAGTTCGGCCAATTGCAAAATTTTCTCTATCTGTTGTTTGCTCCAATAAATTATTTTCTTCTTATTGTCTTCTTTTTATTAAAAGGAAACTGAAATATTGTAGGATTTTACTAATTTGTCTATTTCTTATCAAAAGAAGACAGAAATAAAGTACCTATTCTATATATAGGTTAAACTAGTAAGTCTATCTTGGGCAACCTTGTCGCACTCTTCGTATTTCCGTGGTTGCTTCGCTAAGAGCTATAAATATAGCTTTCTTTTAGCTCGAGCATGTTCCTTTGGATGCAGTCTTTTTACCATACATTATGTCTAATGCAACAGTAACATGGATGAAAGACGGATGAAACACTTGACTCGAAACACCTTTACCCATCTCACTTCAGTTCATGTTAATTTATTGTTAAAACGAATATTCATTTAATGGCGTATTTTCGTTTCTGTGTACATCGCCGCATTCAGAAAGGGACACTTCCTCCCTATCCCTCCTGCAACTTCTGAAGCGTTGTTCTGAGGCACACTGTATTTCATTTCTTGTATCGTAATACATTCCTTGTATTGCTCGGAAAATCACTTGAACGAAGATGTGAAATGAACGTATGTTAAAAATGTTACTTTTATTTTAGGGGCATAAGAACCTTCGGCCCTAAAGTTGATCAAGAACAAGTTTACGGCGTAATATTGAGGAGAGAAAACCAACAAACCACCAACGTGAAGCGCAGTTTATTTATATACACACGCACATATACATACATACGCATGCGCGCGTTATCATACAAAGTAATTCAATACAAAATCGTAATACTATAGCGAACAACTTAATATGCAGCAAGACAATTAAATGAAAGGTAGGTTTATTTGTTCCAACGTTTCCTTTTAGTAGTCAAAGTTTCAAGTACTTTAAGTTTCTGTTTAAGCTTCATTTATATGTACGCAGAAAATAAATTTAACTCAACCACAACTGTTATTATCATTTTTGCAATCAGTTGTGCAGATGAGGTCACCTAACTTTTAATTATAAGATTAGCTCTGAGAAATGACCGGATGGACTGTCTATTCGAGGAGAAGTGGAAGGGGGAGACCGGAAATAGAAGCGGACGAAGCGAGAGCCAAATCGGCACGGGAGCGCCACAGCGGAATAACGAAAAATTGGCCAAATTATATTCAGTTCTCGAGAGACTTGTGTGCAATCTCACTTTGAGGAGCTGAGAGTGAATCTGATGAATAAAGGAAAGCATTTTTACGAAACATCACTCGTCATACTTTTAGCGAGGCTCTCCGTCATCGAAGATCATTTGGTTGAAATGAAGTTATTCTATCGGATATCGGGTGAAATAATGGAAATATTGCCCTTATCAGTGAGAAACAAGTAAAATATATATCAAAAGAAATAAAATTAAGATTTGAGAATTATTCGAAAACAGCGGGTTATTCCTTACAGATTTGGTCCAGCGAGGGTGTGTAATGCTTATGCTCAGATTGTCAATTGTCAATTGCAACTAAACTAAAGCCGATTTACATAAACGCCAAAACAGGTTTTCAAATCTTCCTGCATCACCACAAGAATTTTTATCAAAATCCCCGGACAAATGTGGGAGTCTCCCCTTGTTAGTGTAATTCGCTCAATCAGGTATAATTAGTGATGGGAAAATACGTTTTTTCTCGCGAAAGTTTTATAACGTTGAATAAAAAACGTTATTTTCATAAAAAACATTTATATTTCATTCCCATATTGGAATTGAAATTAGGCTTTCATGTCTACATTATTCATGGGCAATATAAACTGATTCATTATCTGTTCCAAGTAATAGTTATTCAACAAAAAACTGAAATATATGACGTAAGATAATTACAAAAATTATGCACAATGAGGAATGTTTCCACGTTTACCAAGCGATTTCAGATCGGTGCTGTCAGTTCGAGTTTGTAAACAGAAACGCGCTGAGCTAGAATGGTCTAAAAGGGAGCTCAACTCAAACCGCCTAAAAAAGTGACCCAAGGTATCAATCAGCACGGCCTCGACGTTCTTGCGGACTCCGCTTCTCTTTTGTCAGCTGACGAAAACAAATGCAATCGTAATAACTTCTGGCAAATGCATATGCTTAGTCATAAGTGAAGTCGTAATTGGCGAGAGCTGTGGTAGCATAGCTGAACGAAATATCTTAGAAATGTCCAGCGACTAGAAGAGGAATAGGTGGTCGGTTAAGGAAACGCTGATAAACCCCATTAAGGATGAGAAGACAATGAGGATTTATGTAAATAATTCAATATAAAAAATTTCAAACTTAACGAATAGTTGCATTTATTTTTACTAACCACGCGCCGTTGTTTTATTGAGGACTGCCTCAGGTGAACTTATTGATTGAGGTAATTTAATATTCTTGTTCGTGTTGATAGACTCGTCGATGAGATCGGTACTACATTCCCGGTCCGAGCTGCCACAGAGATCGCTTGGTGAACGCGACGCGGTAAAATCACTTATGAATACTCAGTGGTCTCAAACACTTGCTGACTTGTCATGGAGGAGTCAATTAAGGAACCAAATGGATTAAGTTATTTCATTTAATAGTTATGATAAGTATAATAATATTAGTATTAGATATAAAATTATTTCAGCCACTTATAACTGGTTTTTCTGAATTTTAAAGCAAAATATTCAATTGAAATTTTAGCTGATGAAAAAGAGCAAATTTGTACTTTTTCCACAGTATTTTATTAAAAACAATAAAAGGAAACAAAACACGACTATTTTCAGAGATTGATCTCCATCATCAAGTGACCAAGCAAAAACATAAAGCATAATATATACAAGTAAGACTGGCGGGAAAATAAGGAAATAGGAGAAGAGGGGCGTAGGGGATAGGAGAGGGGTAAGTCAGGGCGACGGAACTAGAGTTACAGCAACATTGTCAGTGGGTGGCATCGAATCAATGGGAAGGGAAGAGATGCTCGTTAACCACGTTACATTGTTTGGAATTTGTACTGGAGATTATCTCAAACTGTTCTAAGAAATTAAGCCTTTGGTTTCTATCTGAATAGTGAAGAATTTCGGGTACAAAGTCAGAGGAATGGTTGAATTCCAGAAGGTGCTTAGCGAAGTGAGATTGGGAGGACTTGTTCAGAAAACATCTTTTATGTTCAGTGGCTCTTATGGCGAAATTTCTCCGCGTTTGACCCAAATATACAGGGTATGATCAAAAAGTAGTAGTAGTTGAACTATTCGGTACAAATCCTTAGTAGTCCTCGAAGTAGCACCCTTGTGCTCCGACACATCGCGTTTCCCACTGCGCGTGTGTGGAACTCGCTCTCCGTGTTCCCCTTCAGAGACGCCGTCACGGCCCCTTGGACGTCTTCTACGGAGCTGAGGTCCCGCTTGAGCCGAGAAAAGAGGAAGAAGTCCGGCGGTGCCAGATCTGGGCTGTAGAGGGGGCAACGTTCAGAATTTCCTGGGGAATTTGCACACGATTCACTTTTTGATCATCACTCAGGACTCTTGGCACAAACTTGGCGCACACCTTTCGCATGGCCAAATCTTCAGTAATAAGTTTTTGGACGCTACCGAAGGAAATCCCTAACTCATCAATAATCAGACGAATGTTTGTGCGTCTGTCAGAGCCCAGGAGCGCCTTCACTTTGGCCACATTTTCATCAATCCTTGAAGTTGATGGGCGACCGGCGCGCTGGCCATCTTCGACGACCTCCCGCCCCTCCCGGAACAGCTTATGCCACTCGAACATTGTTGAGCGGCTCCTGACAGCATCCCCGTAGACGTCCTTAATCATTCCGAGGGTCTCCGTCGCTGTTTTCCCAAGTTTGACGCAGAATTTAATTGCGTAGTGCTGCTCTCTCCTTCTTGGATCACGACGACACTTCTTAACAGAGGTTCACGGGAATAGACGTGCTTACTCTCCACTTGCCTGCAGGTGACTAGAAAAAATATCGGTCTTTTTGGAACGCTCCCTACTACCACGCCCAGGTGGTCCGACCGCCCTCCACCGCTCCGTTCGCGCTACATAAATTCAGTCCTACTACTTTCTGATCCTACCCTGTACCCCGTCACAGTTATTGCATTTAAGCTTGTAAATTCCGGATTTTTTCAAAGGGTGATATTTATCTTTACCATTACAAAGTATTTTTTGTAAATTGAAACGTGATTTGAATGAAGGTGTTAATCTTTCCTTAGGCAGGATGTTGCTGGTTTTTCCCGAAAGCCTGTTTAAAAAGTTAATTTTACCCATTTTGTTTTAAAATCTTCGCAATTTGATCCTCCAATGATATTCTTTAAGGCCATTTTTCTTTGTTTACGAATTAAAAGTTTGTCGACTACGCTATGGTGATATCCCTTTTTTGGGCTCCCGGATAGTCATGTGGACAGCGCCTTCGGTGAATGCGGTCGCGGGTTCGATTCCCGGTGGGAGCCTATGTGCGGAATGACCTGTCGAAGCACTTATAACAATACTACAATACAATACAAGATATTCATTTTTAACAGCAAAGTGTTTGATAATCGAAAGTTCTTTATGAAAGTTTTTATCAGAGAGAGAGATAGAGAGAAGACGGTTGATAAGGGAGTGAAAAATGGAAAGCTTTGTGAGTAATGATGGTTTGAATGTAAAGGGATGACATGTTCAGTGTAGGTGGGTTTGCGGAAAATGGAAAATTGGAGATTTGGGCTGAAAAAGGGAATGGTAAGGTCAAGAAAGTTGAGGGAATAGTTGCTCTCTAATTCATGGGTGAATTTTATGGTGGGATGAAGGGACTTTAGGAGGGAAAGAAATAGATTAAGTTGTCTAAGAGTACCACACCATATACAAAATACATCGTCCACATATCTGAACCAACATTTGACAAATTTCAAAAGATCCGAGGAACAGTTAAACAGTTTACATTCCAAATAGTGCATAAATATATCTGCCAAAAAGGGTGACAAAGCCGATCCCATAAAAAGTCCATCGGTTTGTTCGTAGAAATCGCCATAAAACAAGAAGAAATTTTGGTCTGTGCACAGCTTAACTAGCGATAAGATGTCGGATTTTAACACTTGGTCCATATTCGCCTTAGATAACAATGTTTCCAAAATTTGCAATGTTTCACTGATGGGCACACTGGTGAAAAGACGTCAAAAGAGACTAATTTAGCATTAGGAGGAAGAGTCATATTCCTAAGTTTTTGTCACAATTCGATAGAGTTTCTCACAGAGTAATTGGGGCTGAGCACCAATCGGCTTTGGAGTATTTTATGTAAGCTGGAGGCTAGGTTATGGCATGGGGAGGACACTACTGGACGAATAGGCAAATTATCTTAATGGATTTTAGGTAGACCATAAAGTCTGGGGGGTTAGGGGTCGGAAATGATTATGCGGTGAAATTCACTTTTGGAGAACACTGATGATTTCAAAAGAGCACTTTTAAGGCGTTTCTGTAAGGAATCTGTTGGATCACTTTTTAGTCTTCGAATTGAGTTGCAAGATATACAAAATCAGTACATTTCGATATGTAATCACTTTTGTTTAGAATTACCAGGCCTTTGTCAGCTTTAGAGAAGTCTAGGTTCCTTGTTTTAGTTGCTTCACCGATACCCTTTAAAATATTCAAATCATTAAAATTATGAGTGGTTGAAGATTATATGTGCTGAGATGATCTTGGCACAATCGTATCTGATGTTCAAATTTTCATCTCTAAGAGCATTCTCGCAGTCATTAGCAAATTCAATGTAGTCACTGCGTGAGGGAGGAACTCTGGGGGAATATTTCAGACCCAATTCTAAAAATTGGTTCTCTTTATCAGAGAAAACATGATCCGAAATATTGAGAACTCTCTGTTGGAATTCGTGAAGAGGCTCACTGGAGGGTCTTCTATTGAACAGGCTTTCTCCTTTTGCAAAGATTTCAGTTTGGCATTGATGCGTGATAGTTTTCTATCCGCGATACCGTTGGCAAGTTGTCGAATCTGATCGTTAATTAGCCACCTTTCACATTCGTGCAGGGAAAAGGAGAGTTCAATATGTAGCAAATACAGATGGTGTGATATGTTGTTCCTTTTTGCGTACCAGAATTTCAGCTCCTCCTTCAGCCATCAGCGTGGGCCACTGCTCAGCGTCCGGTGGGTGAATTGATGTTGCACTTGATGTTGGAAACGATGTATTTTGGAACAGCACCCATCTTTAAACACTGACTATTGAAATGTATATTGAGGTTGGCCACTCGTTCCTTGATTATTAGCTTCGCCTGTTTTTCCGTTCTTGAACTAAATCTTAGCTCTTTCGGTTTCCAGTGATTTCAAGTCGTGCTTGATTAAAATAGGTTTCAAAGCTCTTTCATTAGTCAAGCGGTTTCTTCTTAGGTTATGAATGCTTCCGTGAGTGCTAAACCTTCGTCCGTCGCCGAGGATGTGGGTGGAAGTGGAAGAATCTTTACAGCAACTCGTGAGACTATTGTTTTTGATATTCCCTTCCAAAAAATTAGAGGCGAAAGTTTTTTAGATACTGAAAGACGTTTGGTTTCTTCCACATACCTTCGTCAGTCACGTAGTTGGCTATCTCGGAATGAATTCAGCTATATTCTCTTCGCTGAAGGTGCGATCTGATCAATCGCTATCTGTTGCAGCACAATTTTTTCAGTAATTAATGATTCCAGAGCATTAGCTGTGGATGCGTATCGAGTTACTGCAGGATTTTTTAAAGTGATAAAAATTCTTTTGCTCTTTTTACACATCTGAAAACCAAGTTGTCGCGGGGAACCGCGGCCGTGATAACTTTGACAGAAGTTTGACCTTTACGATCCTCCCGCTTAGTCTGGTAATGGGAGAGCAAGGGTTTTCCCGGGATTGGGAAACTCACCAATCTTTTCCGGTGCTGTCCTTTTCTTCTCCATGGACTGATGGCTTCTGTTCTTAGACCTGCTCACCACTCTCGCCTTGGTGAGGGGGTGAGGAAGGTGAGAGGGGTAAGGAAGGTGGGATAGGCGCGGGATAATTTAAAATTTGGCCAGCGCGTAAACAAAGTATTTAGGCAATTTAAGCTTCTTATTTCGCTTATTATATCCACTGCTGCCTTGACTTTAGGATCTATTTCCGGGATACCACAATATCCTTCATTTATCAACATACCATATTTCAGGATGAGGTTTGTTTTCACACGGTTCTTGGTATCTCCTGGATTTCTTCCGCAGCGTTGGATGTGCACTTCATGATTTTTTACATTGCTTGCAAACAATTAATTACTATATTTACATTTCATTTTGGAGCTCTCTTGTGCGTCAAAATATTTTCTGATCGGATCCGCCTTTCTAGGCATTTTTTATGACCAAATCCGAACGATGATACACACGCCCAAATAATCCACGCAATGATACGTCTTCCACTCATAAATATGCGTAAGTTTGATGCCAGGTGGGTGCAATATTCTCCCCTTGATAATACATTAAGGTGTGTCCGAAAAGTATCACTTAGTAACAGTATCACTTCACAACTCCGCGTTGGTGCTATTCTTCGTCATCCGAAGTAGTCTCTGTTTGATTGAACCACACGCTCCCTGCGGTGCGTTCACATCTTAAAGCAGTCCTCGAACGCAGAATTTGGATCGAACCGCTTTCCTTTGAGCGCCGTTTTCAAAGTTGGGTAGTAAAACAGTAGTTTTCGGTATTCCGAAATCATTTTCTAGTTCACGAACAGTCAATCGACGAACTCCTTCAATTGCAAGTCGCACACGCTCAATGTTTTCCGGTGTTTTTGTCAGCGAAGGTCTGCCAGAACCATCCTTACTCTATGAACGAGTGTCACTGTCAACAGATGTGCGGCCATTTTTAAGCTGCCTGTACCACTCCTCTATCTGTGCTAAGCCCATACTTTCGTCCCCAAAGGCCTTCTGTATCATTTCAATAGTCTCGGTACAACTCTTGCCGAGATTGAAGCAAAACTTGATGCAAATTCGTTGATCTGCTCTCTCTGTCATTTTCAATGCGACGAACGGAAAAAAACACGTTGGGCATAAACACACGCGCAACCCAAGGCCAGTAACTATCCAGGGGGTTCGTGAGGGACTACTGGTTACGCTCCTACCCTGCAGAGGCCGCTCTGGCGCGAAGATATGAACGCAAGTCGGATACTTTTCGGACACACCTCTACAGCGATTTTCAAGAATTTGAGTCTTCCCGATGAAAACGTAAAACCTGAGCAGAGGTCATATTTCACATTCGCAGTTAACCGTTACCCTAGTGATCCTTGGTTCATTGCCAGAGCGCCTATAACAATCCTCCATGCATATAAAATGGGGATAACGGGGACCTATTTGGTCTATTTTCGGCTCAAAAATCATGGTATGCGTTAGTATCGATGGCGCACTAGATTGGGGCACTTGTTCTTGTATCGCCGGTTGCACCCTGGTCCCATATAATTCTTCATACATTCCACCAATGTGCTACTGATGTTTTGACTGTAAGAGCCACTTAATAGTTTTTGAAAGGGAATTGGCTATCATACTGTTAAAATTACTGAATTAGTTAGCAGGCGCACTTAAGTATGACTTACAGTGTAGAAGACTACCTGCATTTTGTGCATAGTGTATACGCTAGGCAAAAAAAGAATTTTTCGAGTTGTGAATGGGGTGCAAGATTGCATGATTTTTTTTTAATTCGGGCATTAAATGAATAGAGTACAAATTAAGAATTATCTAGAGTTTGAAGGTTCAATTCACAATATTTTCGGAGTTATTTTTTAAATAAAATTGTCTTTTGTATTTGCAGCGAAATCAACCATCTGCCATGTGGTGACGTAGTATCCCTACGTCTTGTATATGTATCCCCTTCTGTACATCTTGACTTAGATGATGATAAGAATGTGGAGGACATGTCACAGAAATTAACCATATTGAGAAACCTCCTCATCTTTAGGTTTCCTCAAACTTCCTCTTACGACTTCTTAGTCAAGCATACTTTTCAATGAAGTATGCTTATGAAGTATGCTGACTGCTGGAAAGATATACCTGACATTTAAGAAGATAAGAACAAACAATTCATTTGCAGAATCTGGAGATAATTTTGGAGTTTATGTTTCTCATGCAAGCAGGATATTTTTAATGCTGCTTCACTGATAAGTGCTCAGATGAAAAAATTATCATCAGCTCCTAAACTGAAAGCATTACTGCCAATACCTTTTTGGGCCAGATTTTCAAGTATTCAGTCAATAGTGGATTGCTTGGAAATTGAAATACAAAAGCCAACATATGCTGTAAAGTAGGCCATGACATGATCTGAATATAAGAAATGCAACACTAAATAAAGTTTAATTTCATCGAGTGCAGATGGATTTATAAATCGTGTCAACTGGATTTGGTGGAAGGAACTGTTTGCCTTAACTCCTCGAATTTCAGCTTCTGATATCAAAGAACTCGAGGAAAAATATTCAGCAATCATAATCGTGTCAATACGTGGAATTTTGTTTGAATTCTCTTTCGAAAAGCCCGTGAAATTCATCTTTTCCATTCTTTTCGTGAATGAACACTTCGTTCAGAGCAGGAGATAGCTCTTGTGAATTGCTCCAAATACAGCAAAAACCACTTGAAATTAGCTAATACTCTGAACACACTGCTGCAGCAATATTTAAGGCTAATCATCCCTGAAATAATTCCGAGTGAATCCGCCACCTGGTGGATAAATAATACAACACATAATTACACACTTCCAAGCATGCACCTTTTCCCGAGCCCTGCTGTCCATTGTGAATTTGCTTCCTGGTACAGTCCTGGCCAAAATTAACGCAGCACCGGCCGTAAGGATCGCTAGGGAGGTGCTGCGTTAATTTTGGCCAGGAGTGTACATCTAGCCCTTCTCGTTGTCCAAAACTCAAAAAATGACTGTTGGAATTCCGATGTTTTGTCAATATATTCTTACAGAGGAGGCTCTGGTGCGTTTAGAATCGGAATGGACAAGTTTAAAATATTTTATAACTAGCTGATGTGCCCATTGATTCTCAACAGGGAAATTAAAATTGATTAATAATAGTGTAATAACCTTAATCGTAACACCGCTCATAATTTTAGTTAGATGACAAATACCATGCTTTAATTATTCCCAAACTAATAAGCACAGAAAAAAGTTATAATTACCTCTACAATGTCACTTAAATATTCAATTTCATTTCATTTGAATGAACAATTTATTCGAGGAAGACAACATTCGTCTAAAGTTTATAAAAAAATACATTTGAAGATCACATTAGGATAAGCAGCACCACATTTTAGGAGACACTTTCAGAAATTCACAAATGGATATCGGAAACGTAGACTAGACAAGACAGAAATATATTATGTATCACTCTAAAACCACCGATGAATATTCTTTGCATGAAGTAAGTGTATTATGTAGCTGACTTGTACCCCAAAACTAAAATGCGTAACATAAACATAAAGCTCATCAAATAACACAAATGTAATCACGATGACAAAACGGAACCAAATATTAGATTTAGATTTTAGATACGTACCCCGCGTGCCGCCAGAGGCGTATGGGAGGGGAAAAACACCAAAGATTAAACACCGATGGCAAAATGATAGTAAATGTATAAGAATTGGAAGCACTTAAAAAAACCCTAATGAATTACATTTTTATTCTGCATATAACAAAAAACAAACTTGCCTGTTGACGCAACAACGCTATTCTAGTGTATCCAAAATTTCGCATTGAGATATATTTGTAATGTTAAAAAATCGAATACGTTTCATAATCATACGCTAAATTATCTTGGTTAACGTTAGAGTCGCGGAGAAAGAAATATGTTCTCGCAACTACTTTAATACTACTTAAATACAGCACCTTAAATGCAAGGTTTCCGTACAATATGTTTCACTTTTTTTTCTTTTGATACAATACATTATCTCATCAGCAACGGCTGCGAAAACTCCTGAATCTTCAACGCACCACAGTAATTTTAAGCAAGTTCTGGTCTGAGTTAGCAGTTTTTGTGGAAAACCTACTATAGTCGGTTCACAATCATGAAGGCATAGACTCTCCCCAATTAAAATGCATAGGTATTTTAAACGGGAGAAATTAGTGCGACGTTGCTAAATTTGCGTAAAATGATGGAGTTGGTCGAAATTGTTTCAATATTTTTCAGTGTTTAGTATCAGTGATACCACACATAACACCGTGATTATTTTTTGTTTATTTGCTACATAATTGCAAAAAACAAAAATGTTACATCTCAAAAAAATACGGCGTTTTGTTCCGTTTCTTTTGGAACGGGTGCCATTGATTCTCTAATTCGAGAAACATGGGGTTTTTTGCATCAATATCAGCTTCAAACCTTTCTCTTTCCTTTAGTCTTAATACTTAGGCAGGTGAATAAATTTTAGGGAAATTTTCAACAGAAATTAATGGAAAAGTCGAGAATTTCTCGCAAAATGTATTGAAAAAAGTAGTCGCCTGCCACTTTTCGTCCAATTCGCCCACGGAAAAACATCCAGCGAGAACTTTTCTTAGAAAATAGTGAATTTGTTTTCTGTGCAAGTCCGAACCCTTTAAGTTCATTAAAAGCATAAGAAACACAATATTTCTTACGGCGGTACCGCATTACGCGACGCCGGCCGCGATCGTTCGTGCGGCTATTCCGGTGTATTCAGTGTTCCCCCTGTTTCGATCACCGTTTAAGATATCTAACAGTTAGTAATCAATAAACACACAAACAGCTTAACATTTTTGATAGAAACTAGATGTAAATGTCAACCACATCATGAGCGTAATTTTACATTTTCAATATAAGCGTAAGTGTACTGTAAGCCAAAACTAATATCAGCAATATAAAATACGTATTTAAAAGCAAAACATATTTCTAAATACCGCAGTAAAACCTCAACTGACGCAAAAATCACAGCTGCTTCCATTCAATCAGAGTAACACTTCGAATTTCAAAAACTGTGACGTCATGAATTTGATCGAAATCTTTCAGACCCATTTAAAAAATACTTGACTTAAAAAAACAGTTTTGGTGACAACTCTAAAGACTTACCCGAGTCATCAACTATTTACCACGAAAATTTCGTTGAGCTGTCTTTGCGGCAACGTACTAAGTTTTTTTATTTCCATTATTCAGTTCTCTTCTCATTTCACAATTTTTTAAAATTCCAAGTTATTTTTCGCAGAGCACTTTACTACAGCTATTGTGTTTGTCAGGTGAGTTGCTATCTTAACTATACTTTTTTACATTGATGGACGCTTTGCATTCTCTACTTAAGCATAACTCCCTTATCGATCCAGTTTGTAAGATCCTTTCTCCCCAAAAGTCTTCTTCTTCAAGCCACTTAATCACACTGATCTCCAAATGTCATAAATGTTATTTTGTATAAATTATAAAATTTTCCATTACTTACACCGATGTAAAGTTTACATTTATGCAAATCCGCATTGTGTTATTCCATATTTTCTTTCATGAATTATGTTTCTGTGGAGAGCAATGCTGTGTAGTGAATCAAATCCAAGTTGAAAGCCTAGATCTTAGAAAATGCCAGGTAAATCAGTGAAATTCAGTTTTCAGCTACGAATTAAATGTGCCGTTTAATCTCCACTTTTCCCATTAATCAGAAAATTAATTCATTCTAGAGATTCACAAATTATCTGTTAAGGAATTTTCATCAATTAAGTCAATGTCACCAGGAATGCCGAACTTTTTACAAGGAAATTTCTTCTGGAATTTTTTGGTGTCAAAGGAAATAATGACACAGCGAATATTATTAATCGTGATAGGTTATTTGCCACACCAATGGAAAAAGTTTAAAAATTGTGTCAAGGATTGTGCTTAAAAAACTGTTGGTAGGGTTAAACAAAATAAAATTAGAAAACCATGGGTAATTGTAGAAATGTTAGATAAAATGGAGGAAAGAAGGAAATGGAAACGAGTCAACACCAACCATGGGCGCAGAATGTTCAGAGCACTAGACAATGAACTAAGAAGGGAAACTAATAAGGCTAGGGAACAGTGGTGGAAGGGGCAGTGTAATCAAATAGAAAAGCTGGTGGAAAGCAGGAGGGGTGACCTAATGTATAGTAAAGTAAAGCGACTGACGGGGAATAGAATGAGTAATAGAATGGTGACGGTTAAAGACAGTAAGGGAAGTCTATTGAGGGATCCAGTCACCATAAGGGTGGAATACATTGAGGAATTGTATGGGAAAAACTTGAAACCCACCAGCATAGAAAGTAAGGAAGAAGTTGAAGAAGATGATAGTGGACCTGGGTTACTTGATTGTGAAATAGAACGGGCATTGCAGGATATGAAAGGGAATAAAGCAACAGGGGTTGACGAGATCCCAGTGGAGTTCCTTAAGGGGTTACATCTAATGTCAAGATCGAAAAAATCGAAATATTTTTTTTTGCTTATCTTTTAAGTTTAAACCTTTCTCGATATTTTGCACTAAGAATTATTTTAAAATCCGTAAAATTGGCTGAGATACAGAAATTTCCTTATAAGCGCGTTAGAGCGCTGGCGCCCGAGCTCCTGCCTTAAGGGCACTTCTGCCACATCCGGCTCAAGAATTGACCACCCTTATCACCCTAATCCCTTCAAGTGTCCTATTCATGAATAGGAGTACGGTCTTTTCTTCTTGAGAGGGAAAACTGGGAAAACAAAGGATAATACCGTTAGATATTTCGAAACTAGCGACAAATATTTAGTTGATTCGGTGAATTTGCTGTGGTCTGTTGTCGAGTGCGCTTTCGTTCGTTTTCTTCCTCTGCTATCTGAGTTGTTGCAGTTTTTGCTCTATTTGAGTAATTTTTACGATTATTATGGATCGTAAGACTTTTAGACGCAGTTCCGTAAGAGCAGACAGAGTGAAGAAGAAGTAGAATTGACCTCTCAACCGTTTCGAATTGGAGAGAGAGGAGCAACCGGCAAGCACTTCTGCGAAAAAACTAAGGAGGAGCAAGGATTTCGAGGTTTCTGTTGATCCTAGTATAGGATATAGAATTCTTAATATTGCTACTGTGTTTTCTGCACTAAGTGAGTATCTCAAGTGTAAGATTTGTGGTGGTAAAGTCAGTTTTCAAGAGAGCAGTAGGCGATGCCTTGGATTTAAGTTAGTGGTGAACTGTGAATCATGTGACCCAATCAGTGTAGATTCCTTTCCATTTATTGGAAGTTCCTATGAAGTTAACAGAAGATTTGTTTTCGCCATGAGGTTATTAGGAGTAGGATCAAACGGTGCAGAAAAGTTCTGCGCCATGATGGACTTACCACGCCCGGTTTTCCAAGCCACGTACGATCTAATTGTGAAGACCATTCATACTGCTGCAAAAGAAGTTTGCAATATTTCTTTGATGAATAGCTGCGTAGAAGAAAAGAAACTGACTGCAAAGGCAACCAACTGTGAGGAACCTGAGGGTCTAACTGTCTCCGGAGATGGAACTTGGCGCAAGAGAAGATTTAACTCTTTATTTGGAATAGCGACTCTTATTGTTTTTTATTCGAGTAAAATGATTGATATTGCTGTAAAATCTGCTTACTGCAAATCATGTGAATACTGGGAGAAGAAGCAGGACACCGAGGAATGCAAGGAGTGGGCCCATCCGCATGCCAAAGAATGCCCGGCCAATCATGAGGGTAATGCAGGAAAGATGGAGGTCGACAGCATAACAGAGATGTTCCTCAGATCTGAAGACCACCACAAAGTAAAATATGCAAGTTACATTTATAGGAGACGGAGACAGTAAAACATACAAAGGGATTGTTGAATCCAGACCATATGGACATGAAACTCTCATAAAAAAGAAGGAATGCATCAATCATGTGCAGAAGAGAATGGGTGCAAGACTTCGTGCATGCAAAAAAAATATTAAAGGTCTGGGGGAAGGGAAAATTAATGGGGGAATTAATTGATGAGCTTACGGCTTATTATGGGTTTGCCATTCGCAATAACTCTGACTCCGTGAAAATGATGAAAAATTTAATCTTGGCCACTTTATATCATAAGAGCTCCACGGATCAAAATCCACAGCACCAGTTTTGCCCTCAGGGCTCTGATTCTTAGTGTTCTTGGCAGATGGCTAAAACAGCAGGAAAACTAGCAGAATATGTCCACAAAAAGGCTCTACCTATGAGCGTAATCGAGGCTACACGTCCCATATACGAAGATCTGAGTATAGACGAGTTACTTTACCGCATTTTGGGCAGATTCACTCAAAATAATAACGAAAGTTTCAATTCGACAGTATGGAAATTTGCTCCAAAAATTTTGTCCAGTGGTGCTGTCGTGGTGGAAACAGCAGCTTTCATATCTGCCAGTATTTTTAATGATGGGGCATCTAGTCTACTAAAAATCATGAGGGAAATGAACGTTAGAAATGGCCAGAGAGCTACATAATACTGCGCCAGAGAGGACAGGAGACGTATCGAAGCGGCAGAACTTCGAGAGCTTGAAGCCAGAAAAAAGCTATAAGGACGGGGCCAAAGGTCATCAGGAGAAGCTGCGTCATCTTCAAAGGAAGCATTCTATGGCCCAGCAATAGAAGATGTATGGTAAACTTGAAAATTCATACATTTGTAACAAATTTAATGTTTATGGCCATTTTTCTCAAAACCTAATTTTTCAACCTGGTTGGCAAAAATTCTCAATGACTATCCAACCGATTTCTTTGAAATTTGGTAAAATCGTGTAAAACAATACTATCTATCGTCGTACGTACGGTTTTTTCTTTAATCTTAATAGTTAATGAAAAAATCATGAAAAACTTTGTTTTTATCTGCAAAATTACAACAATTTATATTTAACTGACCACCATTTCGTTAAAAATCAAAATATTAAAATTTCCCTACGTGGAACGATAGCCACACATTTGTAATTTAAGAAAATGTTTACTTTCTTGATTTCAGATTATCTATACCAGAGAAAAACTGCCAACCGTTAAGTGACGTTCTTCGAAATGCATATATGTCAGGGGCAAATAACTTTTTTATTTATTTATATTTTTTCATCACAATCTAAAAAAATAGTATGTGAAGTAATGTACTTTCGTTATTAAATGAAAATTATTTTATAGATAGCAACAATAAACCTACAAAAATTTCCAAAATATACCATTATTTCCGGCCGGCGATTAGATGTAACCCCTTAAGAACCTGGGGGATAAGGCCAAGAAATGTTTCTATGATTTAATTAGGAAAATTTATGATGAAGGGCAATGGCCAGAGGATTTTACCGAAACTATCTTGATTCCTTTACAGAAAAAGAACAAGGCTACAGAATGTCAGGATTATCGTACAATTAGCCTAATCTCTGAGGTGGCTAAAGTACTTCTAAGGGCTCTGAATAGACCGTTAAAATTAAAGGGAAAATCGGAGAAGATCAGTTCGGTTTTCAGAGAGGAAATGTAACGGGAGATGCAATTGAGGTGAGGAGAGTACTTGCAGAAAATGCCTGGAATTATATAAGTATTTGCGTGTATGTTTTGTAGGTTTTGATAAGGCTTTTAATAGGGTCCAGACTGATCCAAACTGATGAGGATATGAAAGAAATTTGGGTTAGACTGGAAAGATAGGCAATTGGTTCAGAATTTGTATCTGAATCAAACAGCCCGCGTAAGGATAGCTGATGGGGAATCGGATTGGGCTGAATTGGGTTGGGGGTAAGACAAGGGTATCCTATTTAACCAACGCTTTTTAATATATATGCAGAGGAAATGGTGAAAGAAGCCTGAGAAGAGATAGACAAGGGAGTAAGGTTGGTGGGGAAGTAGTGAAGTCTGTAAGGTAATTAGACATTAAGGCTATTAGAGGTTAAAAATCTCCAAAAGCCATCTTTGTTGGCAATCCTCGTTTCATCAGCCAGTGTTCGGAGAAAAACAAGAGAGGACTTTTAATGATACTCAATGTGCATTTCGAAAAGGATGCTTTTGTCATTAGGAGTGAACAAAGGAAAAACGGTTGGTTGATGTGTATTTATTGTCAATGGGTGAAGAGGACAGGGTTTTTTTCCCTGTGACGTATGGAGAGGTATTGTAAGAATAAAAGGTATGGTGTGGGGAAGTTGGGGTGGGGAGAGGAAGAAATTTGCATATTTACATAGAAGGGCACTGAGCTAAGAAAGAAAGCCGCCAAAGGTCTTGACTAAGGAATCAGGAAAATATTGCTGAAATCCTTGGTTTGGAGTGTCTTGCTTTATTGGTGCGAAATGTGGACTTAAAGAAAAGAGGAAGTCAAATGTTTGGAGGCCTACGAAATGTGGGTATGGCATAGAATGGAAAATGTTAGTTGGGTTGATAGGAAAACAAACACACAGGGGTATTAGAGATGGTTGGGGAGGAGAGGGCTTTAATTGACGTGATTAAGCATCGTCAGGAGAAATGGGTGGGTCAAATATTGAGGGGAGAGGGGTTGGTGAATACTGTGATCGAGGGTAGAATTCAGGGGAGTAAACAGAGGAGAAGACTTAGAATAAAGATTTTTGATGACATAAGCGGTGGGGTTGACTATAAGGAAATGAAGGAGAAGGTGTTTAAGAATGATTTTTGAGTGTACCTACTAAAAGGTAGAGAACTCATGAATGAAGCTTATGCTCGGATCAGTTAGTTTTTCCCAGTTGTATGTGACAAAACTAGTATATACGATACTTACTTTCTGCTCTAGTTACCATTTTTCCCAACACCTTTTAATGAAGACTAAATCGTTTGAGAGATACATACGCTCTTCCTTGTTTCATATTTCTCAGTGTTTTAACAAGTCATCCTCACTTTGCTATCTATCTTTTCACTCAAGTCATTCATATAAATCGAGAGTCCCAATTACGCTCCCTCGATGTACGCCTGAGATAACTTAGACTCTGTTGGAGCTAACACGATCTTATACTACTTGTTGTTCCAAATTATATATTATATCATTTAATAATTATTATTTTTTAAACAATTTATAATTATATAACATTATATTATGCATTATATGTAATTACAAACATGCATAAGATTTAGGAGCTCTAGAAACCCACAAAATAATTCTAGTTCAAGTAAATACAATATTTACGATAATTCTACAGGATCTTTGTGTGAACATATTTATATTTTCTCAGTACTTACTATTAACAACCTTCCATCTACTAGAATTTGAAGGGTCTTTGATGGGAATTTTTGCAAGTATTAACTCATCTTTCTTTTCTTACAGACGAACGTGAAGATGTACAAAGGAAAACCTTTTCAAAATGGATAAATTCGCATATTGTTAAGGTGAGTTGTTGTTTATTCGATAAAACATCTATTCTATGCTCTCCCTATGTTTGAAAATAGATGGGCAAGATGAAGAATTATAACCGTTTTGAAAAATTTGAAGTTTTCATGTTTCATAGATATTTTTAAAATAATTATACTCGTAAATGCATCGTAGTGGTTTCTGGTCATTTATTATTCAAGTTTCACTGTGGTTTGGAAGTTGTATAGATTCTTGTTGACCTCTTTTAATGGTATAGCTTAAACTATGAATTTGTCCAAAACAATTATACGATGAAAAAATAATAAAGTAAACCTAACATTATCTGAACAAATATCGACCCGAAATTCTATGAATGCCTTGATATCGCATTTATGTTACAGTTTTTACGAAGACATATTTAGATAGTTTGACGCTTGTCAAGCAAAATTCTTCTGTCAAGAAGGCATTGTGATTCATTTAGAATTTGATTTTAAGCAGCACCTAAGGATGAGGACGAACAACCCTTTCCTTGTTTTATTAGAGCAATTCTCAGGATGTATTTATTTAGGATATCTCATTCTGGAAATGCTTGAGGGGAACATACAAATGAATTTAAGCCTGGCATTTGCCCAAAGACGAGAGGGAAACCCCTCCAGAAACCTCCTTTAGGTTGTACAATTAAATTACACTATAAATACAGGTACACCAAACGGCAAAAAAGTGACCACTTTCGACGCAACCAGCATAACTCGAGAAGAGCGAGTCTTTGAGATTCAACGAAACCATCTCAGGGTTCACATTGTGGTATTTCTTAATTTGCAAAAAATTCATGGTAACAACTTTTACTAGAACACTAGATATTTAGTGGTCTAGTAAAAGTTACTATGATTTTTTTTTAATTTCTTTGAGATTCTCTGTTTTAAGCGCATTTTTCGTCTTCCTCTTTATTCCTGGCACGTTTAGATGTTTTAATTTTTATAAATACTCGCTAAAAATCATTGCTTTTGATGCTGTAGAAGCAGTATTGTATTATGGAAGAATTAAATTCGTATTTTTTTTAAATCGGCTCGAATCTCATGCGTAATTCGCTCTTCTTCATAAAATATTGGACATGAATTACTTTGGCTGCTCATATTTCCTCCTAACAAAATTTCCCATCAATGCAGATTTAGAATGAAATTGGTAATTGCAGTTAATGCAGCTCCACATGCCCTCAGGATGAAAGTTTTTGTAAAAATTATGCTTAATTATGATATGATGATTAAGAGAATATGAACTGCTGTAAATTAGGTCAAAGGAGGAAGGAAAATTAGAAAAAAACTTAATAACAATAAAATTGGAGTAATAATAAAATAATACCTGTTATTAAAAATAAAATTGGGATGATAGTGGACCTCAAAGCGGAAATAAGGTGCTTGTTTTCATTGAAAACGAATTTGTGAAAGTGTTGAAGTTGTTTGCGAGCCATTGATATAAGCAGTGAATTTTGATTTGTCTGATTTGCGGGTTCTTTACTTAAATTTCCAGCACTTTATACTAGGCCTTGGTCTGGGACAGTTCAACTTAGAAGCTTTGCATTAGTTGGCCACACTGGACTATGTTGTTTCCTTTTTCGAAATCCATGGAATTACGCTTGGCCGAAATATCTTTTGTTCCAACCATCAGTCCGTAGGCCGGGAACACATTCACCGGTTTCGCTCGTCCGGTCAGTCATAAAATGGTGGTGAAACCGGGGTAGGGATACTTTCACTCACAAGAACCGGGATAGCCATAAACTGTCCCGGTTGCTTCTCCGGTGTTTGTGAAAAATCAATTCTCTTTGGAATTTTCGGAATGTGAAAACAAAATTTTAATGTAGGTGTAAAGTGTAATTATTTTCGTTAAATTTACTGTTCCTAGAGATATATATTTTTGTTAAATAGTAGTGTATCAATTTAACTCATATTACATGAATAAATTTAGCGGTTTCCTTTTTTGGGAATAAAATTTAGGTAATGCACCCTCATGTAGCATGAAAAATCTGGTTATTCTCTATTTAGGAACTGAGTCACGACAATCTCCTGAAACCCCTGCAAATTTGAAGAAGGCAAGAGCATCGAGGCCTGCAAAATTTAATATCCTTCAGGATATGAGGAGAGAGGGAATTTTTATACCAAATATTTGGAGGTGAAGGCAAAGAAGTTGGAAGAGGTGAAACATAGCAATGACATCGAAGAGAAGAAAGTTGAGGTGCTTAGTAATGCAGTTGCATTACTGCAACAGTTAGTTGAAAATTTAAAAAAATAGATTGTTTAATTGTAAAATAAATGGATGATGATAAATCAATAGATTAGTTTGTTTTGAAAATCACTTCACTTTCCTGTTTATTTTCAAATTATAATCACCCAAATTTAAGTTTTAAATTAACCGCAGAAATTTTGGTTTGCAAGTACATTATTTTTTCATTAATATATTTTTAAAAATTCTTAAATAAAATTAGATATTCACAATTTTAAAGTGTTCCTAACATATATTCTTCTAACAATAATAGCATTTATTATGAGCATATGCCCAATTGCTCATAACATACAAATCATTTGTCGTTAAAATAAATCAATATATAGAAATAGGTATACAAAAATATGAACTAAGATTTCACAAAATACTAAAAACTAAAAATACACACAAATTATAATTAATATTGCATTATGACATATATATTTATATAGAGTACAACAAAAGTTCAGTACACTATTCTTAAAAACAGTTAAGGAATCACTGTGAATATGTCAACATTGCTGATTAGAGGATTATAAAGTTGAGGGATCCTAGTTATGGAGTGTAAAATTTCTTCTACGGTACTTAATGTAGAATAATTTAGCACCTCTGGTGGAGAGAAAAATAGTGTTAAATACATTGGAAACCTTGTCAGGTCCGCAAACTTCACCTGCATCAAGCCCCTTCAATTTACCAATTATTACATTGATAGTCACTGATAAAGTGGAAAAGTTGATTACAAAAGGAAAATTACAATGTGGTAGAACAATAGGGTGATCATTGCTATAAACACCAGAAAGATGATTAGCAAATAGTTCTGCGATTGACTAATGGTTTTTGCCAACTGAATTATTTAGGAACATCCTTTTTGGCAAAGAATTCTCCTTGCGTAAAGAGTTTACATGCTTCCGAAAAGGAGTACAATTATTATATAAGTCAGAAGAGAGATTATTCATAAACAATCGATAGCATTCCTTTGCCATTTTCTTACATTTTGCTCTATGCTCTGAAAAGAGAATAATCAATGACTGAACCTGTGGTCCTATAAATAAAATGAAATGTTTCTTAAGTTTAATAAGTGATTTAAGTTTGTTTGAATACCATTTTGGATAGTAAGAATAACTCAAATATACTTAGGGGTAAACATTTCAATAGCACTATATAAAATTGCATAAAACATTGAAAATGTTTCATTTACTGGGTTATTACACAACATAGATGGCCAATTAATGTTTTGAAGGTACGCACTAACAGAAGCATAATCACATTTTGAGAAATCAAAACCAAGGTTAATTTCTCAGCGAGATATAAATTATGATTAAGAGAAACACTAAAGTTGAGAGCTCTATGATACACATCAACAGGTACAAAAGGAACAATGATACTGGACAAAGTAATAGAGGATTTGTCACCAAAAGCTAAATCAAGCCTCCTATTCAAGGAGTTAGGTGGAGTATTAACCAGATTGAGATTCAGAAAGTTAATTGTCTCACTCAGTGTTTTACCTTGTAAGGACTTTGAATGGTAGATGTTATCATCATCACAGCTATAGTCACAGATATTGCTGTGGTATTTTCACATATATTCCTTATGTGAGAAATTGTAATGTCCTCTGGCATCGAACCCAGGAACAGCTTGGTCTTATCTATTTTTTTTCTTAAACCAAATCTTAATATACATCTTCTAGCAAAGCAAAAACTTCCTATTATTTCGATAAGTACATCAAAATAAATAATGAAATCTACCTCAATGTATTTTAAATGAGGGATATATATACCACCTGGCCTCGAACCCGGGTCTTTCTGGTAATACTTTTTATGCAGTACAACAGAAGATTGCCAATTTAACTATGTGCGAAAATTCAAGCAGAAATATAGGCCACAACTGCCTCAAACAACATCCTATTTTTCCCTTATATTCCTTATGTGATAAAATTTAATGTGCTCTGGCATCGATCCCAGGAACAGCATTGTCTTATCTAAATTTTTTTCTTAAGCCAAGTCTTAATATACATCTTGTAGCGGAGCAAGAATTTCCTATCATTTCTATAAGTGCATAAAAAAAATAATAACTACATCAATGTATTTTAAATGGCAGATTTTTGCATTGTCCTAGCATCGAACACAGGACATTTTCTGTAAAGGTCATTTATGTTTTCGATAGATCATGACCATATACCAAGGACCATATACATAAGGCTATATATGTAAGACCATATATATAAGGCTCCTTGAGTTTTGATTCTCTACATATCCGGTAAGTATTTTTTTATCCCTAAAAATCAAAACAATGCTTTTAAAGGGGAAAAATCAGGACTTTGGGACCCTCTGAAATCGAACCCATGACACTGAGGTTCAAAATCGCAATTTTTCTGGCGGTTGCACGTTATGTCCACTAAGTCATGAAAATTTCAAGTCAATGAGGCTTGTGGTTTGGCCTGTGAATTTGTATCCTATCTATCTATATGAATGAATCCGGAGAAGCATCTATATATAATAGATCTATGAATACATGATTGAATCCGGAGAAGCATCAATATATAATAGATCTATGAATACATGATTGAATCCAGAGAAGCATCTATATATAATAGATATACATGAATGCATCTGGAGAAGCGTTTATATATAAAAGCGTCTATAAAATAAAAATACTGAAGTTGGGACTTGCTAATCCCATCCCCATTTGAATAACCCTTCTTTCTGCCCCTAGTGAGAATAATGAGTTCACAGCTCCAATCTGTTTAATACTTCCTGTCTTCTTCTAATGCCATTCCCATCGTCTTGGATGGGCAAACCTTCATCCATGCCAACGTTGTCTTCCGGGACCAGCTCTAGATCTTCGAAGTTGAGATCATCCTTCATTGTAATGTTGTGTAAAACAGCACAAGCCCTAATGAAATGCACTGCATCACGAATTTTCCTGAATTTCAAGTGATACAGCTGTCGAAACCTTTGCTTCAGGATTCCAAAAGTGTGCTCTACAATGTATCTGTAAACAAAAGCCAAAGAGATGTAAACAAAAATCAGAGTGAAAAAAACATGGAATAGCTATGGAATAAACCTAAAATAGGCAATATTTACCGGTTTTTAGAGAGGAGGTAATTGTAATGCCTATGTCTCCTACTCAGTTGCCCAAAATCCTTAAAAGGTGTAAGTAAATTTGGAAGACATGGGTATCCACTGTCCCCCAAAATAAACAAATCTTGGCATTTTTCAGCCAGGGTGTCGTACAGAGGAGATGCCCTTAAAACTCGACTATCATGGACTGAGCCTGGGAATCCAACAAAAAGGTCTCGTATCATTCTTTCGTGATCACATACAATTTGTGGCTGGAAATTAAATTGTTATTTTAAGTTAATGAAACATACCTAAATTGACAATGTGGGATAAAAATTAAGCTCACCTGGATGGAGTGAAAATGCTTCCTGTTTAAAAAGGAGTCTGGATCTTCTGACGGCCGATCAATTCGGAAATGAGTTCCATCAATTACACCAACAACGCCAGGAAACCGTCTCTCTCTGAAATGCTGCTCTATGTCTACTTTTTCCTGAGCATTTGGCCATCTAATAACTTCCTTAGACATGTTGCTCAAAAAGTATGTCACTCTTCTTACTACTTTATACAGGCTGCTCCTACTTATATTAAAACGATCTTCAACTACTCTATATGATGTTGCTTCATTTCCGGCAAACCAAAGAAAAATAGCAATGAATTTCTGCGCTGTTATTTTAGGAGAATCACAACTCTGATGAGAAGAATAATTCGAGGCTTCAAATTTATCAGCCAATTCCTGTGAAGCCCTTCGACTGGTTCTGAAATGCTCCATATATTGCTGGTCGCTGAATCTTGGAACAATTTCTTCGAAGTAATTTTCCGTTTTCGGGACGGAAACTGCTTCAAGTGCACCTTCCAGATCTTCGTCACCTGAACTGAAGTGGCAGAATAAACTCATTCTGTTTTCACGCTCGTTACGAATGAATGGATATACGATTGATAATCGCCTAAAGCAGGTTATCTCGAAGAGCGGGAAAAAAACAACGGCTACTCCAGTTAAAGGTTCTCAGCGAACGGGATTATTTCCAACAAGTGTCCCTCTATCGACACGCCAATACAAACAACAAAACATAAGACAGATGATTTTCAAATTTCCGCTCCCAGCAGGATTTAACCCCTTAAGAAAGTAATGCGCATGCGCCGGACTATCTGTCCTTGCACCGATCCTGGAACTGAAATTACTGATTCCTAACTGGTTCTTCCCTTCCGCGAACGCGGGACTATCAGTTCTGGGGGTCGATTTTGTAATTTAGAGCTATCACACGACAGTTATCACCGAAGTTCTCACTCTACAGTGAGAGCAACGCTTACAAACTCGCAGAACTAGATTTCAGTCGACTAATTTCTAAAGATGGCCGATTTCTCGACCGATAACTCCTGTCGAAAAATTACAAAATCGACCCCCTGAACCGTTCGGAACTGCCTCCGCGAACGCACCTATAGAGAGGATACAAACTCACAGGCCAAACCACAAGCGTCATTGACTTGAAATTTTTACGACGTATTGGCCATAACGTGTAACCTCCAGAAAAAAGCCGACTTTGAACCTCGGTGTCATGGGTTCGATTCCAGAAGGCCCCAAAGTAGCTATTTTCTCCATAAGAATACATGGTGAGGATTTTCGAAATTTTTTTGTGGCACTTCCCGAAGAAGTAGAGAGCTGAAGTTCGAGGGATCGCTAGAAGCCGTGCATATCCAACGAAAATCAAAAAGACATCTTCGAATATTGTCCATGGTTCGATGCCAGGTCGGGGCAAAAATCGGCCGTTTAAAATGCATTGTGGCGATTTTTAAGATTTTTTTTGATCCAGGAACTTGAAACTCGGCACGTGGATAGACATCATGAATAAATGTCATAATCTTTTTTTATCTATTCACTGATGGTCCTTGGTTCGATCCCAGAGTGCAATTTAAATTCCTCCATGCATTTATTATGGAGATAACGGAAACAAATTTTAGGTACTTTCAGGCATGATTTCGACTTCAAATTTTGCAAAAAATAAGATCAAGTCCTTTAAAATCAAACTGTGCATTCACTGCTACCATTGTGTCCTGGGTTCGACACCAGGCGTCTCTACAATCAGTAACTGATCCGATTTTTAATAATTATTTTGAACCCTTAAATATATTTCATAATCAAATTTTACATATTCGCTGATGGTCCTTGGTTCGATCCCAGAGAGCCATTTACATTCCTCCATGCATTTCTTATGGAGATAACAGAAAAAGGTTTTAGGTACTTCCCGGCATGATATCGACTTCAAACTTTGTATGAAATAAGATGAAGTCCTAATAAGTCATACTGTGCATTCCCAGCTACCAATATTTCCTGGGTTTGACACCAGGCGTCTCTACAATCAGTAAATTATCCGATTTTTAAGAATTAATTTAAACCACTTCCCAATAATATAAACACATAAATTTAGGCATATAGATAGAGAACATAGATACATTTATAAAACATGTTTTAGATTTCCTAGATAGTCCTTGGTTCGAATCCAGAGAGCCATTTACATTATTGAAAAGTAGGACGTCGTTTGAGGCAGTTGGAGCCAATATTTCTGCTTGAATTTTCAGACATAGTTAGAGATGGTGATGTTCTATTGTGCTGCATAGTAAGTTCACAGTAAAGACCCGGGTTCGATGCCAGACGATTAAATTGCAGCGAATTTTAAGAATATTTTCAATCCCTTTTTTCTCTTTTGAGGGCCGTCCCGATATGATGCCGACATGAAATTAGTGCTGTCGATCTGCTTGCAGTATGCAAGCTACATTTTACTCGTATAATAGATAGATAGATAGGATACTAATTCACAGGCTAAGTCACTAGCGTCATTGACTTGAAGTTTTTACGGCGTATTGCCCATAACGTGTAACCGCCAGAAAAATTGCGATTTTGAGCCTCAGTGTCATGGGTTCGATTCCAGAATGCCCCAAAGTCCCGATTTTTCCCCTTTAAATGCATTGCTTTGATTTTCGGGAATAAAAAAAAAATACTTCCCGGATAGGTAGAGAATCAAAACTCAAGGAGCCTATATATATGGTCATGCTCTATCGAAAGGATAAATGACTTTTACGAAAAGAATCCTGGGTTCGATGCTTGGACGATGCAAAATTTCGCCATTTAAAATGCATTGAGGTAGTTTTTCATAATTTTTTTTCATGTACTTATCGAAATGATAGGAAGGTCTTGCTTAGATAGAAGATGTATATTAGACTCGGTTCAAGAAAAAAAAATTGGATTCGACTATGCTGTTCCTGGGTTCGATGCCAGAGCACATTACAATTTCTCTCATAAGGAATGTATGGGAAAAGTAGGAAGTCGTTTGAGGCAGTTGAAACCAATATTTCTGCCTGAATTTTCACACATTATCACAGACGGTGATCTTTTGTTGTGTTACATAGAAAGTATCACCGGGAAGACCTGGGTTCGAAGCCAGGCGATAAATATATCTCCCTTTTAAAACACATTGAGGTAGATTTCATTATTTTTTTAATGCATTTATCGATATAATGGGAAGTTCTTGCTGAGATGGAAGATGTATATTAAGACTCGGTTTAAGAAAAAAGAATAGATAAGGCCATGCTCTTCCTGGGTTTGATGCCAGAGCACATTACAATTTCTCAGATAAGGAATATATGTGAATCGTAGGACGTCGTTTGAGGCAGTTGCAGCCAATAATTCTGCTTGAATTTTCACACATGGTTTTAACTGGTGATCTTCTGCTTTGCTGCATAGTAAGTTCACCAGGAAGATCCGGGTTCGATGCCAGACGATTAAATTGAAGCGAATTTTAAGAACATTTTCAATGTATTTTTTTCTTTTGAGAACCCTCTCGATATGATGCCGACTTGAAATCAGTGTTATCGATATGCTTGCAGTATGCAAGCAACATTTTACTCGTATATATATGTAGCTATCAAGCATGAAGGCTTTCGCTGTTCTTACAATCCATGGCGGCTTCTTTCGAGAACACAGCGTTGGCCTGGCGACGGCAGCGATGCTGCGCGCCTCTTCAGGTCGTAAGTGATTACATTCTCATTTCGGCTTTTTATATGTTGCTCCCTTTTACTTTACTCTGACGTAGGCTCCTCTGATTGGAGGCTGGATTTAGTAGTCGTTCCCAAGTGCCCGGCATGGGGTTGCCGTCCTCTCTGTTGTAATTCTCCGGTCGTTTTGCTATCTCTACCGCTTCGCGCATTATGCGTGGGAAATAACGCATCTGCTTGGACCACCAAGGTGGCACCTTCGTGTTCTCTATCGTATGGCCGGGTTCGGACCAAACATGCTCCTTTGACGCCTTCCTCTCCTTGTTTTTCACTGCTCTTTGATGTTCCTTGATTCGGCAGTGGATAGATCTTCCCGTCTGTCCAACGATGGATTTGCCACAGATACAGGATATCTCATACGCTCCTTGAGTTAGCGGCAGATGGACCTTTACTCCTGTGAGGCATTCCGTAATTTTGTTCACAGTTGTAAATCGAGTTTCTATGTTGAACTTCCGCAGTGTGATCGGATGTGCCGGCGACGTACGGGAGAGTGGCGAATGCTGTCGGTCGTTCTCTGGGTGTTATCGTTTTTCTTTTTTACTCTTTCCACTTGTTTCATGGTATAACCACGTCCTTTTGAGGACGTCCGTGAGGTGTTTTTCTTCTTGCCCGTAAGTCTCATCGCCAGCGATACTTTTTGCCCGGTGGAACATTGTTTTAATAATCACGCGATTTTAGCCGTTGACGATGGTGGGAGGATGCGTGTCTATCGGTGTGTGTGGGTAGACTGAGTGGCCCAGGGCTCCATCGGATCTTCTTTTAACCATTACCTCGAGGAAGGGGATGCAGCCATTTTCCTCCAGCTCCATGGTGAAGTGGATAGGTGGATGTTGAGTATTCAGGTGATCAAAGAAATTCCACGAGTTTTTGTTTTCCGTGGGGCGAATGTGTCGTCGACCCAGAGCGACGGTGTGAGTTCCATCGCTTTTCTCTCCCCCATATAAAGGTTGGCTATGACCGGTGATCCCATTGATGCTCCTTCCTTCTGTTCGTAGAAGCGACCGCTCCAGATAAAATAGGATGTCCGTAAGCAGAATTTAATATAAAATCAAGATGTTCTGGCCGAACGTTGTGAGGGATAATCTCTTGGCAGTCCCCGCTCAGTCACTTTTTTCACGGTTTCTATTGAATCTCCGATTGGAACGTAAATAATGACTCTATGTCAAAGCTGACTAACATGTCAGTGATTTTTACTGTCGCTGTCGTCAAAATCTCGATGAAGTGCCTTCCATATGCGAGGGAGTGCGGCCGACAAATGGCTGGAGTGCGTGTACGGGGAGTTTTTCCAGCTGCCTGTGGTGCTGGTGCCTGTGGTGCTGACGGAACATCATTCTTATGAATTCACACCAAAAATCCGTGGAGTTCTGGATCCCGAAGGCTTATTTTCCTGCAAAATTTCTGTTGGATAATGAAATCAGAAGGACTAGTCGTGCAGAGTCGAGCGAAGCGCAAAAAGAATTGAATAATATACTTGCAAATATTTAATTCCTTTTATTTAAACCTTCTCCGTTAACATTTTAAAATTCTAAAACGATTAAGAGTTTCAACATTGGAAAAAGGTATGAGCCAACAATTTTAGGCTGTTACAACTCCACTCTTAATATTCGCACGTAAACGCTCATGCATGAATAATACATTTACATCTATTGCTAATGGTTTCTGTGGCAAGTTTTCGTTTTGGTGCAACGTCTTTTTTCAATGGTTTTGTCTACATAACAGTTTATTGGTAGCATTCATACAGTCGTTTTCAAGGAAACAAAGGGTAGGAGTGAGAGAGGAAAGAGAAAGGGTCTTCAATGGAGCGGTCACAGATTACTTCTGTCTTTAGTCCGTCTAATATTCGAGGCTTCTTTTAAGGGTTTTAGTATGAGAGGGAAAATTGCTTGAAAATGCCATTCTTAGTTGTGAATGGTGATATAAGGAAAAGTTTGTTGATGAAGGAATATGAATGGGGTACTTCATGTAGACGATGACAGGAAAATAAACAATGAAGATACGGAAAATTTTATGTTCACAAAGAAAAGAATGTTGATTCTCTTCAACTCTGATGCATACATCTAAAAAATATGAAGATAACGTGGTAAGCAGGCTCAGAAGTGATGTGCACAGATCCTGGGATGTAGGCTATTTATATGATTGAGAAAATGGTTCAATTATAAGACAAAATAATGCAGGTTAGAAGGTGACTGGATTTCAGTGGTTCAGCCAGAGGGAATGTAAATTAGATCAACCACTCGAGAAAGTTCCGATTTTTGTGGCAGTTTGCAAGTTCCATTTTCCTTACCTACTGCATTTGGTGTTATGTGAACTTACTTCTAAAACGTTCATTTACATCCTAAATTCATAAACCATTAACAATAGACCTATCATAGTTGAAATTATTTATTGCCACTTTTGCTTCGCAAATTTTAGGCATCAAATACATAGGATAGGATATAATCATGTAAATAAGAATATGCGTACAATGTTCATACATTCACGCAAACAATTAGAGCTTCCGCTAGATAATCCAACATAAATGTCGAGCAATTCACACATTTAAATTTCTGCACCTTCAAAATATTATAAATGTATTCCTTATCTTTAAGGAAGACATTTATGATACTCCCGGACCGTCTTTTCTTTCAGGAGTAGAATTAAAGATGTATTAACTATATAAAGATCACTCCCGTAGAAATTTAAGCTTCGGAAAATTCTAGTAGTAGTAGTATTTTTAAAAGTGCTTCGACTGCTTAGGTCATTTCGCACATTGGCTCCCACCGGGAATCGAACGCGGGACCGCTTTCACCAAAGGCAATCGCGCTGTCCGCATGACTATCCGGGAGAGACTTCCACTACTCCACCGCTATCGCGTTGAGAGCAGTGGAAGAGCAGTTTGAATAAAATTAATGTTAAAAAAACTTTTTTTTTAGTCAGAAAAAAGGGAAAAAACAAAAGAGAAAGATAAAAAGTTTCAAAAAAAGGGCCCAGTTCCTGCCACGTTGGACCTGGGTTAGGCTAAGAGCCGGAAAATGACCTCGAGGGGTCAGGAGAGCCCCCTCGAGGAAATCGACAAAAATCAACACGGTAGCTTATAGAGACAATTTTCAAAGCGCTGCCAAAACGATTCCATCTGTGCCAACTTCAAACAGAAAAACGCATTTGAACCGTGGTTCAAAGAACTTAAGATCCCCGAAATTAGCCATTCCAGGGACCTGTTTTTGGGAAATTTTCACGCCGAAATGTCTATCCACTAATTTTTCCGAATTATAGTTACTCAAAAAACTAAAGGTTCAGTAGGCACAGAGTTGCGATGAATTTTTCCAAGATAAAGAAATTTTTGCTCTTGAATTTGCGCTTTACCTCGTATCAATAAAACACACTGAAGCCGGTGACATCGATTCAAATTTGTAGTACTGTGTTTTCATTCAAATGGCCATAACTCACTTGCAAAGAATCGTAGGAAATTCTCAAAAAAGCATTGTAAAGCTGAGAAAATTCTCCAACTTTTCCATTATTTCGATTTATTCTCAAAAATTTTCCAAACTCCGTACAACTTGATAAAAAAACACTTTTTTCTCAAAAAAATTTCTTTTTCCTTCAACGGAACGCCATTGCTTCCTTAAAAGTCAAAACACCAATTTAAAGCAAGCATCTTAAACTATACATCAATACTAACATTTTGAAGGGTCGGGAGCCAAAAAAGGCCTAATCAAACTCAGAGATACGGTCATTTTAAAATGTTTTTTTTTTTTCGAAAATTTTAGGTGTCCCTCTAATATTTGCGCGTAGTGTATAAAAAAATTCAACTCGATCGGATTATGTGTTGAGGCTGCGAATTTTAGTTACAGTTTTTAAGTTTTGTGAGAATTGTCAAATATTTGCATTTTTTCCTGATGGTTTACATATCTTTATCCAAAAAATGTTTGTTTTAACCGAACTAGAATTTTTAACAATTTTAATGTTTCTTGCCGAAATTTCGAAACTTCGAGGTAAAAATTCTCACAAAAGATAGTATATGATTTGGAAAGAAAATTATATCTGTAATGTGGAAGTGCCGCTGTTTCCGGGTATTACATTTCTATCAGAAAAATTGACTAAACCACCCACCCTACTGTCTAACCAACATCCGTAAACTTTCTGTATATTTTGCGTATTTTGACGAATTCTGGCGAACTGAGAAACCATTCTCCTTTATTCAAATACTAAACAACAAACAAGCAATATATGTAATTCTTTGCCATTAAATCACTTCGGAAACTTTGAGAAACCATCAGGAAAAAATGCAAAAATTTTACATTTTTCACTAAACTAATGTCCTCAGGACATAATGTTTTTGTTGAAATATTTTATATGTTATAAGGACCGCAAACTCGAAGCACTAGCCGTTGACCGATTTCGAAAATAGGTTTTTTTCTATCCAGCCTATTATAAAGGCACCAAAAACATTGAGTATCCAGCAATGGCGGCGCGTGACTAAAAAAAACTTCACTTCGAAATTCGTATATTTTTTAGTGGCCGCGATTATGGTTAAATATTCTGGCTCATACTAGAATATTGCCTCTGCTTACATGGACGCAGTATAATTCACAACAACCAAGGATAAAAGCAGTAGAAATATGAAAATTAATATTTCGGGTTGAATCAATATATGCCTTTGTTGTAAAAAATCCCTATATTCTCGAAAATTGAGTTTTTATTTAAATTCTCGATTCATATTTCTCCGTATATATTTTTAAAGACCAAAATACATATTAATATTCAAGTTGTATTTATTTTTCGAAATATCAAATATAATTATAAGAAAATCAATTAATTACCTAATATTGTTTTATTCAGGGTTTAAGTATTTGGTAGGACTGTCACCGAATAATTTTTTGAGATTAATGCCCCAAATCAAATACACCTATTTTTGCCCAGGTTGCGTCCTTGTCCTTCGCAAAGAGCAAACAAGGGAAACAGTATAGCCCATTAGAAGAGTCGCAGCCACAAATCCAACTGTTTCTCTCATATATCTATGGCTTAAACACTCGGAAGTATTGGGCACGTTTTTAAATTCATCGATGGATCCATCGATGGCATCGGAAATCCATCAAACCGTTTTTAAATTCATCGATGGATCCATCAAACCGTTTTTTTATTCACTGATGGATTTACGATGCTTTCCACCGATGTCCATCGCTTCCATCGAGATTAATTTCCGATGAAAAGCCGATGGTACTGATAACAGTAGCGGGTCATTCAAATGTCAATATCAATAACCTCATAAAAAGCAAGTAAATGGCAACTTACAATGGGAAATATAACGTATTCATAATGCATCAATCGACGAACACAAACGATGCAATGAATTACGTTGCAACAGAGTGTAAAGAATCATGGAGATGGAACAAATTGTAAATGCAACAGTAGCCATCTTGTCAAACAGCAAATAAACCACCGGACTGTTCTTTAATTCATCAAGAATCGATAACTCATCGAAGTAATCAGACAAACATCGATGCAATCCATCGCTCATCAGATTGCTGAATTTAAAAACGTGCCCATTGCCTACCTTTGCATCTCTGACTCTGAGATAGGTTCAGCAAAGGAATAGGACTTCCTACTTCTTTTATTGCACATTTTTCTTAAACGGAAACAGAGGAAACATTAATCCCTTTCAGAAATTGGACACTATTCATCATAAAGAGCGAGAAAAACTGTTCACAAACAAGTGACGCAGTTGGTTTACGTACTGAATACGCCACAAGCAACCACAACACCGGTAACTGAATAAGTACACTGGATACGAAAAAAATCCGTAAATTCACAATATAGCATTATGGGTAGCCATTACATAGCTGCAGACACCAGTGCATAAAATAACATGCAAAGTAGGCGACACGAATAGTTTATGCTAAGTGCCAAGTTTTGTCGCCCAGAGACAGTATTAGGCGCCGGCAAAAAAGGAAAAAACTCAAGTTCTACGCGTGTTAAACTAAAGTCAGGAAGCGTTAAATGCTAGAGTTTGGACAAAATGTTTCTTTTCAGGAATCGAGTTCGGGAAGGTGGCGGGCCCTATGTTCCTCCTCCTCCAGACAACATTGTCAACAGCTAGGCTTCACTATAACTTTAAAGTATCACAATATCCATCAATTTTCAACAAATTAATTCTGGCAGATCTTTAAGACAGACTTAAACTTCTCATAGTGCTGGCACGGAGAGAGCTGTGTCAATCCATGCCTCACTTAAATCCAACAAACAGTCAAGCCTTTCTAGAGAAGCTATAAATTCTAGGATGTACACATCGCAATTAACAGTGTTGGAACTGCATATTATGACCAAGGACCTGCTGTTGCCCGTTTTTTTAGAGATTAAAGACAGAGGAAGAAAGATTCTGGATGCAGAAACTTATGAAATGCATGAATTTGTTAAAAAGTATTTTGCCAAGTACAACGTAATTATTTCTTTAAAGAAACAATTAAAAATGAAAATGTTTTATAAATTCTCATTTGAAATTAATTATCCATATATATATACGAGTAAAAGTTGCTTGCATACTGGAAGAATATTGATGATACTAATTTCAAGTCGTTATCACATCGGGAAGGTCCTCAAACGTAATTCTACAATCCACCTTTGAAATATATGGTAGGATACAAATGGTGACCCAGCGTCGAACCAATGATCATAAGGTAAAAGATAAATTGTAAATATGAAAGGCTCATTTCTTCTGTTTACATGACTGGCCATATAATTTTCAATTTCTCGGTAAATGAATCATAAAGAAAATTGAAATTCCCACCATACATTTCAAATGGTAGAGCCGCTTGGTCTCGAGCACAAGACAATTCGGAAGTTATGAATACACATAACGACCTGGTAGATATAAAACTTATTTAATGCAAAGTTTTATGTTGATATCGTACTGGGATGATCTTAAAATACGATTCCATTATCCCCATTCGCAATTCATAAAGGAATGTAAATGGTGCTCTGGAATCGAACCAAGAATAATCATGGAAACGTTAAACAGTGAATATAAAATGTATTTATGATCTCTATTCACATGCCGGGTTTTAAGTTTCCATGTCATCGGGAAGACATTTAAAAAAGATCTGAAAAATCTCCAAAATACATTTTAAATTGGAGAATATTTGCCCTGACCTATCGTCGAACATGGGATAATCTTCGAGGGTGTCTTTATTGTTTTCTTTGAACATACACGGCTTCCAGCGATTCCTCGAATTTCAACTCTCTAATTTGCCGGAAAGTGCCTAAAACAAATTTCCGAAAATTCTATGAAGCCATTCTCGTCGGCTGTCGCTGCAACGTAGTGCAGCGATCGGCCCATGTTTAAAGGCCGTATGCCCCTCTTTCCCCTCACCGCTCTTCACCTATAACGCGTAGAGGTGGGCACAATCGATTGAAAACAATCGAATAATTCGATTGTTTGCTTCAATCGAATAATTCGAATAAAGCGTTTCGATTTTTCACTCGATCCTAACCGAGTGAATGTATTCGATTGTTTTCAGTGAGTGGAAAAAAATCGAATAAATCTATTCGATTGTTTTTAGTGAGTGAAAAAAAATCGAATAAATCTATTCGATTGTTTTTAGTGAGTGAAAAAAATCGAATAAATCTATTCGATTGTATCAAGCGAGTGATTCACTCGTTCAGAGGAAGTGAGTGAAAAATCGAATAGATTTATTCGATTTTTTTTCACTCGCTAAAAACAATCGAATAAATTCACTCGGTTTATTCGATTTTTCACTCGTTTACTTGATACGCGTTGGAGAGGATAGAAGTGGCTCGTAATGTGATCCCATTTAGTGGAAGTTTGGTTGAGATATGTGATACTGATGAAATATGAATATAAACATTATATATACGTGTGTGTATGTATATCTGTTACGATATCCCGGCAGCCAGTTGTTACTGCCCCTGACTAGCTATAAGTGAGTGAATTCATTTGAATGAAAACAATCGAATAAATGCCAAAACAATCGAATAACTATTCGATTGTTTTTTTCAATCGATTGTCCCATCTCTAATAACGCGACGTCCGAAGGGGTTCACTTCGGGGAGTGAACCTCGCGCGAAGTCAAGCTAGTTGGAACCAAAAGCGGCAGGAATCGCGACTCAACGAAGGAAAAGTTAGGTCCAGTAATTGGTGTTATGGTTATTTGGGTTATGGTTAGAACATTGGTATAAATAAAAATAGTACAGTAGTTTTCTTAGGGGGTTCAGTGAACCAGTGAACCCAATGGACCCGCCGCCACTGGTATCCAGGTTCTAAGCAGTAGGCAAAATTACCCGATTGCAAAGGGGCCCCAAATTAATTCCAAATTATTTTTCTGTCATTAAAAGTATTAATGTATAATTAATCATACGGTAACATCTATTACAAGATGAATCTATATAAGTTAAAAACCAGTCAAAGCACAATATCAAAATCTTTTGCGTGATGATAACGTTTTTCTCAAGAAAGTCTCTCGGTTGAATCGATTCGGCTATCGTTACCACCGCTTCCTCACTGGACAGTGAAAACCCGGAGAGAAAAGTTATATTTTTCAATTACCAAGGCACTTTTAATATCTCAAGAGGTATACTGATAAGAGTATTCTTCCAGTGGCGCAGCCAGAATTTGCCAATGGGGAGGGTCCAAGGCTGCGGAAAAAACAATAAAAGCCTACCTTACAGGGGCCAGTATATTCATGCCCTCTACTTACTACAATATTTGTCAATTCTTACAAATTTTAAAATGCATTGAAAACTAGAGGAGTTTAACACTTATGTGGCCAACTTATTGCACTTTCCAAGATAGTAGTTTACATAAGCGAACAATTGGAAACGTATCATGAGTGTTGTTTGGATTTCTGGTTTTGATACGTCCAATATCTATTAAAAATTCATTCATCAAATATATTTCGAGTCACAGTTCCGATAAATATGTGCGTAACTTAGGCGCACAATACCTTTCAGCTGACTGATTTGCTTCCAAAATGGTATATTATTAATATTATAATCGCAAATTAATTTTTACTGGTATCTTGTATTGCTACAATACTTTTACAAATTTCTGCGGAGATTCGGTTATCGAATAATTTTCGTAAATATACATAAAATTAACAGGCAATCATAAAATAAAGATCAGTATATTTTCTATCATCCCGAGCATCCCTAGTAATGAAGAGTCTACTGTGCAGACTTTTAATCGTCCAGAATGCTTAATAAAGTAACCTGTACCTTTTGAATTGTCGCTAAACTCATCTTGAGACGTGCCCTCCGATAATAGCCCTAAAATATGACAATCCTAATTTATGCATATGGTTATTTCACAAAAAACCACATAGCCATTAACTTACGTTTTTTCTGATAGCGTCCTCGAGAAATTAGCGGACTCTGAAAAAATTTTCGGATGTCCATCTGTACCTTATGAAATCCAAACAAAACTCTCCTTCGAACTGTTCACTGTGAATTTCTCAAAAGCACTATTCACGAGCATACTAAAGCTTTTCATTCAAGCCCTTATTACAGTCACATACAAAAGATCTGAGCGTTTTATCAATCTGTTTGTCCCTCAAACGTAATATTAATCTCAGTTTTCAGGGTATAAGTTTCTAATTACTTCTCGAGTGTTCCCTTGTATTTTTTCGAAGAGTAAAGAAATCATCACATTCGTATTTTTCTCATGGGAATCTTATCTTATTGTGTGAGTCATCTTACTAAAGGATAGGCTTAAGAATTGCTCGCGTTGAACATTGTGTGCGAAACACTCGTATCATTGCTTCCCATTGATGTCGATGTCGGCTCTAGGCCTGCTCTGCTATTGAAAACATCACCTTAGCTGAAATTGGAGCCATATTTACGGGTACGTGAAACTTTCGCTGAATGTATCAAGCAAACACACGACTAGCAGTGTATCTGTAAGACTTGCGTGATTATTGGGGTTTTGTACTCTTCAGCAGAAATAAAACTACAGAGCTAGTCAAAGGACTTGAGTCTTGGGGGGGTTTGAACCCCTAAAACCCCCCCCTCGCTGCGCCACTGTATTCTTCCAATACCCATCTTATTGTTAGTATGAGCAAACTACACTAGGGTGAGTATCCTGCCTTCGTATTTTCACATGCTTATTATTTTCCTCCTTGAGGCTAACAAAGATATTGGATCGCAATTCTTTATCTGACCACGTGTTCTAACGAGGGGGACTCTCACTTTTGTCCGGGGATTTTGATGAAAATTGTTGTGGTGATGCAGGAAGTAGAGTAATGAAAAACTGTATTGGCGTTCGTCTAAATGGGCCTTAGTTTTATTGCAATAATTAATTGAAAATTGAAAATCTGAGTATAGGCAACCCCGCATTACACGTCCGCGCTAGATCAAATCTATAATCCGTTGTTTTCGAGTAATTCTCAAATCTTTTTTTATTTCTTTTGATATATATTTTCCTTCTTACGCACTGATAGGGGCGACATTTCCATTATTTTACGTGATATCCGATAGAATAACTTCATTTCAAACAAATGAACTTCGATGACGGAGAGCCTCGCTAAAAGTATGATGAGTGATGGTTCGTAAAAATGCTTTTTCGAATCATTCGATGTTCGTTAGTTCTGATTACATTAGCTATCTTCTCTTGATACAATAGCATTTGCAAGCGCCATTTCACGTCTACTCTAAGAATCTAAAAGGAATTTGTGTGTGATTACTTCCGGAATTTAATAACTATCCCAATCACTAAGTGCTTTATAGTTGCGTGTCGGATGGTAAACAATCTGCTCTGATTACTTACACAATGTATTTACCTTTCACGAAAAACGGTCGTTTTAGGTATCAAACTCTGCCTTGTTATATCTACTTTCCACCGATGTAAATAGTTTTGCTGTTTGAAAGTTTAGAGACAAATGTCTTTGAGAAATATAATTGAATGCCGAAAATTTTCAGCAAAAATGCTATGAAAATTGTAGTCGACTAAGAAGTTTCGTTCTATTTCCTTGGGAAAAAACTTCCAGCGGAAAAGTTTCTGAAAAAACACCAAATTATATGCATATGTCCATTAAAAACCTCTAAGTACATTAGTTACCTCAAAAATCGAATTTATATCATGGAGTTAACGCAGATCAGCGCGCGCGGCACTCCAGGCGGATGTGGCGTAAAGTAGCGTGGGTGTGTAATGCGAGGTTGCCTATACTCAGATTGTCAATTTTCAATTAATTATTGCAACAAAACTAAGGCCCGTTTAGAAGAACGCCAATACAGCTCTACTTCCTGCATCATCACAGCAACTATCATCAAAATCCCCGGACAAAAGTGAGAGTCTCCCCTTGTTAGAAGGCAGAAAAATACGTAGTTACGTGAATATACGTAGTTGGTGAAAATATGTATGTAATTGGGGGTCAGTTAAGAATACAGTAGAATTCCGTTATATCGAGTACGGTATATAACGAGAGTCGCGTTATAGCGAGTGAGTTTTTGGCCGTTGTCCGTCTCACTGCAAAATAAATAGGGTGTTACGTCCATTATAACGTGTACTCATCTGTGAAGTGATAACGAGTGCCACGTCTCTATCCTTGTCTTGCTGTAGGCATATCTCAGAATATTCAATTGACGTGAGAGACGAAGCCAACGGTAATCTGAGGCGCGTTATCTCTTCAAATGGCAGAAAAATATTAAATGCAAAAATGCTTCAGGGAGCTTTGATTAGAAACTTCTTACGACTTTCACTCTCACTTTTATCCCTCCATACATCTCATCACCTCATCTACGGCAACCCCTCTAGTCAGCGCCGGAATTTTTAATTGAGTTCCCATCGTATTGGGATCCACTCGTGGGATTTGTTTTCATAAGAAGTCTTACCAAGTCCAATTAGAAATCGTTCATTTAAAAATTTATAGTGGTAGCCAATTCTCTATCAATTAAAAACTATCGGCCTACAGTTTCGTAGATAGTGCAAACATCGATACAGTATAAACACACGTATACAGTCCAAACATCGATAGCGGATTGGTGGAACGTTTGACGAGTTACATGGAACCAGGGAGAGTCTAGGATGCGGCAGGCCCCACGCTACTGGACATGAGTGGTATTGTACCTCCATCTAGTGTGCCATCCCGAATCCCGATTTTTGAAATAAAAATCTGATGTGGCCAGTACATGACTTTCTCCATATATATAAGATGTAAACATTTATCTACTGCAGTAATCTCGAACTCTATATTCCATCTAAACTTGGAATATGAGTGATTAATATTATATATTATCTTTGACGCCAAAAACAAGATAAATAATGTTTTACGGGACATGATCGATGAAAAACGATGAAATTAGCCTCTCTCCCATACAGCCCAGACCGCCCACAAAGTACATAATCAGCAACTTCCGGTTTATCAGTATTTCATGAATAACTCCTACACAATCAGTGATACAAAAATATGTTTCAACCAAAAGTTATAGTAAATTACATTTTATAAAACTTTTAAAAATAATAATATATACCTAAATATCATATTTATGGAGATATTTTGAAAACCGGAAATGAGCTTTGAAGAATGAAGCTCAACTTCCGGTTCACTGATTTACTCCAAAAACTAATCAACTCTAAAAAAACTAACCAAAGTACAATATATGAAATTTGGTGTTGATATAATGAATAGTTTTTAAGTTAGAGCGCCCACAATGTACATAACAGCTACTTCCGGTTTATCGGTATTTCACGAATAACTCCTAATCAACCGGTGATATAAAAATATGTTAAATACAAAAAATATAGTAAATTTTATTATCTAAAACTTTTATAAGAAATACAATGCACGTATATATCATATTTATGGAGATATTTTGAAAACCGGAAATAAGCTTAAATGAATGAAGCTCGACTTCCGGTCAACCGATTTACTCCAAAAACTAATCAACTCTGACAGCACAAACCACAGTACTATATACGAAATTTGGTATTGATACGACAAATAGTTTTCACGTTAGAGCGCCCACAAACACACACACACATACAGACACACACACACACACACATACACACAGACATCATTCCGAAAATAGTCAAAATGTGTTCTAGGGACCCCAAAACATGTATTTCCGTTGAAATCTCGAAGTCGAATTTTTTCATGAAAACAATACTTTCTCTATACTTCGTATATGGAGAAAGTAAAAAAGGGTGCGCGTTATTTTCGAGTGAATTCGGTATTTTTGACGCGAACTTACTTTTTTACGCATTATGAAGCATTTAGAGGTGGGCACAATCGATTGAAAACAATCGAATGATTCGATTGTTTGCTTCAATCGAATTATTCGAATAAAGCGTTTCGATTTTTCACTCGATCCTAACCGAGTGAATTTATTCGATTGTTTTTAGCGAGTGCAAATCGAACAATCGAATAAATGTATTCGATTGTTCCAAGTCATTCACTTGTTCAGAGGAAGTGAAAAATCGAATAGATTTATTCCATTTTTTGTACTCGCTAAAAACAATCGAATAAATTCACTCGGTTTATTCGATTTTTCACTCGTTTACTTGATACGTGTTGAAGAGGAGAGGATAGAAGTGGCTCGTAACGTGATCCCATTTAGTGGAAGAGATATGTGATACTGATAAAATATTAATATAGGCATCATATATATGTGTGTGTGTATGTATATCTGATCCGATATCCCGGCAGCCAGTTGTTACTGCCCCTGACCAGCTATTGCGTCCAGCCTACGAAAGCGAGTGAATTCATTCGAATGAAAACAATCGAATAAATGCCAAAACAATCGAATTCGATTGTTTTTTCAATAGATTGTCCCATCTCTAGAAGCATTCGCGTGAAAACCCTTCCATTCTGACGCATGTGCAGCCCTTGGATTCAAGAGGACGGACATTTAGAATCGGCTATAACGAGTACTTTTCCGATTTTTGCCGCTCTCGTTATGACTGACTTCTACTGTACCTCAGTCGTCTCTAACGTTTCGTGGAGGCGGGATTTGAGATTCTGAGGGCCTTAGTAAGTCTATGTCTATGTAAGAACCCTGCAAGCCGCCTTACGGCGTGTGGCAGGGGGTGCTGGTACTTTGACTCTATTTTCCTAAACGGTTGCTTTAGCGTATAGTTCGCGGAAAAAATTAATTTTTGAAACGATTCGTTCTAGCATCTATTTCCCTAATCTTTCTGGCAGTATCAGAACGGCCCATATAACAGGGGGGTCGCATCATATCGGTTACATCATCTGAGAATGTAATTTCTCTGAACTTATTTAATATATTTACCCATTGAATTTGTCCTCTATCTTCTAATGATTCCTATCCCGCGTCCTGTGACATCGGAGTGACACTCGCTGTTTTATCGTAGCAATTCTTTACAAATCGCCTTTCGTTGTACTTTTTCTAAATTCCGAATATGGCATTTCTCGGCCCATACACTACATGCATACTCAAGGTGAGGCCTAACTAACGCTAAGTAACATCGCTCGCGAACCTTTTCTTCGCTCCTACCGACTATTCTTTTAACGAAGCCGAGTTTCTTAAGTGCTTTTCCACATATATTTCGGATGTAGGCACTCCATGATATATTATTCGTGAGAATTATTCAAAGATACTTTACCGATTCTACTGTCATTAGGTTTACCCCTCGGAGACTATAAGAATAATCATTTATTATAGATTTACTTTCGAAGAAGTTAACTACCGAACACTTTCCTACATCAAGCTCTAATTGCCAATCATCGCACCAGTTCATAATTCTATCTACTTCGTTCGAAAGGGTTAATCTATCCTCTGAACTAACTATTTCCCTGTAAATGACTGTGTCGTCTGCGAATATCCTAACATTGCTTTCAATGTGATTGCTGAGGTCGTTGATGTATACTAAAAATAACAACGGTCCAATTACAATGCCCTGAGGGACGCCGGAGGTCACCTTAACCAAGTTGGAACTAATACCATTGAGTACTACTCGTTGCTCTCTATCGGTGAGAAAGTCTTTTATCCAGTTAATTACTTCTACATTGATACCTTTAACTTAAAATTTGTACAGCAATTTATGATGAGGTACCTTATCGAAAGCCTTCCAAAAATCTAAAAAAATCGCATCGACTTGCATTAGTTTTTCAGCAGAGTTTAGAACATCGTGTACTAATAAAGCCAGCTGAGACTAGCAAGAACGAGTCTTATGAAAACCGTGTTGATTCCTAATTATGAAATTGGACGTTTCAAGAAAACCCATTAAAGAGCTAGCTATTATATGTTCCATAATTTTACCGCTCAGTGATGTTAAAGATATAGGCCTGTAATTAGCTGGATCGTCCTTAGAGCCGCTTTTAAATATTGGTGTGACATTCGCAATTTTTCAATCCTTCGGGACCTTTCCTTCGTTCATACTCTTGTCAAGTATAACTTTTGGAAAAGGTGCTACGCTCTCCGCAACTTCCTTGAACACTCGAGCCGGTATGTCTTCAGGACCCGGAGCTTTATTCGGTTTAATCTGTTGCAATAGTTTGATGATGCCGTCTTCTCTGAAGGTGATTTTCGACATCGATTTAGGCTTATCGACATTAGGGAGAGTATTTGATGTATCGTCAGACGTGAAAACGCTTCGAAAAAAATCATTCAAGATATTAGCTTTGCCTTTAGCATCTTTTACTATATTACCGCTAGTGTCCTTTAATGAACCAACAGTTTGCTCTTTACCTTGGACCTCACCAACGTACGACCAAAACGCTTTTGGGTCCTCTTCCAAGTGTTCGCATAAAATCTTCTTTTTATATTGACGGAGGGCATCTCGCATAATTCGTTTAGTTTCCGACTTTGCTTCCTTATGTTCGCTCTTTACTTGATCTGTGTTGATACTGTTCGGTTGCCTCGCAGCGGCAAATATGAAATGTATTTATAATATTTATTCACATGGCAAGTTTTAAGTTTCAATGTTATTGGGAAGGGGTTAAAAAAATCTTAAAAATCGTAGCAATATCTAATTTTTGTGGACGTCTGGTGTCAAACCCAGGACCTATGCGAATAGACATTATAACGTTTTAGGACCTGATCTTAATTAATGCTAAGTTTGAAGTCCATATCATACCGGGAAGGTCCTGAAATAAGACTCCATTATCCCCTTCTGGAATGCATTGGGTAATGTAAATGTCTTCCTGGGATCGAACCAAGGACGATCAAGGAAATCTAAAACACACATTTGAAATGTATTTATGATTTTTATTTATATACCAAGTTTTAAGTTTCTATATTATCGGGAAGAGGTTCAAAAAAATTCTTAAACATCGTATAAGTTACTAATTGTAGAGACGCCTGGTGTCGAACCCAGGACATATTGGCAGCTGTTAATGCACAGTTTGACTTGTTAGGACTTGATCTTATTTAATGCAAAGTTTTAAGTCGATACCATGCCGGGAAGTACCTAAATTTTGTTTGCGTTATCTCCATAAGAAATGCATTAAGGAAATCAAATGGCCCTCTGGGATCGAACCAAGGACCATCAGCGAATTGCTAAAATTCGATCATAATATATATTCATGATCTCTATCAATGTGCAGAGTTTAAGTTTCCAAGTCATCGGAAAAGGATCCAAAAAAAATCTTAAAAATCGCAACAATACATTTTAAAAGGGAGATTTTTACCCTGACCTAGCATCAAACCTAGGACAATCTTTTTAGATGTCTTTATGGTTTCCTTTAGATATGCATCTAGCGATCCCACGAATTTCAACTATACTTTTCCAGGAAGTGCCTCAAAAACATTTTCGAAAATCCCCTCCATGTATCTTTATGGGGAAAATCAGGAATTTGGAGCCTTCTGGAATCGAATCCATGACACTGAGGTTCAAAATCGCAATTTTTCTGGCGGTTATACGGTTATACAAAAAAAGGATTGAAAATATTCTTAAAATTGGCTGCAATTTATTCGTCCGGCATCAAACTCGGGTCTTCATGGTCATACCTACTATGCAGCACAACAGAAGATCACCGTCTCTATGTGTGAAAATTCAAGTAGAAATATTGGCTGTAACTGCCTCTAACAACATTCTACTTTTCCCGTATATTCCTTGTGCGAAACATTTTAAGGTGCTCTGGCATCGAACCCAGGAATATTATGGTTTTATGTTATTAATTTCTCCCTATACCTAGTATAGAGAAATATTGTACTCGCACTAAAATACGACCTCCAGATTTTGACGGAAATAGATGTTTTGGGACCTATTGAGCTCGTTTTCGCTATTTTCCCGAACATGTCTGTCTGTGTGTCTGTCTGTGGTAAAAAAGTTTGTGTGCGCTCTATCTTAAAAAGTAATTATCCGATCATTTCCAAACTTCATATTTAGTATTTTCCTAACAATGCCAAGAGTTGATTAGTTTTTGATGAATATCGCTTAACCGGAAGTTACGGTTTATCCGGAACAAAAGTTTGTTTCTTTAATATCTCTGTCAGAATGCATTGTAGGTGTATACAATTACATACAAAAGTTATAGATAATGTACTTTACTACAACTTTTTTATTAAACATATTTTCGTAACACTGATTGTTTAGGAGTTATTCCTGAATAACGGTTAACCGGAAGTTGTTGTTTATCCAGAAATTGAAGTTTTTCATACATATACTCTGTCAAAATGCAATATACGTATATTCAATTATGTACCAAAGTTATAGATAATGTACTTTACTACAACTTTTGTATGAAACATTTTCCTGTAACACTCATTGTTTTGCAGTTATTTATATATTACCGGCATAGGCTTCTGTTTTCAATAAATATGGAGAAATTCATGTGTTGGCCACATCAGATTTTTTGTTTTCTTAAGCCGAGTCTTAATATTTGTCTTCTTGTTATGCAAGAACTTCCTATCATATCCGTAGGTGCAGCAAAAAAATAATGATAAACTACCCCAATGTATTTTAAATGGGAGATAACTGCCCGCAATCGAACCCGGGTATTTGTGGTGTTACTTCCTATGCAGCACAGTAGAAAATCAGCATCTCTAACTTTTGTGAAAATTCAAGCAGAAATATTTGCTGCAACTGCCTCAAACGACATCCTACATTTCACATATACTCCTTATGTGAAAAATTGTAATGTTCTCTGGTATCGAACCCTGGAAAAGCATGGTCTTATCTCATTTTTTTTCTTAAACCGTGTCTTAATATTCATCTTCTTGCAAAGCAAGAACTTCCTGTCATTTGGATAAGTACATGAAAAACAAAATGAAAAACTACCCCTGTCTTTTATATGGCAGATATATTTACTGCCCGGCATTGAACCAGGGTCTGTTTTACATACATCCTATGCAGCACAATAGAGGATCACCATCTCTAACTATGTGTGAAAATTCAAGCAGCAATATTTGCTGCAACTGCCTCAAACGACGTCTTAATTTTCACTTACCGTATTTGACGGCATATAAGACGCACCTTTTTACCTAAATTATGTCTCGAAAAATTTCCCTGCGTCTTATATGTGAAGGTTCAACCTCCACAGGTTAACTTTCAATACTGAATGCTATTTTTAGCCCAGATGGTCTATACTACCTATTTCATAATTGCATTCAATGATTGTGTTAATATTTGGCTTTTATGAAACGTGTCAACTAAAAGAATCTACATTATACGTTATTGTGGTACCGCACTTTCGCACGGACTATTAAAACTTTTTTCCTTGCGAGTGTCCAACTTGATGAGGGTGCGTCTTATATGCCGTCAAATACGGTATATTCCTTATGTGAGAAATTATAATGTGCTCTGGCATCAAACCCAGGAACAGCATGGTCTTATATAATTTTTTTCTTAAACGGATTCTTAATATAGTTATTATAGCAGAAGGAGAACTTCCTAATATTCCGATAAGTGCATCAAAAAAAAATAATGAAAAAGTACCTCAATGTATTTTTTATGGCAGATTTTTTTCATCGTCCTAGCATCAAACCCAGGATTTTTTCTGTAAAAGTCATTTATGTTTTTGATAGATCATAACCATATCTGTAGGCTTCTTGAGTTTTGATTCTCTACCTATCCGGGAAGTATTTTTTTTAATTCCCGAAAATCAAAGCAATGCTTTTAAATGGCAAAAATCGGGACTTTGGGGCCCACTGGAATCGAACCCATGACACTGAGGTTCAAACTCGCAATTTTTGTGGCTGTTACATGTTATGGCCAATAAGTTGTAAAAATCCCAAGTCAATTACGATTATATATATAGTCAATGCTAATACTATGTTATTCCTCTATATGAATAATATACACATTACACATTTTGATGTTGCCAGATTTTGATATTTCTGGTTAAAATAACTCGTGATATATCTGGTAATTACAGAAAATACGATTATTGAAATGGTGAACTTGATAATATTTCCATAATGCTAAGAATCAATGCAATGAATAAACTACTGCCACGAATACTCTATAACTACTTCTTTCTGTTGCCGCCACCAAAATCACGTCTTTTTAATGCGTTGAAATGCATGGAAATACATTAATAGGTTCCTGATACTGATGTTACTGACATGAATCACGTATATAACTCTCTTGCTTTACAATACAAACAATTTTTTCCCAAACTTTTGATTCCAAAGATTAGGGTGTGTCCTCAGCGCCGGAAAATACGAAAAGTTTCAAAAGTGAACATCAAGTTATAGTGTTAGTCAGTGTTATACCTCTTTCCGAATTGTTTGATACATCCATTAGATGCACTGATTCCGAGAATGGTGGCCAAGGGCTTTTTCCCTTAGGAGCACACCTTCAACTGGATTGCCTCTTTAAGTATCAAACCAGCGTCTTACCATCTCCTCCTATACTTTGAGTAAGTAGGGTAATTTCATTTCTTGGAGTTTAGTCGGCATTCTGACCTACTGAACATAATACTTGCCCGTCTTTTCTCCCTAGAATTCAGAGTGGATACAGAAAGGTGTATTTCACATACATTCTCAACGCACGTTCCGTGGAACTCTCTCCAATTTCCAAAACTTCTCATCAATAGTGAAGGTCTTTCTTTCCTTATTTTCATTCCTAACCAGAATGGCAAACTCAGAAGATCGAAGGCTCTTAAAACTCAAAGATGACAAATTTTAGAAATGACTCGAACGAAAGCTACAAGTGCAATAGACTGATAAAGGGTGAAGCCTAGCCTTCACAGCAAACAAGATCCGTCACTTGGAAAAACCCCTTCTTGCACTCAAACGTGGGAAACTGTGTGAAGTGTAAAATTTTGTAAAAGTAAAATTGAAGATTTTAATACATTGTGAACTTAGGAAATCTGAATGGACGAACAAAAAGTGTTGTAAACAGCAGGGAAACGCTAAAGATGGGAACGTAAATGCAGGGTACTTCTGTATTAATTTCCATTCTGTTTAATTAAGTCCTCTCAACTTTTTTATTTAAGTAGTTTTGTTGAAGTACACAATTGCATGCTTTATATGCCTGTATAGTATGCAGTCATTGGCAATTAGTCTGATTTCAAAATTGATATTTGTTGGGAGGTCATTCATATAAATAAATAGCTATACAGGAATAGCAGTAGTCCTAAAACCTTGCAACATCTGCCTCATTAGAGAAAATATCCCTGTTTCTAACTTTCTGTTTTCTTAAAAAAAATTTGAATCCAATCTGTAAGCTGATGGTCAATATTTAACATATTCTCAGATAATGAAAAATCTGGTTATTACCCAATTTTATTACATCACTAGGAACATCCGCACTCTTTGTTAATTAATGGACAAAACCACTACGGTATTAAGTGAAATATATTGTGTTCATATCTTTGTGGAATTATAGCAGGTTTGCTAAATTTGCTTGTTTCAGAGTGGCCACTCTCCTGTCACGGACCTATTTTTGGATCTCAGGGATGGAAACCGCTTGCTCTCTCTCCTTGAAGTGCTTACCGGAAAACAATGTGTGAGTGTGAAAACGCAATTTGCACGCAAAGCGAAGAACTCCTTTTTAATGGCAATTTTCCCTTCCAGAAGCGGGAAAAGGGCTGCATGCGTGTGCACCAACTCAACAATGTCAACAAAGCGCTTCAAATTCTAGAAGAGAACAGCGTAAGTTTTTTCATATTATCCTTTTAGGCTAATATTAGGGTGAGTGTCCCAAATATTGTCTGATGACTTTATGCAGTTACATTGAGGTTCTGAGGTATGGTAGCACCATCTGCAAACATCCTATGTGTGACAAAAATAACAATATGGCATCTGGAGGGTTTTAAGCTGAGATACATCCCCACTCCAACCAATCCAGAGAATAACCAGATGATTGTTTTGCAATCAATTGATTTTGATTATATCACATATGAAAACTGTGGTGATAATGTTTGAAACTCTAGCGTCAATTCTTAATGGGGAAAAATATCTGTACAAGTACCTGCAATTTTAGTACATATTAAAACAATTTATTTAATAATAATAATAATAATAAATAGTCTTTATTTGGGTGAGATTGAGACTTAACTAACTATTGATGTAAAATGTTAATATGTTAAAAAAGCTGTATATGTTTTTTGAAGGATCAATTATTAATTACGATACAATCTATCGATGCAGCCGAGATGTTGTGGAAAGACATAACTGAAGAAAAGTATAAATCTGTGTTCAGAAATAACGATACATTGAATTACCGTATATGCCGGCGTATAAGTCGACCCCTGGTTTTTGAGAGATTTTTTTAGTTTCAAAGGTCGACTTATATGTCGGGATATACGGTGATTGATCTTTTGATTGATTGAATATTTTTGACGTGATAATTAAGGACTAATAGACAATTAAAAATGAACCTTTTTAGTGACAGCCTTGATTACATGGAGCATACAAATAATACCAAGGCATTTCGGATGAAAATATGCTCTTTTGGATAAAAAATTACATAATAGCTAATTCTAATACCATGACACCAATTTTTCATTTATTCTCATTTAACTTATACAATTCAAAATAAAATGTAACTCATCTACTGATACAACATTATAATTTAGGAAAATATTTTTGAATTTAAAAAATGAACCCTTACATTACCAATAAAAAAATACAAAATTCCACAAAACATTTTACATTTTTTCATTTAATATGATCGCGATTATTGAGTTTCACCAAGTTAAGGCTTCTTCAATAAAATGTATTGTACAATTTTTTAAATCATTTTTAGTCATCAATATTTTCCAATTTTAGTTATTGCAATTATTTGTTAACCTAAATACAGAGTTTCACGCTTCTGGCATATTTGTTTCAATATTTAATTTGTTAAACATTTACTAGTTGGTCACTCATATTTTTTATGAGCACACTTAGAACATATACTCCTTTTATATTTCCTTTTCCCTGTTTTACTTCTTTGGCTGCACACGCAACAGACTTTACAACTGATAATTTACATTTAAACCCTGCAATCCACCAGTGGTGTGTGGCAGGAGGTGTAAAACACTGACATCCCCATCTAACCTGGTCAGCTATTAGCTTCTCTAATATTTTGCAGGAAACCCAAAAGTAACTATCTGTCATGGCAACTACTTCCCTGTATCACTTTTTTGTTTTCTCCCCAAGATCACATAAGTTTATAACTGGAATAGGAATATCTCCTCCCCAATATCGGTAGTGATAAATTTATCAAAAAGCTTCCGTCAATATTCAAGTCTTCTACCTGAACTACAGATCTACTTTAAGGGTTTTTTCCATATTTTTCTTATTATCAGCATGCAAATGCGCAACTTTTGAGTGCTATTAGAATTCGATACTTGAAAAATCATTTTTTTCGGCCCAGCCTAATGTACTCCTTCCAGCGATCCCTTGAATTTCAACTCCCTAATTTGCTAACTCAAAATAATTTCCAAAAATCCCTGCAATGGATCCTTATAGAAAAATCTGGATTTGCGGTCCTTCTGGAATGATACTGAGATTCAAATTAATTTTCTCTGGCGGTTATACTCTATGCCCATTGTAAAATCACTCCTCGATAAAACACTTCATCCACCAAATCTTACAGGAGTGCACCTTTAGAGCACCCAGCTGCGACGCCATACTTCTCATTACTCTCCCTTCAACTGTCTCTGTTGTTGGAAGCAGCACCTCCCTGCTGCCCCCTTCACTCTTAAGAATTTATGGGCATGTTTTCATTGATAGAGGGTAGTGATATGAATGAACGTCTCTCGTGTTTATCCAGTGACTTAAGGAATGCTATCATCAGATATGATTCCGTGGCAACATGAGGTTTTATGGGATTCACAGCTTTATAGTAAGGTCTACTATGTTTTGCTGACTCTGCTGTCAGATTCCTTAGGTAAAAGTGAATAATATCTTCCACCCAATGAAGTAATTCATCACCTCCACTACAAATCTGATGGCAGAGTCAGCAAAACATCACAGTCCTCACTACAATGCTGCAAATCCTGTAAAACAGCATCAAGTCATTGAACTTGAAGACAGCAAAAGCCTTAGATCAGATATTATTTTTTCCACGGAGTTGCCACTAATTTCTCCTTCTTTTCTGGCTCAGGTGAAACTAGTGAATATTTGCAGCAACGACATAGTGGATGGGAACCCAAAATTGACACTTGGTTTAGTTTGGAGTATAATTCTTCATTGGCAGGTGAGGATAAAATCTCTATAGTATTGCATGCTATGCTATTCTAAATTTTTGTAATCACATATTTTAAATAAATAAATATGTTTATAATTATTATTACTTTTGGATAATAATGTGAATGCAATTGACTGCAAACGTAAATAGTAAAAGAAGGAAAACATTTGAAAAATATAGAAATTCAAGCTATTCTAGGATTATGTGATAGAAGTGAAACAAAGACATTCAAGAGCAATAGTTTTATTAGTGGCCCAATGTTAGCTTTTGTGTTACTATAGAGATATAGGGCATCATAAAATAAATAAATGCTTATCTCAAGAGTGTATTTACTTTATGTTTTACAGCCTTTTCATCCTATAATTTCCATGAACCTGATATTTAATGTTTGATGTTATTGCTTGGTTGTAACAATATCCAATTTTAAAGAAGTAGTCTTATAAGTATATGATTCTAAATTATTTTTTTAAAGTTTGATTTATCACCAGATTGCACTAGACATGATCAAATATCCTCTTTTTCCAGGTTCATTATCACTTGAAGGATCTCATGTCAGAACTCCAGCAGACCAATTTAGAAAAAACTTTGTTATCTTGGTGTCAACAAAACACTCAGGTTAGTATTTCTTAGTGGACCTCAATGAAGAGGAAATTTAGTTTCTTCTGTCCTTCATCAAAGATAATGTTATGCCTTTTAAGTCGGAGTTTAGCTATAAGTTATGTCATTAATTGTAATTGTTTCCTCTGTAGATGTCCTTTCGCAAAATAATTACCTGTACATTTATATCTACAGGTAGACAGTACAATACAATTGTTCAACTGTAAACTGCTTCTGTAAATTCTATAGATTCTGCTTTTTGAAATTTTCAATAAGTTGTTATATTTAGAGTATATTATTGCTGAATCTCCATGTTTAGGTCACAGGAAAGCCGTAAGAAAATGTAACATTTATTAAGTCATTAGTGTTGCTTTTATTGAGTGATTAAGAACACAAGCTTTTAGTGAAGGAAATGGTTTTAGATGTTACTTAATGAATATTTTACATGAAAACTAATTTTTAAAAGTAAGTGATGTGTGTTTATTTATTTAAATCAAGATTTCACGAACAGCAAGTAAGCCAATTTACAGTGAAATATAAACAAATTATTGTTATAAATAGAGACAAAAAACATAACATGAGATATAAGAATTATGTCAGTGAAAATGGATCCACATCAGTTGGAAGAGATTTTAATAAGAAAGGAAGAGCTTTAAACAAGAGAGGGGAATAGAATAGTGTAACAGGTAGTTGTACTTGGAACTCGAAAATGAAATTGGGCTTGTATATTAGGACTATCAATAATGTAATTTAAAATACTATGTATAAAGGAAAGAGTTCATTTTAGTTATATAGACAGAAATAAAATCCAAAGATAGAGCAGATAACGTGTTACTATTCTGAGAAAGAAATTAGTAATTCCATCAAGTGGGCCAAGAGAAGGAGACAATAGGAAGAACGAAGGAGGAAAAATACATTTGAGAGCCAGTTGATCAGTAATATCAGTAAAGCTATGTAAAATTCCCAAAAGGGACAATGTGTGTAAATTCTTAATCTTTGAAGTATGTTCCAAAAAACTGAATTTTGTATCTATAATTAGGCCTAGGTCCATTAGTTGCAAAACTCTAGGTACTATCGTATTATTAGGTTTATAATTAAAATTAATATTGCTTTTTAGGAGTGAAATTTTCATTACATTATATTTGTTTAAATTTAATTTAAGACTCCATACATTACACAAGTTACGAATTAGGTTGAGTGCTGACTGGAACCATTGATAGATCATTTATAGAGTCAATTGACATAAAAATGTCATCAGCATATAACAATGATCTTGCTATGAAATAATTTATAATGTTTACCAAATCATCAACATACAGAGTAAATAAATAAGGTCCTAGCACATTACCTAACTTCTGACGTGACAAGAGACGAATTAGGAACAGTGCCAGGCAGAACAACTCTCTGTCAAGGAGAGTTAAGGAAACTAGTCAGTAGATTCAGGAAATGGATGTTGTATTGAACTAAGTTTGAAAAGCAATAATTTGTTATCTACAGAGTCAAAAGCTTTCAAGAAATCCGAATATACAGTATCCAATTGTGCCGTTTTAGATATAGTATCTATCGAATGCTGTTGAAAAACTGCTAAATTTGTTGAGCATGAGTAACTTGGAAGTAAACCTTGCTGATTCGTGGACAAGTGAGGTAATGTTAAGTAGTATAAATGATTAGGAATGATTTTTTCACAAATACTGAAGAAAATAGGAAGTATTGAAATTGGACGGTAGTTAGTAACATCAGATTTAGACTTATGAATAGAAACTATGTCAGCAGATTTCTACTGAGAAGGATAAACACCCAGTGAGAAATAATGCTTAATGGAATAGAGGCACAGTTACAAACAAATACAGGGCTAATGCCATCAGATCCAAGTGGGGAGAGGTAATACTAAGAAATTTGGAAACTTCCTTAGGATTAGTTTTAACCCTTGTGTAGGCACCCAACTTTACCTACGTTGTTGGGCACCCACCTCTTTAGTTCTCATTTTTGAAAAAAATTGTAAAGGAATTCGTTCTCCAAACATTTTATTTAATAAATATATATTTTATGAAGGTATTAAAGTCATTTTTTATCATTTGACCGGTTAGAACTTCTACAATTAACAAAATCAGAAGGTATGTTTATTCTTTGGTTCTTGACGCCTGAATTCCTTTTTTTTTCATTAAAAACTCAAATTTGAAGTCATGTAAAATTTAAAGTAGTAATTGCACAAAAAAACAAGTGATAACAACATTTAGTATGTTCTATCGTGCATGTAATCATATAAGCTAATCATTTCTGTTTTCATAACATTTGGTATTTTTCATAGATAGAGCAGAAAAAGTGCCCATTTTTACGAGCTGTTTCATGGAGTGCTCTTTTTGAACATTTGTTCTTCAAACACTATTACTTCAATCACAAAGATATTTGGTACAATATTAATATGCTTATTGTTTATTAAAATACAAAGTTTCAGAATATTTGTATCAAATGATAAAAAGTTGTTGTCGATTTTGTGTAACAACTTTTTCTCGGAAATTTATAGCTGTTGAAGTACAAAATTTGGTTCATTAGAAAAATTTTGAATTAAGTTTTCATGGTAAATAATTATCGTTCACTACAAATTAGCGGATTTTTTTAATACAAATAGGTAATATGCATAGGTTTCTTTGCTCTTCCAACCTCATAATATCCTATTTCCTTCTCTACTATCACTCTTATGGAATTCTCTGCTTCTTTTACCTTCTCATTTCTCTTCTTGCCTTCAGGAATTACCTGATCTAAAATCTCTGCCATTCTTTATACCCCTCTAAAAAAAATAAATGGCCATCCTCCTCTGTCACAAACACTTCTGATTTACTTCTAACTTTGCAGAGACTGATGACATCCTATTTTATATTCTCTGCTTCATTCAGTAGTTCCAGCAGTCAACCTTAACTCTTCAAGCTGCAGCAGTAGTCGGTTACCAATTGCAGGTGGTAGTTATTTTCCTCTTGGTAGAATGGCACCACCTCCCATATTATGAAATGGGTGATACTTTTACATCCAGATAAATTTTCGTTGAAGATGCTCATCATGAAAATTGTATTTTGGGGCTGGAGGAAAATAATTCACCAGGCTGTCCTACTGCCGGCTGGTGATTATCACAATCACTATTTTGCTGTAGATATTGTTGAAGCCTTCTTAGCATGGTTAAACCTGGGCTATACATCGCCTCCAACCTCCACTTACTTACACCCCTCCACCCTTATGAGGCCATGGTTTGTGGCAGTGGAAAGAGGGGCCCCTAACGTGAAACCCCCAGCAAAGAATAGAAATGAATCATAGGTTCAATCCCAGGGGACACCACAATCCCAGTTTTTCAGATAGGAATACATTGCAGAGATTTCTAGAAATTTTTTGAGACATCCAGCAAATTAGGGAATTGAAATTCAAGGGATTGTTGGAGGTTGTGGATATCTAACAAAAATACCAAGATATCTTTGAAGATTATCAGAGCAAACATTTTAATGTGTAAGAAATGCATGTAAAGTTTTTTTACCATTTGTAGGCTTCATTTCATTTGCAAATTTAAATTAGAAATAATGTTATTACAAAATTTGAGAAAATTACTAAAAAATATAACTAATTAAGCAAAGAATTTTTTGGCCGTGTGATATTGTTTTAGATTATTAATTACCAGAATTTTGGGATAAAAGATGAAAAATAAGTATGATTTTGCAGTTGTAACAACAGTTTCCGTCACGACTGAGGCGATTGTTGTACTTGACTCTCTTAAGAACGGAAAGATAGAGCCTTAAGAGATGTATGTGGAGGGAGAGATGACATATTGTGATTAGGAAAACATGAGTAATCTATGCAAATTGAATTTCAAAAGTATTAACACAGTTTTTGAATCTGTTTTCAAAGAGATTGACTGCTTAACCTGGTATGTGTGAGTTGAAATTGATTTTACGTTTCAGTTATGGGAAAGATATTTACCAAAATATCTAAGGTTCAGTTGAGCAAAATTCTACTATAAAAACCACATTGTGGTGAAATGTGGAAGTTGTTTTTGAGTTCTTCATTAGGAGAAATAACATTTTTACCCAGTATGTTAATGAAGAAGGTGGTATCCTTAAGTATACTAGTTTTACTCATTCAAAAGCCACCTTGGGTTCAATTCTTTCTCTATTTAAGTATTATCTCAAGAACTTTCGAGATCAGGTTGTATTTGTATCATCCTTAATTCATAAATAATTAAAAGTTATCGGTATAAAAACTTTTTCCATTTCAGGGCTATCATGGTGTAGAAGTGAAGAACTTTACAACTTCATGGTCAGATGGACTTGCCTTCAATGCACTTATCCACAGATGGCGGCCTCACCTCTTTGACTATAGTTCAATAGTAAATAAACATCCTAACGCACGACTGGAAAATGCTTTTCAAGTAGCCAAAGATCATCTATTTATTGAAAGGCTACTCGATCCAGAAGGTATGTTGCTACAATTTTGAATTTCTTTACTTTTTATGATGTTCAAGTTGTTTGCTTCCATTGACTTTTCTAATGAATTGTAGGAAATTGATGAATTCAACATCCCTCATAATACTTGAACACTGCCCAACTCACTCCCTACCGTTTTCCACCTATTGCAAACGGGCCAGTAGGTGTCGTATAGAGGGGGGCTCAGTGCCGATTATGCCATGCCGCTGGCTATACAAGACATGCCACTGGCTATACAAGACATGCCACCGTTGCCTAAGAGAAAACTACTATGCACCACTGCCAGAAATTTTATAGGCGACGGCGTACCATGGATTTAAACATAACTTACAGTCGGAAATGTGCTGGTAAAGAGTTTGAAGAGATACCCTTTGGATTGATAGAACTCTTTTCTGGTTTTCCACCGCTGAGTTATATGTGAAATCGCTATGTGTTACGATTGTTTGGGCAATATATTGATGTTAATTAATCAATTAATTATTTACCCCCAACTGGTTAAGTGGACTGTATGTTGGGCTCTGGTCCTCCTTGTCTCACTCCCTCGTCGTTGTAACGTGAGCTGTCTTCGTTGGGTTACGTCCTTCTTCTTCGACTTTGCTGACACTACTGTCCTCTTCTTGCCCCCTCCCCTTTTCTCCCAAGTATAACTGCCACACCCCCCCTAGCGGCCCATCTTTTAAACATTATGAAACATAACCGTCCCCCAAAATTTGAATCTCAAATTTTGAAAAATGCATTTAAAAACTTACGATACTTCTATAGCAAAATCATGGTTGGATGAAATATCCTAATACATACTCCCAAATCCAACTGATATTTGGCCTTTGTTAGGATAGGGAAAGGAAGGACATTGTTCTCTTCACTCTGGAGGGGGCTTTCAACAGAGACTTTTGTAGGTAGGAAGCCCACGGTAAGGGTTATGGAGAAGGCCAAATATTAAAACAATGAAATATCTTTACAAAATTAGATGCAATAGGAGTTACTTTCTCCTCACGATAAGTAAAACAATTCCTGCGTGAAAATAAATAAAAAAGTTAAGAAATTTTGGAAATAAGAGCTTACTAATTTCCCACAGGTAATTTGACCAACTTTGCCATGGGGCATTTAAACACTCCGTGCCTGGTTCGTAGGGTCACTACCCAAACTCGGCCATCAGAACCTGGATGAATCTCCTCCACCCTGGCTAGTAACTATTGTTGTGGAAATACTTGTTTTTTCCTTTATTACTACTAAATTGTCTAATGCCAGATTGTCTTGTTCCTTGGTCAAATTTCCTCTCATTGGAAGCGTATTTAAATATTCTATGGACCATCGATTCCAGAAGTGTTGAGAGATATGCTTTACTAATTGCCACTTTGATAGTTTATTGGTATTTAAATCAACTAGGGAAGGTTCTGGTATATTCATTATCGGAGTGCCAATTACAAAATGACCGGGTGTTAAAGCTTCATAATCTGACAGGTGTGTTGATATTGGCGTAAGTGGCCTTGAATTTAAGATGGCTTCAATTTTGGCAAAAATGGTGGACAACTCTTCGAATGTTAGGATTTTTTAATAATATTAATAACCAATAACTCTTTTCAATAAATTCTTTGCAGATTTCATATTCGCCTCCCAAAGCCCACCAAAGTGAGGAGCCGTGGGAGGATTAAAATGACAATTAATGTTTCTCTGAGCCAGTATTTCAGAGATGCTATTTGAAACAAACATCTCGCGAAATTGGCGTCTGATTCCAGTTAGATAACGATTAGCTCCCACAAAATTGGATCCACAATTGGAATAAATATCCATACATAAACCTCTCCTAGATATAAAAAAATATTAGTTGCTATTTTGATCCGTAGAAAAATTTTTACTTGGAGAGAAATATAAATCATCATTTTCAATAATTTCTAAATCAAATATGTTTTTACCTTTCAGATGTTAACACGAATGTTCCTGACAAGAAATCTATCATGATGTACGTTATGTGCTTATTCCAGTCCCTCCCTCAATCAGTTTCTTCCTGTGGAGCAGATCTGGACTCCCTCACTGCAGAAAATAACTCCCAAGAAGTAAGTACTCAGTTTAATACTCTCACAAATTCTGGTTTTAGAATAATCTTCTGATGTTATATTTTTAAGGGCTACTGAAGTAATAAGTTGGGCTCATAAAGCTTCTAAATGAGGTATAGAAAATATAATTCTAGAGTAACACAATTGTGGAATAGTATATTTTCAAAGTAAAAGACTATAGAATAGAAACATTATATAACTGTCAAGTAAACATATGTTAAATCATATGCATACCTTATCATGAACGCCTAAGGATTTTGTCACTTGAGACAAAATACTGTATCGCACTCTTTGTTTCTGTATCTCAAAGGTATTTTACAAATATTTGTGAAATAATAAGAGGGTTTACTACCACTTGTACATATTTATCATAGGAAAGTTTTGCATAGTTTTTCTGGAACAACTCATAAGCAAATTCTTTTACTATAATAACAACATAGGAAGGCATTTTTTGTGGAATTCCATCTCAATAAAATAAATAGAGCAAATACCATTTCTACACTTTATTTAAAACAACCAGTTTCAACAAATCATTGTCATCTTCAGGCAGGTGTAACAAAATTGGAAGCATATTTATATGGGTGTAGAGGCAGCAAAGGGAAAAAAGGGGTTTGAGGAGGGGGTGTCGATAAGAAGGTGAATGGGTCATTGGAGGGAAGGAGAGAATGGGAGGGGAAAAGGCGAATTTGCATGGATGAGCTGTTCTAGGCAGACCTTAGTTGGCTAGACACGATATCTTGGGTTGAAATCTCCCTCATGGCCTGCCTCCAAGAGGTGTTGAAAAATAAGAAGTCTAGCCAACAAAGGTACTCGTCCAATTTTGTTACATCTGCCTGAAGATGACGATGATTCGTTGAAACTGATCGTTTAAAATAAACTGTAGAATTAGTAGTTGCTCAAATTCTTTTACAGTTATGATGATATGCAATTCTGTGAATTTCCTGTAAACTTCCAGGCATGTTCACTAAGTACAGCTGGCTCTCGCCCTCTTAGTCTAGCTACAAATGTTTCTGTGGAGTTAGGTGGTTACCAAGTAGCATTAGAAGAGGTCTTAACATGGCTGCTCGAGGCAGAAGATAAGCTATCTGTGCCTCTTCCTCCATCCCTCAGTCAAGATAAGGAGGAAAATGCCTCTTCAGCCTTGATTTTAGAAAAAGCCAAGAAAGAATTCCATGATCATGAGGTAAGTACAAACATAAAATCAACTCTTAAACCTTATAAGCTAGAGAGATATTAATTGCAAAACAGCATTGTGACAGTAAGAAATTTAACTTGAAAAATGAAAATTCATATTAATTGACATGTATAAATCATAAATGCTACAAGGTCCTTTAGCATTTTTTGCTACTTGTTGGCAATTTGTAGTCAAAGAGATGAGAATGTTTAATGTTTGAATGAGTTACCTTCAATGAAATTTTCAAAGGGTCAAAAGGGAAAGTGATCTAAGCATTCATGAAAATAAAACATTTGTGCTATAAATTAATTAATGAATTTAGTTATCAAAGGTTCAGAATCGTTTGGATAATGAAGATGACAACATAAATTTGGAAACCTAACATTCCATTAATTTATTCTGAAGGAAAATAACAAAAACTCTAGAATTCTGTTATGGTTCAGCATTCACACATCTAAAAAGTCTCTATACATAGAACTCTATATGTCCTTCAGGTTCTTTCCTTTCCTTTAATATCTTAATTAATGAATTCCTCAATGCTTTATTTTCTTCATAACCTTACTGTACCATTTTTCCATCGCTTCCAATATCTTATTCCCAGGTTCTTTTACTGCTAACTTTCTATATTGATGCCATAGTGTAACACTTGGTTTCCTATTCCTTTTATGCTGATAGTTTTTCACTTATAAATTTCTTCTATTTTCTTCTTTTTGGAAATAATCGTTGTCTTCTGTGTACTTGGCTATTAGCATGGAATACATATTACTACTTTTTATGCCTAACAGTAGTTGATTTTTAATGGTTGTAATCCTTCTCAGAGAAGTAATGTTAAATTTATTTAAGTGCTACCTTAGTACAACCTGAGTTACCCAAGTTCTAGTATATGACTACATTATTAGATCACATCATCTTGCTTCTTTTTTTTATTAATCTGTGATTAAAATATTTATTAACACTCCTCCAGTATCAAATGTGACTCTAATAGCCATTTTCAATTTACTTTGTTGTGTAAAATAAACCAGCATCACATTCAAATTCAACAAGACATATTTAATAACAAACAATGCATCAAATAATGACTAAAAGAAACTTAAACACCTTAGAGCACATGCATGTGAGAGCTGTGTGCACAAGAGAGCTAGGCCAAGAGAGCTGAGCACACGAGAGCTAGAGTCAGAGAAAGAAAGAGTACAATTCTTTCCTAGAGGGGAAACTACTACTACGATAACAAAATAAACATAAATCATCACTTTTCATGTTATCTTCAAATGTATAAACATTTCATACAATAACCAGAGAGTTACTTCTAAAATACGACTGGTAAAGTTTTATTGAGCAAATAATAATTATCCCCATAAGTTTGCTATAATTTACATTAAATTGTCTGCAAAAATTAATGTTGCTCCTTTTATAGTCATATAACTGTGACGAATGACATTTTAAAAATGAGGTTTTCCTACTAAATGAACCTTTATAACTTGTTTATATTTTGACTAATTTAACCTAATTTGTACTTCAATTTAACAATAAATATTATGATATATGTGCTGTAGTCATCAATATTCAAGGGATCCGGAAATGATGTGCAGGTGGAAAATGTTGGGGTCTCCTCATAACTAATAAAGAGGAATCTGTTTCCAACTTACAGCCCGTTTCAATATATATTACCTTACTATATAACGAAAAAATTCCGGAAATTGCTGGTATAGCATTCCCTGGGACCTCACGATAAGAGCTAACCTTATCTCTTGGCCATACAGTGTTGCCAAGCCATGTATTTCAAAGCACCTCAATCTTATACTGCTACCACTACGCCATTTGATTTTTTTGTGGGGAGCTGTACTTTCTAGTTTGATCCAAAAATATTGCTTTTACAAATTAAAAATATCCATTTTTATAGAATATTGTAAGTTTTTATCTTTGGCAGAATATCTCAGAAATTCGGCCAAGCATTCACTCTTAGAATTGCACTATCAGAATTGCTTTATTTGCAACAAAAGTTATTTAAAAACATTTGTATGCTCGTTTTTTAATTTTTTTCATCGTTTTACTCTATCTACTCTTAGGTCTATCAAAGGAACATATTTCTGAATTCCTTTCAACACCCAATTAATGTAAAAGGTTTTAACTTATGACTTCCTGTTGCTTGATGGATCTGGAAGGGGATGAAATTTCGATGCTTTATTTGAAATTTTATCTCCAAATATTCGTTCTTAATTTCCTTGTCATGGTTTTTCACATAGTAAAGATTTCTTCAGTTACGTTATTAATCAATTGATTAGTCAGTGACTCAATTGAGCAGTTCTTCTGAAGTAGCGGTGAGAAAGAGATTGTCAAATCTACTTTTTAATACATTCTAATTTGATCTTGCACAATTAAGTCACTTTTCTTTGTTTAAAAAGGAAAGTTTAATCAGTTTAATTGTTGCTCTTGTCAGAATCTTACAGGTTTTAGTGGAAGAAGTTAAAGTAGGGGAATAAAACTGGTCAAGCACTATAAAATTTTATTTTAATAACCAATTGGAAAACATTATATATATACTATTACCGTATTAATTGATTGGGAATTGAAACATACCCAGCAAAATGCTATCTTTTTGATGTAAGGAGAAATAGAATAAAAGTTTTGTCAAAAATCATAAGAATACTCAAAAATTGCTTATGGTCTAGAATTGCGAGAATTGCATTCACATTTGAAGTGAAGAAAGCAATTTTACTGGTGGAATCGATAAAATTATGAGGTGATTGTGACAAAATTTATGAGAAACTTCTTCAATCAATATCAGCCGAGACTGAAAGCGGAATTTTCTGTAAAATGAGTTACAAAAGAGTAAAAGCTACCTATGAATATCAATCAAAGTGGATCTCATATAACAGCATACTTTTCAGTCTATAGGAAAAATCAATATACTGGCCGATTAAAATACATAGATACTTGAGTTTGAAGTTGAACAAAAACGGAACTGAGTCATTCCAGAGTAAAAAGAGTTACACTAAATTATAGAATGTTTCATCCTTCATTTAATCATATGTTGTAAAATTTTTTATATAGTTTGTATTTATAATAAGTTAAAACGATATAAGTTTCCATTTTTTGTGCTCATTAGAGTGCTCATTTTTAAATGTCATTTCTCACATAGCAACAATCCAATCAAATCACAATTTTAGTACCATATTTATATACTCATTTTTGACAAAAAAGATGTAGATTATTTCTAATAATTCCATTATCAATTTTGTAAAACAGCTTTTTCTCAGAAATGTATTGACGTGAAAATGCCAACTTGGTCTTGTTATGCAATATGTTTTACAAATTATAACTTATGCTAAGTACTATTGACCAATTTATTTTATTCAAATTTATATTTCATTTCGAAGTTGTGTCCCTAAAGCATTGTCTGTGTCAAGCGTCAGCTCTGATGCCAATAAAATATCATGATGATTCTATGAACTTTTTGTCACTATTTTATGGAGTGTGTAATGATCTAATTATTACTACATGTCTAATGTTTGGCTAAAATAATATTCCTAATCAAATCTGGAACACCCTGGGCAAATTGAAATATTACCCCCGTAAACCTGGAAAACTCTGAGAATTGAATGAAGTTATTTTGTGCTGATGAATATGTGTCAGAAATAGAAAAATAAATTGTTAAGGAAATTAACTAAGGACTGCTGAATTAATAATAATTGCACAGTAGAAGTCTGTTATATGGCATATGATGAGAGTTGTATTATAGCGAGTGATTTTTTTGCCATTGTCCGTCTCACTGCAGAAAGGATAGGGAGTTAGTTCCATTATATCGAGAGGTAATTTCTGAAGTATCGTTATAACGAGTGCTATGCTCGTCTTGCAGGAGGCATTTCTCGGAATCGTCAATTGACGTGAGGTACGAAGTCTGGCAAACCAACAGTTATCTTTTCTAACAGCAAAAAAATATTAAACGCAAAAATTATCGTCCCCTAATTCATATATTCATATTTATAAGGTATCCATTGGTCAAATTTTTAGGGCAGTGATTTTATGAAGCGACTTTTGCTGATTTTCTTTCAATCCTCATCAGATAATCAGTGAGATCTCGTAAGTTATAGGCTAAGGAACACACAAAATTTCTAATCTGATGCTCTGCTGTCATACTTTATTAATTTTTTTTCTCTAGTCATTCTTCTAATTACGAGCTAAAAATTATGCATCTGTCAGTGAACAGACACATTATTTTCTAAAACATCAAAATGAAAAAGCAAATTGAAACCCCAATTCTCTTCATCCAACAAGAAAGTTTTTCCTTTCCATTCCCTTTTGTAACAGAAGGTTGATCTTATCTTTCCCACCCACTTATTTTGTGTTGTCCTATTAAATAGTTTTCCATTAATTCTATCCTTTCACCTGCAGGTCACCCTTTTGTTCCCTCTCATTCTTTCTTCTTTTCTCCAGGCACATGCCATATGGAGGATCGGGTATTTAGGTAAATGTTGAAGATGATGCTTGTAATCGTTGAAATTAATGGCGTGAATTTTTCTACAATGTTGTTATATTAATAATTTAATTTTAAAAAGACATGAAATATATAATATATAGGCGTTATGAGAGTAAGGGGATATCGTAATCTAGAAAAATATTTCTTATTTAAATCAGTCAAATAAGCTTTATCTTTGAGGAACTCCATAGGTAACTAAAAACAATGAAATAATAACTTTGTCAAAGTTACACACGACTTTTGTGTGGAAGTTGTGGAACTTTGACAAAGTTATTTTATTTCCTTGTGTTTATTCCTTATTTAATAATGCATATATATTCTAATAGAAAATCAATGAAGCCAAAGAAGCTGATCGTAATTCCATGGTAAAGGTGAAGGAGTGATTGCATTATAAGTGACCACTCGTATCTCCCCTCCTTTAAAATTAATAACAAATTTTAAAATTATTCAAAGAGGAAATTGTTTAATTTATTATTTAGTGAAAATTTCAACCGCATGGAATGAAATTTGCAAATTGCAATTGATTTTTGATTAACTCATTTATCAAATGTGATGACAGGTAAATGGATAGTAGTAAATGATTTTTATATAAATAACGAAAATTCTCCATCCAAACCCGAGGGCCGAGCTAGCGTAACGGACCATGTCCTCCATCTTTCTTTTCTCTCCCTCTCTTCTCGAGAGAAAGGCCCAAAATTTTGACTTATTTTTTCTTGTTAACTTTCTTTGCTCCTTGGTGTGCAGGCATTCCTGCTTGAGCTGAGTGGGCACCAAGGAGGTGTGGGGGCTGTCCTGCAAGAGGGTGCTCGCCTGCTCAGCGATGGAGGGCTGTCAAGGGAGGAGGAGGAAGAGGTACGAGTTCAGATGAGGCTCCTCAATTCTAGGTGGGAAGAACTTAGGCTGAGGGCCATGCAGAGACAGGCAAGGTAAATCCTTTATTATAAGTAATGCTGTCATTTTTAGAGCATTTAAAATACTTTAGTTTTTAACTACCTGGGAAATTTTGTAATCAATTATGCAATACTATGGTGGTCCTTATTTTCGAAAGTTTGAAATTCTTTCGGGATGCCCCCTACAGTTGTTCCATTTGGTTAGAAAATATATATTGTGTAAAATATTCTTTAAATCGGATAACGGAAAGACATCACGCTTAAAGTTTCTAATTTTCAACATATTTGCGCTTTTTTCGATCGTCATGACTACATGAGCCATTAAATATGCGAGGGGAAAGAATCAAGGTTGTATCTTGATAGCAATACAACTTACAACCATGTAAAATGACCATTTTCTGAAGAGGGAAATCCAGAAGGATGAAATATCCTAGAAGATTTTTTTTATCTTGAGTATCTCCTTTAATAGTTTGCAATTTTTAAATTTTAGTTATTTTAAGATTTGTAACTTAAGTGTAGAGGTTTAAATTTACAAAAGAGATGGCTTCTTTTTCTTCAAGAAGCATCCAAAGAAATATATCTACAGCCTGAATGAAAACTTGTCTAATTACAGTATCCATGATGCCCTTATGCTTCTCCAAAAGACTCAGTTAGAACATTTACGAATGTGGCTCACAGCCACAGAGGATCGAATCTCAAGGCTGGCGCAAGAGGAGGTGGGTTTAGTGGCTGTGGACAAAGGAGGAAGTGGGAAGAGCTGGAAGCTGAGCTCTCTCAAGAAACACATGCAACAACTTTCAACACTCAAAGCAGATCTGGAGGCTCGACAGCCACAAGTGGACTCACTTTCTCACATGGTTGTGGTTGTGGATGGGGAAGAGGATACAGCAGGAGGTAATTCCTCTTCTTTAGCCAATTTGCTCTGGCATCAGGTTAAACATGCTATAAAGCACTTTAACATACTATAATTTATTGCACAACCATAATTTAGACCCTTTAGGGCACCATCAGGTGATAACCAAACCATAAATGTTAAAAGGGGAAAGGAGTCGGGGTTGTGAGAGAGTCTGTATCTGTGGAAAGAAGTCGTGAGGGGTTTTCATGTAAATTTATTATTACAAAAAATATTCATTTAGCCCCCCATCAATTGTGTTCTGTGTTCTGTACACAGTCAATTTTAAGACATAACTTTTTGTGGTTGCCATTTATAACTTCTTCATTTCAGTAGCTGGAATTGGTTAAGTTTTCTACCCTTTAAACAAGTTTTGAAAATAATATCATCTAAGGGCCTGCCTTGGCAAAATACACATGTTGAGTCATTCGAAATGTTTTGATTCACTCTTCTCAGCATAACTTGCGGAATTGTAGCGATAACATCCTCAATTGTCTCCTCAAAGGTCTTCGACAGTTCGAGGGCGACCTTAATTTTACTTTAATTTACTCTAGTGTATTCCAAAATGGAAGATGACCTTGCAGCTCTTAGTGAGCGTTGGGGTCATATCTGCCAGTGGATGGAGGAGCGTTGGGGGCGCTATGAGGTAGCTCTGGAAGCATGGAGCAGGCTGGAAGCTGAGGCCCATGTACTCAAGTCTTGGCTTGATGGCAGGGAAACAAGGATCAAGAGAATGGATGCACAATCAGCTGAGGGAGCTGCTGATGGGACAAATGCATCTCAGGAATTGCATGTGAGTCTTATTTCACTGAAATCATGTGGAAATAATTCAGGGTAATACATAATGAAAATTTCCTCAGGCTAATGCTATTCATGTAAACTGTAAGCAGAATGTACAGTTACAGCAAGAATCCTAATGTATGCTCATACAATACTATTTGAAGGTCAACCCTAGAATCGATTTATAAAGTTTTGTTTCTCATTAATTTTCATCATTTTGCAAATAATGGTAGTATTCAAGCTGTATAATTGAATCATAATGGAATGAATTTAAAAGCCTCCGTAATAAGTTCATACCTCCGAGGAGCAAGGAAATTGGATCCAAAGTTGGCTCAGGTTGTTTCGGTAGGATTGTTGGGTGGAAAATAAAAGAGTGGAGTGTTTGAGGTGAGCACGCATGATACCAACTTTGTCAAGGTTGGGATGATGTAACAAGATAAGCCAGGGCAAAGGTTTCCCTAAACTTAATAAGTTTAATTCCTCGGCAAAGGCAAACGACTGCGCCAATAGAATAACTCTGCAGCAAGTTCACTTGTGGAGAGAATCATTGTCTTAGCATCCTGCACGCATCAACGGCAAACCTCAGGCAATATGCCTACACCTCTCTCAGCATTGAGGAAAACGTTTTCAGGATTCCAATGAGGGACACTTCTTTCCTCTTGGAGCTGCCTGCTTCCATGATGACCTTTTGACTCCTTTTGATGACCTTTTTTGAGAATCAAAAGTCAAAACTCTAGGGCTTATGTGAAAACAAATAGCTGACCTGTTCAAAGTCAACATTCAGGCCCAAGGAGTTGCCAGCATGGTGATCACAAAAAGGATGGTGCTCTTGAACATAGCACAAATCTTTGATCTACTTGGCTGACTCTGTCTCCATTGTCACAAAAATCCTAAGATATGTGGATTTTTAAGAGAAAATATATCCTGTGAATATTGTGGAGCAATGGACAGTCAATTGCAACGCATGCCTGGACTGTCAGAGCTTTGAATGCTGTTGGCTTTGCTGATGCACCTGAGATGCCATCATCACAGTTGGGAACAAATATTATAAATATATGTTATTGTGGTGAATCAAACGGGAGAATAACAGGAATATGATAATAATTCAACTACGAAGTGTCAAATGTTTATGCTGCATTACGTTTGTGAGTTTTGCTTTGCTATTTCCTGAGTGTTCGGCAAACATGACAACCTTCATTAAATTATTATACTGAATAGCAGAATTATCCATTTCTCAACCTGGAATTAAACACTGATTAGTACTATACTAATTGTGACTTACTGGACTCTCAAGGAAAAAATAGATATTCACATCTCAACCAAACTGTAGTGAATGTAAATGATGAAACACGGACACATAAGTGAATTTATCCTGTTTTTAGAGAAAGTATTGTTTTCATGTAAAAAAATCGACTTCGAGATTTCAACGGAAATACATGTTTTGGGGTCCCTAGAACACGTTTTGGCCATTTTTGAAATGATGTCTGTGTGTATGTGCACCCTTATGTTCATATGGCCCAAGACGTCCTGCTGCCCCATGGCTTACTGAATATATTAAACTAAGAATTAAAGAGAGAAATAGCATCCGTCGAGCATTTCTTAGAACTAGATGCCTTGATATTTATAATAAATACAAGGTTTTGAGAAACTCTGTTAATCAATTAGTTAAAGAAGCTAAGCGGTCATACTATTCTCAAAGATTGTCACTTAAATCCAATTCTAATTTTATTTGGAGTGAATTGAGGAAACTCGGATTATTGAAACAACGGGATCTTTCTCTTGCTTCCAATATTTCTGTTAACGAGTTGAATGAATACTTTCTTCGTTCTTCAACCCTTGACCAACTTAACATTGAACGTGTCCCTACCGATCATGTGATTCCTTTTGACGATAGTAATTTTTACTCAAACTATGTTATGCCAATGCAGCTGAACGAGTATATTTCTCGTTCCGACTCAAAATCCATGGGTTTTGATTGTATCTCACCTCTCCACGTTGAGAAATTTCTTCCTCAAATACAACCAGCAATACTAGAAATTTTTAAGTATTCTTTAATGAATTCGGTTTTTCCATCCAATTGGAAGTTTGCTATAGTCCGACCCATAAAGAAGGTTAGAAATCCTACTCTATCATGTCACTATAGGCCTATTTCTATTCTTTGTTATCTCTCAAAATGCTTGGAAAAATTAGTTCACAAACAGGTTACAGAATTTCTTGACCTGCGAAATGCCTGAGATCCCTATCAGTCTAGTTTTAGGAAAGGTTTTAGTACTCAGACAGCCTTATTACGGGTTACCGATGATATTAGATCTGCTATTGATAAGGGTATGATTACAATTTTAGTTTTATTAGATTTCAGTGATGCATTCAATCGTGTTAATCATGCTTTACTGCTGAATAAATTGAAAAGTTAAAATTTTTCCTGTGCTGCCTTAAACTGGTTTCAATCATATTTAGTTGGGCGGCAGCAGGCTGTGAAAGGACCCGACGGTAAATTGTCCTCATGGTTATCTGTTATGAGTCCCACAAGGCTCTGTTCTTGGTTCGCTGTTGTTCTCTCTGTATATTAAAGATCTTCCAGGCAATATTAAAAATTGTAATTACATGCTGTATGCTGATGACCTGCAGATATATTGCCATTGTCGTGTGGATGATCTTGTTGATTCTATTGAGAAAATTAATGTTGACATTCATAATATCTCTCAGTGGGCAAATAATAATTAGCTATTATAATTGGAAACTCTTGGCATATAAGTCGTCTTAACCTTGACTAGATTCCTAAAATAACTGTCTGTGGTGCTGCAACTGATTATGCTACTACTGTCTGTAATCTCGGAATCATCATGAATTCAAATCTCACTTGGAATGATCATGTATCTTTTATTTCCAATAAAGCTAATTCAATATTGTATCAATTGAAATTGCAGAAGCATCTTCTTCCCACACATATTCTTAAAAATTTAGTTATGACTCTTGTTTTTCCCTCTATAGATTACTTTTGCATGGTCTACAATGATCTCACTGTTAAACTGGATACTCAAATACAAAGATTAATTAATAACTGTGCTAGATGTGTTTGCGATGTTAAGAGGCACAAGAATATTAGCCCTTGTCTACAAAATTTATGCTGGCTGACAGCTTCAAGAAGAAGGAAATATTTTATCAGGCTTCTCTTGCTTACTATTACGAATAATAATAGGCCCTTGTATTTAGTAAATGATTTCACTTTCCCTCCTTCTCACTTATCTCGTCCTGATTTGAGACAAAATTCACGTACTTTTTACATTCCATCTCATAGATCCACCACCTTTCACAAATCTTTCACAGTATCCGCCATCAATTTCTGGAATTCTCTACCAATAGTAATCCGTAATGTAACAAATATAAATAGGTTTAAATTTCTATTATTTGATTATTTGTTTAATTTAAAGATTTGAATATTTAGTAATTTATTTGTTTTGACTATTATGATTTTGTATTTCTTTTTTTAAATTTATTTGTCCAATCTAAACTGTTGAAAGTAGTATTTCACAGATTTTCGACTGCTTTTTGTTCTGTTATTTACTGTTGCCCTTAGGTGGCTTGCCACAGGGCATAATAAAATTACATTTATTTATTTATTTTATGTGTGTGTGTGCTTTTGAGCTCTCTTGCCTGAAAACTATTAGCCGTATGAATACCAAACTTCATATAAATATATATTTATTAGCCTGTAAATTAGTATTCTATCTATCTATATATATACATGATAAGGAGAAGCATATATATATATATATATATATATATATATATATCTATTATATATAGACGCTTCTCCGGATATACCTATAAGTTATATATAGGGGATCAAAAGTCTAACCATGATCCACAAGTCCCAACGACCTGAAATTTTTACGACGTATTGGCCATAACGTGTAACCTCCAGGAAAAATCCGGTATTGAACTTCGGTGTCATGGGTTCGATTCCAGAAGGCCCCAAAGTCGCGATTTTCCCCATAAGGATACATGGCGGGGATTTTCGAAAATTTTTTTGAGACACTTCCCGGAAAAGGAAAGATTTGAAATTCGAGGGATCACTAGATGCCGTTCATATCTCAAAGAAACCATAAAGACGTCTACGAATATTATCCTTGGTTCGATGCTAGGTCGGGGCAAAAATCGGCCGTTTAAAATGCATTGCGGCGATTTTGAAGATTTTTTTTGGATCCTTTCCCGATATCATGGATACTTGAAACTCAGCACTTGGATAGATATCATGAATATCTTTCATAATCAAATTTTATATGTTCCATGGTGGTCCTTGGTTCTATCCCAGAGGGCCATTTGCACTTCTCAATGCATTTCTTACGGAGATAACTGAATCAAAATGTAGGTACTTCCCGGCATGATATCGACTTCAAACTTTGCATGAAACGAGACCATGTTTTTACAAATCAAACTGTTCATTGACAGCGTACATGATGTCCTGGGTTCGACACCAGGTGTCTCTGCAATCAGAAGTTGATCCGATTGTTAGAAATTGTTTTGAAACTTTTCCCAATAATATAGAAACTTGAAATTCGGCATATACATAGAGATCATAAATAACTTTCAAAAACATGTTTTAGATTTCCAAGATCGTCCTTGGTTCGAATCCAGAGAGCCATTTACATTCGTGAAAATTAGAACGTCGTTTGAGGTAGTTGCTGCAAATTTTTCTGCTTGAATTTTCACTCATAGTTATAGATGGTGATCTTCTATAGTGCTGCATAGTAATTTCACCAGTATGGCCCGGGTTCGTTACCAGACGATGAAATTTCAGTGAATTTTAAGAATATTTTCAATACTCTTTTTTTTTCTTTTGAGGACCGTCCCAAAATGAAGCCGATATGAAATTAGTATGCCGATATGAAATTAGTATGCCGATCTGCTTGCAGTATGCAAGCTACATTTTACTCGTATATATATACGAGTAAAATGTAGCTTGCATACTGCAAGCAGATCGGCAATACTAATTTCATATCGGCATCATATCGGGACGGTCCTCAAAAAAAAAAAGAATTGAATATATTCTTAAAATTCGCTGAAATTTTATCGTCTGGCATTGAACCCGGGTCTTCCTGGTGAACCTACTATGCAGCACAATAGAAGATCACCATCTCTAACTATGTGTGAAAATTCAAGCTGAAATATTGGCTACAACTGCCTCAAAAGACGTTCTAATTTTTACGAATGTAAATGGCTCTCTGGATTCGAACCAAGGACGATGTTGGAAATCTAAAACATGTTTTTGAAATTTATTTATGGTCTCTATCTATATGCCGAATTTCAAGTCTCTATATTATTGGGAAAGGTTTCAAAACAATTCCTAAAAATCGGATCAACTACTGATTGCAGAGACACCTGGTGTCGAACCCAGGACACATTGATAGCCGTGAATGCATAGTTTGATTTCTAAGGACTTGCTCTACTAACATGCAAAGTTTGAAGTCGATAGCATGCCGGGAAGTGCCTAAATTTTGTTTCCGTTATCTCCGTAAGAAATGCATTGAGAAATGCAAATGGCCCTCTGGGATCGAACCAAGGACCATCAGCGAATATGTAAAATTTGATTATGAAACATATTCATGATATCTATCCACGTGCCGAGTTTCAAGTATCTTTCTTATCGGGAAAGGATCCAAAAAAAATCTTCAAAATCGCCGCAATGCATTTTAAAGGGCCGATTTTTGCCCCGACCTAGCATCGAACCATGGACCATGTTCGGCGATGTCTTTTTTATTTTCGTTGGATATCCACGGCATCTAGCGATCCCTCGAATTTCAACTCTCTACCTTTCCGAGAAGTGCCTCAAAAAAATTTTCGAATTTCTTCACCATATTTTCTTATGGAGAAAATCGGGACTTTGGGGCCTTCTGGAATCGAACCCATGACACTGAGGTTCAAAGTCGGATTTTTTCTGGAGGTTACACGATATGGCCAATATGTCGTGAAAATTTCAAGTCAGTGGCACTTGTGGAACATGCTTAGACTTTTGATGCCCTATGAATGAATGAATGAGTGAGTGTGTATATAGGTACGAGTAAAATGTTGCTTGCATACTGCAAGCAGATCGACAACACTATTTTCATGTCGGCATCATATCCGGACGGCCATCAAAAGAAAAAAAAAAGGTTGAAATTTTTCTTAAAATTTGCCTAAATTCCATCGTCTGGCATCGAACCCGGGTCTTTACTGTGAACTTACTATGCAGCACAATAGAACATCACCATCTCTAACGATGTGTGAAAATTCAAGCAGAAATATGGGCTACAACTGCCTCAAAAGACGTTCTAATTTTCACGAATTTAAATGGCTCTCTGGATTCGAACCAAGGACGATCTTGGAAATCTAAAAAAAGTTTCTGAATATTATTTATGATCTCTATCTATATGCCGAATTTGAAGTTTCTATATTATTGGCAAAGGTTTTAAAATAATTCCTAAAAATCGGATCAACTTCTGATTGCAGAGACACCTGGTGTCGAACCCAGGACACTTTGATAGCTGTGAATGCACTGTTTGATTTGTATGGACTTGATCTTTCTACATGCAAAGTTTGAAGTCGATATCGTGCCGGGAAGTACCTAAAATTTGTTTCCGTTATCTCCGTAAGAAAAGCATTGGGAAGTGCAAATGGTCCTCTGGGATCGAACCAAGGACCATAAGCTAATATGTAAAATTCGATTATGAAATAAATTCATGATATCTATCGACGTGCCGAGTTTCAAGTATCTATGTTATCGGGAAAGGATCCAAAAAAAATCTTATAAATCGCCGCAATGCATTTTAAACGGCCGATTTTTGCCCCGGCCTAGCATCGAACCAAGGACAATATTCGAAGATGTCTTTCCGATTTTCGTTGGCTATGCACGGCATTTAGCGGTCCCTCGAGTTTCAACTCTCTACTTTTCCGGGAAGTGCCTCAAAAAAATTTTCGAAAATCCCCGCCATGTAATCTTATGGGGAAAATCGCGACTTTGGGGCCTTCTGGAATCGAACCCATGGCACCGAGGTTCAATGTCGGCTTTTTCCTGGAGGTTACACGTTATGGCCAATATGTCGTACGATGTAACAGCTTCCCATGCTGTTACATCATACCTATGTCCCATGCTCCCTTATTTCGTTGGAAGGTTGTTGCTCTGCTGAGGCTGTAATCTCCTCCTCCCCTGACGAAATACTCTCCACAAATTCTTGCTGTGACACAGAATTCAGCTTCATAAGCTCTTCGGTGGTCAGTTCCTGGCTATGCTCTTCCACTAGCTCGTCGATGTCGTTGCTATCCACCTCTAGCCCCATAATCTTGGCCAGAGACACAATCTCGTCAACTACCGGCTCCTCAGGCACTTGCTTAAACTCCTCGGAGTTGTGTTCGACAACGCTGTCCGGCCATAGCTTCTTCCATGCAGAAATAAGGGTTCTCTTGGTGACCCCCTCCCATGCCTTGTTGATCATCTTGAGGCAGGCAATGATGTGAAAGTGGTCTTTCGAAAACTCTCTGAGAGTGAGATTGGTTCCTTCAGTTACCTCAAAACAACGCTCAAAGAGAGTTTTAGTGTAGAGCTTTTTAAAATTTGAGATGACCTGCTGATCCATTGGCTGTAGTAAAGGAGTGGTGTTAGGAGGCAGGAATTGGATCTTGATGAATTTAAATTCTTCAAGGAGGTCATCTTCTAGGCCTGGAGGATCTGCAGGAGTGTTGTCCATAACAAGCAAGGCACAGAGTGGCAAATTCATCTCAAACATGTATTTTTTTACAGACGGACCAAACACTACATTAATCCAATCTATAAAAAGGTAACGTGTCACCCAAGCCTTGTTGTTGGACCTCCACATGACATTTAGCCTGCACTTCTGGACTTTATACTTCTTGAAGGCTTGTGAATTGTCCGAATGGTAAACGAGCAGCGGTTTAATTTTCAAATCGCCACTTGCATTTGCACAAAACAACAACGTGAGATGGTCTTTCATTGGCTTGTGGCAATGCCTTCTCTTCTGCTGTTATCAGGACCTTGAGAACATTGAAAAAACCTTGAATTTTTGCTGACCTTGAAAAACCGTGAAAATGCCTTGAATTTTTTGCAAAACCTTGAAAAATCCTGATCCAACTTGTTATCCTGGTTCAATCTGAAATAAACCGCTCATTCAAATTCTGGACCGAATGTGAATTGGAAGGTTTAGCGTGACTTGAATGACGAATTGCAATGGGTCCTATGGTACAATGCTCATATCCATTAATTAAGAGGGCAAGGGAAGAAAATAAGAAACACAAAGATGAAGAAAATGTAAAAAACGTAAGAAACTGGAAATTAGAGAGTTAGAAGAGATAAAGACTGAACATCTTTGGGAATTAGCAAGACTAACTGAAGAAATTGAGAAGAAAATAAGACAATAATTTGTATGAGCTAATATTCTACAAGTGTAATATAGTCCATGTAATGAATGCAAATGTTACTGTCTCTTGATATTTTATTATAGAAAAATAGTGTATTCTGTTGTACCTTTTTTGACCTTGAAAAATCCTCAACCTGACCTGGAAAAGCCTTGAACCTTGATTTGTTAACATCCCATTCTGTGGCCACCCTGCGTTATGTAAGTTTGCTTCAGCATCTTTTTCCAAAAGAGACGCGTTTCATCACAATTAAAAACCTGCCGCGGCAGATAACCCTCAGAATTCACAACGTTCTTGAATACGCTGATGAAGTTCTCGGCTGCCTTTATGTCTGAGCTTGCTGCTTCTCCATGCCTCGCAACGCTGTGGATGCTGGTTCTTCTCTTAAACTTTTTGAACGACCCACAGCTTGCCTTGAATACTTCTTCTTCGTCCGTTGATGATCCTGGCTTCTTCTTAATGAGGTCGGCAAAAATTAGTTTTGCCTTCTCACAAATTAGGTTTTTGTGAATACTGTCGCTCTGCATTTACTTCTCATTGATCCATATGAGAAGCAATCTTTCAACATCGTCGAGAATACGTGGCCTTTACGTAGAAATTCATGTGGACCCCCTTTGAGGCATCAATCTCCTTAATCTTATCCTTGTTTTTGAATAGTTGCAATAGTAGATTTGGACCGATTGTATGTACGTGCTAGGTCAGCCACGCTCACATCTCCATCCCATTTCTCAATGATTTGACGTTGGACTTCTATGGTGACTTTTTTCTCTTACTCCTGTCTTCTTGTGGCATTTTCTTTAGGGAAGGATATTTAAAATTTGCACTAAAAATACACAATAATTTGTCCAGATACAACTTTCGCAAGCGACAGTAAGATGCTAGCTGAACGATCCCTGAATATAGACTGATAGCCGAGATGCCGGCAGGAACCTCCATGTGGCGCCACAATGTATCCTCGTCACTCGTTCTACGAAACATCGCTCGTTAAGTGAGTCACTTTGTTATATTTTGTTTAGCTCGTTATGCGAATCACTCGTTATGTGAGGTGCTTGTTAAGCGAGGTTTAACTGTAATTGAATCAAGTATAGGGTGTGCAGCAGCTAAATTTCAAAATAAAAATCCAGTAAAACTAAAGAAATTGAGGCATCAGTACATTAAATGTTTTTGAATAATTATTCAATCATACAATTTATGCATTAATATAATTAGGTCTCTCTTACCTGTTCTCCCTCACTCTAATATAAGCAGAGGCTTTTTCAGCATAAAGATTGTGCTGAAAAAAACTTGGCTCATTCACAGTTATATACAGTATTAGGTTTTTAATCATTAAAATCATTTATTGTACAGAATTGGGAGAATGAGATTTTATGTAGGTAAAATTTAAAAAATGTAATACATATGTATAGCTAGCAGCGCGAATTAAAAGTAGTCTAAATTTTTAAATAATGTTTGTTATACATTATCCTTGACCAGTCAGATTGTATTGCTATATCCCCGTTGCCACCTGGTAATCATACCAAATTGCAGCGTTTAGATGAAGTAAATAAATAAATTAGCGGCCAATGCCAAAATAGCTCACATGAAAAACTGACTAGTACTACACCTCATAACCAGATCAGTAGTTAAGTTGGGAAATACAGAAAGCCAAGTTGTAATTACAGATAACTCGGTTAAACTGAGTCAGAAAATCATAATTTAAGAGAAGTTATTACAGTACTATTTTTAAGAACTGATTTTTATTGATCATTTGTTGCTGATAATTGGTCAACATTAAGACATGTATGTCCCTCAGTTTTTCAATTAAAATATGTAACAACTTAACTTTGGAGAAAATTGAGATTTTAAAGTCTGTTGTTCCATCAACAGAACATGGATGGATTGTTTACAATTTCCCCAACATCTATGACTGATAATATTTGGTGCCAAACTTACAAACCAAAAACAGTCTCTCTAATGTATAGTTTGAGTTTTTGTGCAAAGATTTTAGGTCTCATAAAGTGTATCTATACTGGAGAGTATTCCATGATTTTAGATTATTAACGATGAATTTTAAATTCTAAGTATAGTTTTTTTTTAATTTATTAATAGTAGATAATGTACATATGGTTGGAATTATTCCAGATTACTCTTCAATTATTTCTTTGTGCTGCATTTAGTTCTAAGATGGATGCAACCTTTTCAAAATTTCTGATGGAATTTTTTTTATTTATATTTAGGTGCTAAGAGTAGAGATGGATGTTCAGAGGCGAAGGCTTGCTGCTCTGCAAGAGAGTGCAATTTCATCTAGTTCAGCAACTCCTCCAACAGATGTCATTGAAAGTATAGAAGCACTCCAAGATCGGTGGGATGCTTTGGCAGAGATTATGAGTGTACAGGGCCAAAGAGTTAGTATAGATTTGCATGTTTAGATTTACTTATTATTGATAGAGTGTATCAAAAGATATTGACAGTAATTTGATGCAAAAACATCAACCCCATTTTGCTAGTACAGACGGTAGACTGTTTATGAACAGTTTTCTTTTATCTCACTCAAAATTTCATCTTTGTTCTTGGGTTGTTTTCATAATATTGAAGTGGTGTTACACTTCTCAATTTATCACATTTCTTGTATTTCTATGTAGAGTACATACATTGTTTATGTGTAAAATGCAACAAAGTTGATAGTGATCATTCTCACAGATTTAGATCTAATTATTTTGAATAGCAGCTCTATTTTTGTTACGTATTTTTATCTTATTGATTAGAAATTTCAAGAGTCTTGTAGAATCATATTGAAATGTAAAACATTTTTTTTATCAGTTACTAAGGTAATATGTTGGCATAGATATACTGTGGCATTTTTATGGACTGCTTCAAAACCAAGTTCATTCCAGCAGGGTGTCAACCCTTAGTATCTTCAGATATACCAAAAAAGGCTATTTTAATCTTAGACAATACCCCCATTCACCTAAGTGATGGAACTTTGAAGTCCTTCAATATAAATATGTATGTGAAACATTTACCTTAACTCAATTTTTGAGAATATTTTAAATCCCTTTTCCGATTTCATTCAAATGTAAAATCCAGCATTTGAATAGAGATCATAAATATATTTCATATAAGAATTTTACAGTTTCCCTTATGACCCTTGGTTCGATGCCAGAGCGCCTTTTATATGCGGCGATTTTAAAGATTAAAAAAAAATCCCTTCTCGATAACATAGAAACATAAAACTTGGCATGTGAATAGAGATAATAAATACATTTTATATATGCTGTTTACCGTTTCCCTCATAGTCCTTGGTTTGATCCCAGAGGGCCATTTACATTACAATTTCATATGGGGATAATGGAGTCTTATTTTAGTACCTTCCTGGTATTGATAATGACTTCAAAATATAAGTCTTATTTCTACCAGGGCGTTATATGTATTCACATCTTCAAAAAAGGTCCTGGGTTCGACACCAGGCATCTTTACCATTGCCGGGAATGGAATGGAAATGCTGGGAATTTCAAATTTTGTATGATTGGAGAAGGTGGAAATTGTATAACCATGCATGTGAACAGAAGTACTTTCATAAGGGTGTAACCAAAATGAGACTTTGAACCTCAGCATCATGGGTTCGATTCCAGAAGGCCGCAAAGTCCTGTTTTTTCTAGAAGTATGCATTGTGGGGATTTTGGTAATTTTTTGAGGCACTTTCTGGCAAATTTAAGGTGTTGATATTATAGGGATTGCTGGAAGCCATGCGTATCCAACAAAAACTTTAAAGACATCCACAAAGATTATCCTTGATTTGATCATAGGTCAGGAAAAATATTCTTCTATTTAAAATTCATTACGACAATTTTTAAGATTTTTAAAAATCCCTTCCTAATAACATGGAAATGAAATATTTGGGATGTCAATATAGATCATAAGTTCATTCATATAATACATTTCTTTTCCCTGAGGATCATTGGTTCGATTCCAAAGTACCATTACATATGAATAGCAAATGGGAACAATGGAATCTTATTTTAGGACCTTCCCATTATGATATTGACTTCAAAATTTGGATTAAGTAAGTTTTATTCCTACCAGGTCGTATGTGTATTCATAACTTCCAAAAGGTCATGGGTTTGACTCCAGGTCTCTGTACTATTTCAAATGTTTTGCGGTAATTTCAGAAATTTTGTGATTGATTTACCGAGAAGGTGGCAATGATTATAAGTGTAGGGATAAACTCTTTTTCTGTTCACAAAAAGACTGTTCACATGCCATCGAATTTCCACCTTCTCGGGAAATGAATCAAAAGAAAAGATCTCTGCCGATATGTTTGTTACTGTACTCCCAAGATTTAAAAGACAGCTTTTTATTGTGAAATTCTTGTGTTTAAGATAAAGTCTCATCAAGCTTAGGCCAATATGATTGATTTTGCATGACAGTAGTTGCTAATTACTGTTTGTTATTTATAAAAAATTGTTCAAAATTTTATTTTACAGTCCAGACTAGGTATTGAAATTACGGTGCTAAGATTCTTCTATACATCACAAAATCTAATCATCACTGTTATCATTTTACCTTTATCACTTTGAAAGAATAAAATACCTTAAGTCTGCAAACTCCTCATTGTAGTGCCAGGGAGAACGAATATGGATTATATCATACTGTATTTCTTATCATCAGAAGAGGGACAGAGAACGAGCTAGACCGCAGCTACTGCATGATTCACTTTCTCTTTCTTTTGTTTTAAAGGCCATTCCAAGCCAGCTGTAGCACATGACTAGGTCCCCTCAGAACAGAAATTACCCTCTATCTTGTTATGCAAAAACGCGAAATGTAAAAACCTTATATTATGACTGAACTTTTGATCCTGCTCTTCCTTGATTTTTGACAATAACTAGAGTAATTATAGATTCCATCACCATTCCTAAATTTTGCGATATTTGAGTATACAAGGCTCAACAAAATGATCAGTAAAGCAGTTCTGAGTCAATCATCATTTAAGAGTCATCAGCTTGGAAGCCCTCCTCTCTCCAGGAAAGCTCCATCACTCCTTAGACCAACAAAGACTGATAACAAGAAATTTTATCTGTAGTGACTCCAGATACTTTGAGTGTTTCTCTAATTGATAATAATGTAAAGCTCAAGTTTAAAAATGTTACTACAAAGATGGTACATAGTGAAGCCCTACAAAAATTATTTACTATTCCATTATTAACCATTCCTATGAAAAATTATAAACTATTCCATTAGTATAGTAGCATTTACTAGTTAGATTACAGTTGAAGTTTAAAGAAAATGGAAATATTTTATTGGCTATTATTTATGTCAAGTAACCAAATTGATTGTAAAATTAACTCTTCTCTTTGTAGATATTCAAACTTCCAAGATAACAGTTTTTATTTGAACTTATTAAATATAATGTTTACATGTGATAACTTTTATACTCGTTTATCCTTGTTGACTTTAATTTGATGTAATCATGATGTAAACTTAATGTTTCTTCTATTTCTGTCTCTAATTTAATCTATTGAAACTTTTTCCCTTCTCACATTAGCGTATTTCTAACAAATAGAATATAAATTTTTTTTGCAATCCTGATTCTTACATTCCATGTAGCTAAGTAGCTACCTATAGAAAATAATGACAGTTAATAGTTAATAATCATAGTTTCTGTTAGATAATTATCTAATTCATACTTTGAGAAATCTGTCCATTCAAATACATGCAAAAATATAGATTAGCAAAAGTATGTAGAGATTTTAGAATTCTGATAATTTGTAGAGAAATATCACATTTACTCCTCTTTTTATTTGTTTAATCATTATTTTAGTTTTAAACTCTCATTTACTTAGCAATTGAACCTCCTTTTTTATGTTTTCTTTTTAACAATGCTTGCGCATGCAGATGGCATCAATTCCTGGTGTAGGATACACCATTTCACCAACAGTAGAGGTTTCTGCAACAGTTGTGACATCTGGTGGCCACTGGCAAATAAGAGAATCTCCTCTTAAAATGGCCTCAAACCAAGAGGTGTGTGTTTCTCCAGTGTTGAGCTTACAACGCATTAATTTGGACCTTTATGTTGCTGGCTACCAAAAGTTTCGTTTGTTATTTATGATCAATTAAACATGGTGTCCACATGCTTTATTTAAATCTAATTGTAGCCACAGTTATATTTTTACAGCTATAATGAAGAAATTCTCCATTGTTATGACGCTATTCAAAATGTTGGACATTGTCATGATCTTCCTTCATAAAACCTTATTCTATTCATATTAATGGGAAGAAATGAATGGAGCCCTTAATTAACTATCAGCAGATATCCTAGTTGATCATTTAAAAATTTTTACAAATATTAGCACTCATAATTTCCATACTATATTTACTCTGGAATGATTTTTTTTCCCACTCTGCTGTGGTAGATTTTGCTAAATCATTACTAAAGTAAAGTACATATAAAGTCAATTCATAATAAATTAAAACACGAATGAAGTAATCAGAAGGGATGATCATTACGATACAACTCGCAAGAGGGAGACATGGTAGCTGCACCTCAGATTTGCTAAAAATTTGGTTGGAAGATAATTCTCAATGCAACATTCACCAATTACTTCCCTTTTAGGAGATAGCAAACTTACGGTTTATCCATAAAACCACCTTTTATCAGCATACCTGTATTCAATCCTATGGTGACTGGGATAGAGTGTAGTGACAAGGCACTTGACTCCATGTTCAATCCGTACTTGTCAACTTTTTTTTGTCTTTAATTTAAATTTTTATCTTCCATAAATTTTCACCCAAATCATTGACATCCTTCTTTCTTTCATTTTTATCCACATTCAAATATTGCTTATTATTTCCACTCTATATCAGGTATCTGACATGATCCTGCCACGAGGGTTTGTATAGTCGACTACTGGTTTAAAATGCGATTAACATCGTACATACTACTACAGCACATCCAATAGAAAATTGATATAGATAGATATTAAATTTCAAGGTGTAAAAAGTACAAATTTTTAATTCTTTGAGTTTCACTGTAACAAATGCTATTAAAGAGTTAAATGGTGAAAAGTAAATAAATTAGCAAAGTAAGGAAATTAGAGTTGTTAAACGCATTTACAACCAAGAAGAATTAAAATAATATGTCATTGAAATTCACAGAAATAAGTCAAATGTGTGGCTAAGGGCCTAAACAATTCATTGTGATTAAACCGTAGAGAATGCTGAGCGCAACCCATTGATGTCTGTGAAGTGGCAGGAAGTAAAATATCAAAAGAAAATTTGAGATCCCCAAATAATTAGAAAATTAACCTTTAAAAAATTAGAATTTAGTTTAGAAAAGGTTATAACCAAATGGAATTGGAGTTCTTGTCCCTCGAGGCTGAAGTGTTATGTAAAGTGGATTGGGAAAATAGATCAGGAAAGCAGATCAGGTGTAGCTGTCAAAGAAACCAATTTTCTGCATACATGTTTGTTTACCCAAACCTCTAATCTTTTTGTATGGTTTGTGCAATGTATGCATTAACTTATTATCCCCCATTTTGTATCCCATTTACAAATGACACCATGAATGTGAGATAATATGACCCACAGTTATGTCATCTTTCTTATTTTCATTCCTTAAATCTTTAATGCTCCTTCACAATGCATTTTTTCTTTTTAATGTAAATGACTTCCCTATTGAATTGCTTCAATCAGTCAATTATTTTCCTTTGTCATGTATCCATATTTATTCTTTGTCGCATTAGCTAAGATATTATTCAACTCATTAACATATTTAAATATCCATAGTTGTATTCAAACCTGATTCATATTCTTCATATTTCCACAAAATAAGATATAATTATTTTCATTTATCATCTGTAGAAGAAATAATTTGAGAAATTTTTTCGAGTTTTTCCTAACTGTACTTGATCAAATCAGTGAAATGAAGGGAAAAATTATCTATTTTCTTATGGATTTTCATTTTATAAAATAACATGAAAAACTATTACTCTCTGACTGTAGTCGTATTGTTTATGATAATCTTTAAAAAAAAATATTTAATTTTCTTCAATTTCTTTTGTTTAAAGCTTAAGTGAAATGTTTCAATGTTGGGGAATGTAGGTGATTTTTGGAGGAATAGGTATTGATTGTTAGAACTGGATATGTAAGTCATGATTTGTGAATATAAATACTACTTACTCACTCTTGCCTTATTTGGTTCACCGCATTACACAAATCTACCTTCTAAGATACTTTTTTTCCTAGGCTATAGATAGAAGTAGCCTCTGAAATGGTTTATTAAAAGAAAGAGATTTGAAGCCATTCTGAAAGCACCCTGAATTTCAATCATACATTTTTATTCTGACAAAAATTTTAGCATATTTGTATTCAAATATTTTTGTTTGTAGCCATAGAAGAACTCACAATTTTGGATTGCAATATTATGAGATTACTGGTTTTGTCTAAGTATGAAATTATGCAATTGGGTTTAATATATTTCTTTCCTCAATTTTAGAATTAATTGCTTTTTTTAGATGTTATACAGCTAATAACTGCTTGTGTGTGCTAGGTTTCTCTCCAAGGAGGCTCCAAGAGGAGAAGAGTTGGACCAGTAAACTCTAGTCGGCTGGAGTTTGATGCCATGATTAGCCATTTACTTACATGGATTGAGCATGTAGAGGTAGTCCTTGTTGGGGGTGGCCCTTCTGGAGATAAGCCTGTGGGAAGTACCTTTGATGAGCTAAGTGTTGATGAACAGTTGGTATTGTATGAAGATACAGAATCAGAATTCAATACACATGAAGCGAGTATGCAACAGTTAGCTGCTCTGAAAAGACAAGTAATTGAAGAATCTAAAGGTAACTATAACTAATAGTTTTCAAAATTTTTGAATGAATTTTTTCAAATGGAGTGGTTTATTTTTTATTGTTGGTACAGTTTTAGTTAATGACATTTTTAATGGATCAAATATGCAATATTTATCAGCATATTCAAATTAAGATATTGGAGCCTGTATATTAACAAATGTTTTTACTATTTTGAGATAATTTAAAATAATTTTCATTTGATTCTTCTTGCTTTAAATCCACAATTTTATACTCAAATGGTTAGAGAGATATGAAAACCTAGAAATTTATTGAAATTAAAAAATCTGGGATATAATCACAAGTGAATGTTTCCTTAGTTAAAAGTGTATGCAACTGAATGCTTGAACAGAAGGCTGAGTCGATGATACTTTAAATTCATAAGTTGTCCCGATCAATCTGTTGAAAGAATGTTTTTTGGTGGTGTTACCTAACTCCATTTTCAGAAGTCAATTTTGCAGAAACAGTGACATAGTGATACCAAGTTTTGGACTTGTATCTATTATTATTGAGAGGGGAACATATCCAAAGAGTCCCAAGCAAATCCATGTTATGCACACCTGATGTTACCCTTACTATGGTATTGCATCCTATAATGGCAAATACTTTGCTAAATATGTATGAAATAAATCTCATAGAATTGATTCTGGGGAGGGCTTCATGCGCTGCATTTAGCTGTTGCAGGGGTCAAGGTTGATGCTTTCAGTTTGGGCCACATGTGAGCAAATCCAAGTCATTTGTCTGCAGGAAAATCACTTGAATTCCCACGGCTGCTATTCAGTGGCTGGCAGCAGTTCTGAATCTAGCATAGGGTAGTGATTTTAGTATCTACTAGTGTGTATTCTATTCTATAGTCGAACCCTCTCTTTTCTCTTAAATCTCGTCTATGTTAATTTTTAAGGATTAGGGAACTCTTTCCTACAAACTCAAACTACCATTCCCCCTACTACTTTAATAACAACATACTTTTACATTTAAGTAAATAGTAAGTACTTTCAACTACCATGTAATTAACTCATTTCAATTAAATCATTTTCCTGTAAAGGCAACCATCACTCCATATCAATTCCCTATAGCAAACCCTCACATTCATATTAGAATTTTTTTAAAATCGCCTCTAAGGCTATTTTACTGATTTGATCTTCTGTAATATAACATATTTCACCAAAAGCAAATGCATTAACCACTCGGCTATGTAGGAGCTCATACTCGAATTATTTTTAATTGATTAAACTTGAGAAAATCTCCATGGTGAACGTCAATAGACATGCTTGCCGAATTCCATGAAAACATTATGAGGTGTGAAGGAAATAATTTGTGTCATAAGTATTTTTGGCCCTGGGATAGTCAAGTGGGTATATTCCAATCTTGAGGCCGACTCTCTGTAGCTGAATAGCAGCTTAACTGAATATTATCTATTATATATAGATATAAAAATAGCAGAGGGAAGCCAGCCACAAACAGCATTCCTGCTGTGGAATTAATAGTGTCAGTCTGCAGTGGAATTAGTGAAACAGATCAAGTTTAGCATTTCCATTTGGTGAAAGTGGTTCGAGGGTTAATTTCTGATTTGGAGCCAACATTTTAATCAATGAGTTCAAAGGTAGCGATTTCTAGTCTAGAAAAGCTAATACAGCAGTTAGGTAGTCGAAGCATTGATTATATGTCCTCCATGGTGAATGCAACCGGCTTGGTTTTTATCACTAAGAGAAACATTCTGCTAAGGACTCAACTTTTATTTTTAATGTATTTTGATATATTTTACAGGCTGTATTAAAATTTGTACCTGAATTATGAATTCGTTATTATTCACATATATACTTGATGTAACTAGTCAGTAATTAATTAAATAATGAACTAGGCATCGATTAATTCTGTTTAAATAACAATTTTAGACTCTTCTGCAGTTGCAAAATCCGAGTATAAAGCCTTTGTGGAGGAAATAGAAAGGAAAACTAGGGAAGTGGAAGTTCGATGGAACGATGTGAAAGCATTGATCAAGGATCGGCGTGAGAGGATTGAATTCCTCTTAGGAAAGAAACATTTTTTCAATGAACTTGGTTCTTTGAGACTGGTATTGCAGGGGTATGTGAAGTGGATACAGGCTTGCCCATCCGTAACTAAGGAAAGTCCAACAAGTAGTCAGTATCTTCAGTCACAGTTGGAGCAGTGCCGGGTAAGCCTTTAGTGTTTTGCTATACTTAAATCACATTAATTTTTTTGAATAGGGTATGGGTCATGTGTGGCAGTGTAAGACTTGTGCTGAAAAATCATGATATCTTCTGTGTAAAAAATGTAAAGCGATAGATTTTCTTTAGTTTTATATCTACTGGATTCAAAACAACAATAAATGTGTTTTGGTCAATATGTCCTGTAAACGAAATAGTTAAGTTTCCTGTAGGCTTCATATCTAAATTTACTTTGATAATTATTTTACTGCGGAAATCTTTTTATCTCTTGATGCTTATTCTCTTTGTTTTGCTAGAACATATTTTTGCTCTTTTAATTTTCTCACTTGAGATATTAAAGTAATTCTCTCGACTGAGGACATCAATTAAGTTAATCTGATAGTACACTTCCCTTTTGAAAATATGATAATGTTTCCCCACATGATTTTTTGTGGATAAATTGTAAATTTACCTTTTACTTCAAATATGATTTAGATATTATTATTTCCATTATATTGTATTAACCTTTTTTTAATTTAGCGATATCTAAGTTCTTTTAAGAAAATAAATTTATCGCCAAAACAAATAGTGATCTGAAATTTTATTACTTTGTTTGGCTTTCTGTGCATCAAAAAGAAAATTTTAGATTAAATTATTATAATATAGATATTATATATCTATAGAGGAAGTTCCCGGGTTTGATTCCTGGCACCAGCAGAATGTTTACAAGTCCTTTTCCTAAGGATAAATTAGATCAAACATTAAATTCCTCTTTGCCATAGTTATCTCCTAAGCTCTTTGGATGGTAAGAAAATTCCTTAAGGCATTTAGTTGAGCTGCACCAACATTGCTGAGGAGGAGTTTTAAGATACAATTTTTCTGATTTTTTTCATTTTAATGATGAAAGAAACCCTATAGCACTATTGCACAATGCATTATTTGCAAAATCACATGCTAATGTGAAAACTATAAAGTTAAACGCTTTCAAATTCTTCATTAGTATTAGCTGACCCCAATATAAGCAATATAAGCACTTAATTTTAAGACTGGGAAAACTAATTGACTCAAGTGAAAAATATGTCGCCCAATCAGAATGCCTGATCAAACATATTTGTTTTCAATCCAACATCTTCCAACAGATGTCATGGAATTGCAGACAAAATTGAAAATTAATTGTAAATTTAGCAAACATTCCTGCTGGAAAACAGGTAAGTGTAAGCCAAAGGAAACATTTTCAGCAGGAAAGATGTGCTGAAAAACTCTGCTTATACGCGAGTGTATATGGTATACATAATGCTTTGCTAATTACTTTGGTAGTCTGAAAAATTTATTGTTTGGCTGTTGCTTACTGATAACTTGCCATTTCCGACCATCCTCTGATAGCTTTTAAGTTTTGTATCCAGTAAGTCATGGAAAATCTCTTTTTGTTTTGTTGCTTGAAATAGCCATCCAAATGTGAAGAGTAAATGAATACTGACCAAACGTTCAAGGTTGTCTTTCACAAATATTTATATAGTTATGTAACTCCTGAGCATAAAATAACTGTGCTGCTTACCCTAATTGTTATAATATCATTGTCAAAATTGCATGCTGGGCTTAGCTATGTAAGTGGCATTAAGTACCACGAGTAAGAAATAAAAATTGGGCATAATATTTTCTGCTGGCAGTTTTGACTTTACAACCATCATCAGGAACAGCAATGGAAACAAAATGTATACCCTTTTCTTTATTTTTGAGGTCATTAAGCAGGTTGTAGAAGGTCTTTGTCAGTGCTGAAGATGCCTCCAAAATTTCCTCTATCTCGCGAGAATTGAGCTTTGACTACCTGTGGAGGAGAACAAAGGAGCAGTTGTGGCTCCTGGAGGAAAGTAGAGGAAGGATACTGATAGCTCCATCAATGCCCTCATTTTTTCAGCTTTGGCTGGCTTGGGAAATTTCCCAAGCAAGATTGTTTGGGACATAGAAAATAAATCTGTAGGCTATAGATTCTCCAAATGATTGGAAATATTTTCCAAGAAAGGAAGCTTTACCCATTGCACTTTTCAAGTCTCTATTGGAGATTGCAATGGAAACAAAAGCAGAAGTTATCTTTGAACATTTCTTCCTAAGAATCAATGCAACAAGTTTCTCAGGAAACACATAATTGCTAGCTATTTTCACAGTTATTTTATATTCAGTGATTGCATAAAAGTATTTCTCCTTGTAGAGAAAGTGGCTACCATGTACAAACAAAATGTTAATTGAAGAATCGTTCTAATGTTTATAAAGATAGATTAATGGCAGCTAAATAGGAGATTTGTTTTCTTAATGGTTTCTTTTTATGAATTTTACTAAAATGTATGAAATCTTATATCTACTCTCTGTATCATCATGTTGTTACTGAACTTCATGATTTTTATTTGATGCGATGATTTTAAATAAATTCTGGAAAAGTTTTTTGGAAAAAAATTGTAATAGACAAATGTGCAGCTCTAGTTTAAAGATAATGTGTATTTATATGCTTTACTGCATTAAGTTAACAACATAGTGTAATTTCTTAATTATTTTACAGCCGAATGAGAATAGCTTAATTATTTTCAAACAGTTATGTTTGTCGGTACTTTTGATAAACTTCTTAATCTACTATTGAGAGGGTTTAGTATATGCAGCATTATGGAATATAATTTTTTTCAATATCATTACCTTGTAGATAATTTTATGAAGTGTATGTTTCTTCTTCTCTCAGGTCAAGGTCAAATCTATGAAGTCTCACTCTGAAAAATTAAACAAATTAAACATGAAAGTTAATGCTTTAATTGGTAATGTGACTGCCAGAGAAGATAGGGAAACTGTTGTTGAAGAATGGAATAATTTCAAGAAAACTTGGGATGAGATTGGAGATAGGCAAGTATTTATTTGTATTGGAATCAAAAGTAATCTCGGTATATCAGTAGGCAACAGTTTAACCCTACATGGCATTTCAAATCAGTTATGTAGGAATTAATTTAAATTTTTAATTAAAAATTAGAATTGTTCACCCCTTCAACTATCTTCATAAGCACTATATAACTACCTTGTGTAAATATTTTCTCTTTTGTAATGGGATAGTTTTGGATAGACAAGTAAAAGATAAACAACTTTTACAAGTGAAACATGCAAGAAGGTCAAGATATGACCTTCTTGCAGATAAAAATTAAATTTTTCCATGGCTTGGAGCAAGAATAGACTAATTGTCACTATCCATGCCAGAACTCTTTGATGTTTTATTTCATTTTGGAAAATAAAGGAAGAATGGGTAAGATAAGAAATGAGAACCAAAAATTAAACTGAAAACAAAAAAGAATTATTTTGTCTCAGTCAGAGAAATATGTCCATCTGGTAGTATTTTTTACTCCTGTATTCGAATTCAGTGGAAGTCCGTTATAATCAGCGGTGTTATATAATGAAAGTTGCTCTATAGCGAGTTATTTTTTTGAAATTATCATCTCTTAATTCATGCATTTGTTTCCCACAACTAGCATCATCCTTCCTTGGCAAAAATGCTTCAGGAAGAGTTGATTAGAGACCTCACTTTCCCCTTTGTCCCTCCATACATCTTAATCCCTCGTCTTTTCTCTTTGGCCCCTCCAGTCAGAGCCAGAATTTTTGAGTCTCCATCATCATTTAGCCATGGGATTTGTTATCATACGAAACTTGGCACCAAATTGTCTGATCGGTGAGAATTTGGATTCCCAGGGTAACCCTTTCCCTTGGGGCTGTGGGTTGAGAAGATGGCTATTGGCGTGTTTGGAAGTGAGGGACCTTAAAATTCTGCAATTTCCATTGGTAGAATAGGAATGAGGCCTCCAACCACCTCTGCCCCTTAAAACACCAAGAAAATTCTTACTACTAGTCACTTCTCTGCATTCTAGTTGATTGTGTGTATGGGTAAGGTAGTATTTCTTTTCAATGCCTTAGCTAACACCCAGGCATTGAAACCAAGTGGCAAGAATGCTTGCCGCAAATAAAAGAGTTTGTGAAATAGTTTGGGAGTTTAATGTCTCCCACTCCACAATTTTAAACCTAAAGAAAATATCTGATTGCTTTGATTGGGAGGTGAGGTGTGGAAAGCCCAAAGTTACTACCGAGGAACAGGATAAGCTTATTGTTGACCATGTTTGAGAAAATCCATTTTCTACTGTCCCAGAGGAGTGCACTTGGACTTACTACAAGTTCAGACCTGGCTATTAATGAGATCCCCCACTTATAAATCTGCTAGGTTAGCATTCAATATGTGAATGAGGGTGTCGATTTTCAGAATAACGTGATTCTAAGTGACGAGAAACAATTCTCATCACTGAGATGGTAACTTTACTATCCATGAAACTCACGTTTTGGTGAAAGTAGCACTTAAGTTATGGTCTATGAATCAATGAAATAATATCTTTGAAGAAAACATACTTCTACACTCATTCTGAAGCATTTGCATAGGAAATATAAACCTTACAGTTCTATTCTGCTGCTCTTTGATTCTAGAGGATTGAGTATCAGAAATGGGCTATAGTTACATTATGGGCTATGAGTACGCTTTATAGTGAGTACTTTTATGCCAGCATAACCAATTTATGTCAGCTTTCGTTATAACAGACTTCTACTGTGTTTTATTTTTTTAGGTTTTATTAATCTCTCCTTTCCTGTTTAAACACTAATCTAACATATTTCTTATTGAGTTTTGAATCTCGATTTCTATTTTAGACTTCATAAGAGATTACAAGATTTGACGGCAGAGATGGGAAAGTGTGCTATTGTACCTCAAATTTACACAGAATCCATTCAAAAACTGATGAGTTGGGTGCATGAAGTAGAAGCAGCTCTTCTCTCTGAAAATCCTATACTCACAAATCTTGAGGAAATGAATAAACAGCTGGTACAATTTCAGGTGATGAGTTATCTTGAATCTGTTACTTAATTATAAAATGTATGAATTTCTGTAAAATTTATAGGAATTTGATAAACATTCATATAAATATTGCTCAAGTTTTTCTATTAAACAATTCTTCTACTTCCCTAAATAACACAGGCAGACAAATTTCAACTTATTTTTTTCAGCAACATGGATGTTAATGGCTACACTGCATTTATCATGTTACTGTTTTCTCTTTTAATCAATGTTAAATGAATTAAGGAGACATAATAAATATGACAAAGGTTGAACTAAGATTCCCATTTCATAAAGAATTAAATTAATCTCCGTTATTTATCTCCTGTCCACTTCTACACCACTATGGTTAAATATAGTAGGTACCCTAATATATTTAACCATAGTGGTGAGGGAACATCCACAAGGGTGTTCTGGACTTAAGAATAGGTAACACACATATCCCCTCTGGTTCTTCATTACTTACTACGAATAATAGGATAGTTAAAGTATTTTTACAGCTGGAAATGGCCACTCATTGACAGGTAAGAAGGGGCTGAGGTTGGAAGCGAAAGGCAGAGGAGCGTATTTTGTGCCTAAAAATTGACTAATTGGATAGAATAAATTGTATACTAGAATAGATTTCTTTTTAAGAGCTTTAATATGGGTTATGCCCTGTAACTTTAAATTTTTTTGAGAAATGAGTATTTTAGTGAGTTTGCTGGCACCAAAATGTGCATTTCTTGGGGACCTCGTCAACTCACCATTTTGTAGATCTTCGAATTTGGTCAAGGAATATAAATTAAATGTAAATATAGTGAACTAAGAACAGATGAACAGTTTAGATATGCATTTAGAGAGTTACCAACATACAAATATAAAGATAAAAATTAACGAAGAAATTACTTTGTTTATTTTATGTTTATGCAAAATTCACAAAAAAATGTATGCAGTGGACAATTTTCACAAACACAGCTGAATTTAACACAAAAATTACATTAAGAAACAAGCAACTACGTCAATGTTTCTAAAACCTTGTTGGCCTGTGTAATTATCGTTAGAATGTTTGATCAAATGCAAACAATAATCCTCTCAAATGTGTAAGTTCTTTCTTTTATACTTTGCGATTTGCAATTTTATATTAAATTGTTGTCTTTCAATAATAATTTTTGCTTGATTTTAGTTTATATTTGCTTAATATATATTCATATATGATAATGTTGTTTAATGTTATGGTAATTTTGTAGCTACTTTCAGAAGGCAAAATATATCCATATGTGTACATTTATTGTGTATTTGCTTTCATTGCTGAACTAGATAAGAATTTTTTATGGAAAACTTTTGGTTTTAAATTAAATTCTAGGAACTTGCCGGGAAAACTTCTGAATATCAGTCTACCTATGATTATGTAAATACTGAGGGGCAAGAGATAATGCGCAGGTCAGAAATGTCTAGTGCTATTTGTGAGTCTACAAATGGCATCCCACAGGGACTGAAAAATGAGCTGCAAGAATTAGTGTCCAGGTGGAGTGATACTCCTGTTTTATTAGAGGAAAGGATGAGGAAGCTGGATCAAGGTATAGTCTAATATATTTAGTTTTGTTAGAATTGTGGATATAATATTCCATGATTTATATTCGGCTTCCTTTTTTATGATTTTCTGGCAGAATATTCCTACTGTAGCAATATTACCTGTCTTTTATGCACTTAATAAATATAACCAATAATCAATCAAAGGAACAAGTAATACAACAATACTTAATATCAATTTAGGTATCAAGACTGTTGAAACGTTCTTTGAAGGTGAGAAGTGGCTGTCAGCTTGGCTTTCAGAAGCAGAGAAGCGGCTTGTTTCATTGAATGTCCAGGATGAAGAAGCCAAACAAATTGATGATGCGGTAGCTGAAGGGAATTCATTGGAGAATAATGCTGCTTTCTTGAATGTCAGTGGTCAGCCTGGTGGAAGTATCCATCAATTTTGAAATTTTGATTTGCATTAACAGAAATCGTTCATGTTCCCATTTCTCTTATAGCTTACGAAAGCAATAGTTCTTATAATTTTGAATAACATATTTTATAACCCTTATTTGATAATTTTATTTATCTATATTGAATTGGTATTTCATACATTCAGTTTATTTTTCCAAAGTCATGTCTTTATTATTTTGATGTTCACCCAAGGGGAAACTGAGAAATAGCAATAACCCTGGAATTTAAACCCAAATCTTCCATACATTAGGTTGTTATTGTTTCCAAAGTTGTTTTCCTTCATATTTAAGCTGTAAAATACATGCAGCACATGCAGAAGTATTAATTTTCTTTATTTGGATGTTTGAATGGGGTGTGTTTAGTGACTAATAATTCATTTTTTACAAATTAATTGTATTCAATCTAAAAATTTGAATCAAAACTAACATTACAAAATTTGTCTCTTGAACTTGATTTATCAAATTGATGTATGAAAATACCAGAAAGCATAAAATGTTTGTAGAATACTTTTTATATTTTTTATTGGTGATGTAAATTAATTGTCATTAGTCAGTTAAATGCTCTCCTTTGCAGAGAGTGATTTGCAGGGAGGAGGTTTTCATAAGCGAGTTTCCATTCGGGGAAATTTTCAAAAGAAGACTTTCTTTCTGAAATTTTTGCTTTGCATGAATGCGTATGCTGTTAAGGTGTAAATGCTAATGACATTTAGCTCAGTTACTTTTTTGTGAAATTGAATCATTCAATAAATCATAATTGAAAGTTTTATAATGTGAAATGATTAAAAATTTCCTTCTCTGTTGAAAAACTTCTCCATTTTTAAGAATGGTATCTGGTACTTAATCATTGATCGCCTATGACGAGATTGCGATTTTGTAAAAAGGAATGATATTTTCTTCACTTAAAAATAGATGGACCATTAATATTTGTTTTTATTTTCAGAAAGCTCTGAATGACTTGTCCTCATATTCTGGGAGAGTTGCAGCAATTGAAATGAGTGCTCTTCAAATAATCGAAACTGCGGAGGAGAATTTTTCATCAGAAATACGTTGTAAATTAGATGATTTGATGAAAAGATGGAAGATGGTAGAGCAGATAACCAGAGAGAGCTATCAGAAGATAGAATCTTACATCAAGAAAAGAGATATGGTATTTCTGCTTTAAAAATTTGTATTTGCTGCTATGTTTGGTTGGGCCCGAGATAGCCAAGTGCATTTGGTTTGCTTTGGTAGAATGGTCCTGGGTTCGTGATGGTGGCCAAAAATAATCTTTTGTGTATTAGATATCAAAGGCCTCCATCATTTGTAAAAGAATGAATGTTCTTCCTTCGTTGTTAGTAGTTCATCTGATTTTCTTGTGCATGTGCAACTGTATTTATGTAAACATTTACGTAATTCCCAAAGAAAAACGGACCTGAAAAACGTTTGACTGGGAATCGAACCAGGGACATTCCAGGAGGCTGCCATCTAGGCTACCCAGCCAGAACTGTTCTCAGAACCGGGTTTGATTCCCAGCCCCCTCAGACGTTTTTCAAGTCCGTTTTTCCTTGGGAGTTTTCCTGGGTGCACACCCTCATGTGCAAAGTCACCTCAACCCTTTCCATGTATTTACATAATTATTTTCCTTTTTTCAATATCTTGATGAAAGAGCCTTTCGTAGCTCCTTTTCATGTAAATCAATTTTTATTACGATAACAAAGAGAGGACAGTCCCATGCAGTATCATTCGTCGTGATTTTAATTTGGTTTACTTGAGAAATCTTAGAATACAACGAAGGATGCTTTTTAAATCAACTCCTTGAATCTGAAATATTTTAAGAGTGCAGTGTGTTTTATTTTTTCTTATTCCTCGGTATGCAAAGTATAGTATAATATCAATTCCATAGAATATAAAAACCTGTAAAAATGAATACAAGTAAGACCATTTTGTTTTCTCGTAGTTCATCTCATAGCCAAAATGTAGAACTTGTCATTGATCACTAATTAAGCTTGCTCATTCAACTTTTTAGGATAATAGCACCTAATAGTCAAACATTTCCCAAATGATGTCATTTAAGTTTGTATTTTAAATGCAATCACAGCAGTGTCAATGCTCATGCAATCTGTCAATTACTCTATAATTCTACATTGAGTACTTCATACCTTTTAGTCTAAAGTTAGGTTGGATTTAGTTTAGCCCTTCAAAGATATCTATTCTATGTTTAGCAATATTTTCAGTTTATGTAGATCATAGAGTCTCATTTTAAATTTAATATTTGATATTAGTCCTTTAAGTGAGGCTTAATTGAAGGATTGGAATTAGTGAATTGAAAGATGGGTACAATACATATGAAACAAAATTCCTGAAGACTTACGAGGAAAAAAATTCCATATCTCGAGTGTTGATTGTTGCAACAGTAAAAAGCTCAGAGAGAAGAAAGTAGAGCTATAAAGTTATGAAACATTTGTCAAAAGGACATGTACAGCTGTTCTTACTTTTTCTGTACATGCTAATAATCTCATTACTGCAATAATAATATAGATAATTCATTTTTATGCTATTAATTTAATTCTAATTAGTGTTTCTTAGACCAATTACAAGGACTTTTGAATTTTGCAGGTCTTACAAATAGCAGATGAATTGACTAAGTGGCTGAGGGGTTTAGAGGAAGAGCTTCCTCCAAAAAGACCTATTAATTCATCTGCAGAACTTTTCCAACTGAAAGCCAAATTTCAGGAATTCAAGGAAAGAGTGGATGTAAGAACTCAGGAATTCCGAGATGTCAATGAAACTGGTAAGTTTGATGCATTTGTGGAAATTAGAAATTTCATTCTTACTATATGAAAAGGTCTTAACAAAAAGAAGTATCCAGAGCTCTATACTTCTTTTAAAAAACTTAAACTTGAACCAAACCCATAAACCAAATAAGGAAGAAGAGTCTCCTGGGAAGAGTACAGTTACATCATGGAATGCTGAGTATTTAGACTGTAAATCGTTTATTTAGAGTTTCATTTATCTTGAAGTATTAGTAATACTACTGGAAGACTAATAAAAAAACTACTCAACTTTCAGTAAAATAAATGCTTTAATAAAACGTGCGGTTTTTAAAAGTCATGTTACCCCTTTCTCCAGTTCAGAAATCTTTGACTTATACATTTTTCATTTTTTTAAAACTCTTTAACTTTGTTGGATATCCCCATCCCAAAATTAATATAAAAAAGCAACTCTTTGTCTAGTTTTAACTCATCATAAGCATAATTTGACTTTTTAGCCATGGATAAATTCATTGCCACTTTTTCATGTAATCGGGAAGGAGTCCAAAAAAAATCTTAAAAATCGCCACAATACATTTTAAATGGCAGATTTTTGCCCTGACCTAGCATCAAACCATGAATAATATATGAAGATATCTTTTTAATTTTCGTTGGATATGCACGGCTTCTAGCGATCCCTCAAATTTCAAATCTCTACTTTGCCGGGAAGTGCCTCAAAAGAATTTTTGAAAATTCTGGCAATCCATCTTTATGAAGAAAATCGGCACTTTGGGGCCTTTTGGCATCAAACCCATGTTGCTGAGGTTCAAAATCGACTTTTTTCTGGTGGTTACACGTTATGCCCAATACGTCGTAAAAATTTCTAGTCAGTGACGTTTGTATAACATAGTTAAAACTTTGATCCCCAATGGATGAATGAATGTGTATCTATTATGAGAAAAGATGCTTGCATACTGCAAGCATATGAAATGTATTTATAATCTTTATTCACATGCCAAGTTCTGAGTTTCAAAGTTTTCGGGAAGGGGTTAAAAAAAAAAACTTAAAAATATTTGCAATTTCTAATTTTGAGATGCCTGGTGTTGAACCCAGGACATATTGGCAGATGTGAATAGACAGTATGACTTGTCAGGACTTGAACTTATTTAATGCAAAGTTTGAAGTCCATCTCATACCGGGAAGGTCCTGAAATAAGACTCCATTATCCCCATCTGAAATGCATGGGGTATTATAAATAGCTCTCTGGGATCGAACCAAGGATGATCCAGGAATCCTAAAAAAAGTATTTGAAATGTATGAATGATCTCTAAGTACATGCCATTTTCCAAGTTTGTATATTATTGGGAAGGGGTTCAAAAAAATTCTTAAAAATCGGATAAGTTTCTAATTTTGAGATGCCTGGTGTTGAACCCAGGACATATTGGCAGCTGTTAATACACAGTATGACTTGCTAGGACTTGATCTTATTTAATGCAAAGTTTAAAGTCGATCATGCCAGGAAGTACCAAAAATTTGTTTCCATTATCTCCATAAGAAATGCATTGAGGAATGTAAATGGCCCTCTGGGATTGAACCAAGGACCATCAGCGAATTGCTAAAATTCGATTATGAAATATATTCATGGTCTCTCTATCTATTAAATATAGATGCTTCTCCGGATTCATTCAAGGATATAGACAGATAGATAGATAGGATACTAATTCACAGGCTAAACCACCCGTGTAATTGACTTGAAATTTTTAGGACGTATTGGCCATAATGTGTAACCGCCAGAAAAAATGCGATTTTGACCCTCAGTGTCATTGGTTCGATTCCAGAAGGCCCCAAAGTCCCGATTTTCTCCATAAGGATACATGGTGAAGATGTTCGAAAATTTTTATGAGGCACTTCCCGGAAAGGTAGAGAGTTGAAATTCGAGGGATCGCTAGATGCCGTGCATATCCAACGAAAATCAAAAAGACATCTTCGAATACTTTCCATGGTTCGATGCTAGGTCGGGGCAAAAATCGGCCGTTTAAAATGCATTGTGGCGATTTTTAAGATTTTTTTTGGACCCTTTCCCGATGCCATAGAAACTTGAAATTCGGCATGAGGTTAGATATCATAAATATATTTCATAATCAAATTTTACATATTCGATGATGGTCCTTGGTTCGATCCCAGAGAGCCATTTACATTCCTCAATGCATTTCTTATGAAGATAACGGAAACTAATTTTAGGTACTTCCCGGCATGATATCTACTTGAAACTTTGCATGAAATAAGATCAAGTCCTAAAGAATTATTGTGTGCATTCACAGCTGCCAGTATGTCCTTGGTTCGACACCAGGCTTCTCCACAATCAGTAAATTATCCGATTTTTAAGAATTATTTTAAACCACTTTCCATGAATATTAAAACTTGAAATTCGGCATATAGATAGAAATCATTGTTAAAATTCAAAAAAATGTATTAGATTTCTAAGGTAGTCCTTGGTTCGAATCCAGAGAGCCATTTACATTCGTGAAAAGTAGGACGTCGTTTCAGGCAGTTGCAGCCAATATTTCTTCTTGAATTTTCACACATAGTTAAAAATGGCAATCTTCTGTCTTGTTGCATAGAAAGTACTACCAGAAAGACCCGGGTTCGATACCGGATGATTAAATTGAAGCGAATTTTAAGAATATTTTCGATCCTTATTTTTTTTTGAGAACCGTACCGATGTAATGCCGATATGAAATTAGTGTTGTCGATCTGCTTGCAGTATGCAAGCTACATTTTACTCGTATATATATATATATATATATATATATATATATAGAGGAGAAGTTGTATTTTACTGTACCCATTTCTATCGTTGTATCTTTATTTAGTAAATTTTCATATCCTTATAATGCTTTTATTTAATAATTTTCAGGAAACGACCTTATTTTGAGTTTCTGTGGTAAGGGAGAATCTGTGCAGAATATGGCTCGCAAGTTCACCCAACTGAATGCCAAATGGACAGAAGTCACTGAAGAAATATATACCAGGAGCAAGTTTCTGAAGGAAGCTTCTCATCAATATGGTGAATTCAGGGGTATGGATTTCCATTCTTTTTTATCAGTTACCAAATTACCCATTGTCATTATATTCAGAAAATAGCAGCTGTTGTTTTTCATTCCACTTAGAGGCTATCTCTTAGTGGGATAGTCTTGTTAAAGAAAATTTATTATGTGTATAATCTAGATAGCGAAAGATGTAGTTTAAGCGCAGATGCCATAGGTTGATGAAGACAGTAGGAAATAATACATTTAGTGATGGCTGCAAACCACTCTGTTTTAAAATGAAAGAATATACTGTAATTGCTTAAAAATAATGTGCCATGGAATGTAATGCACACCCCAAAATTCGAGTGTCTGATGTTGAAAAGTCATTTGCCGTAAATGTAATGCGCCCCTTAAGACTTCCCTCATTCCATCTACTCTGTATGTATATTTACTGTACGGTTCATGTATACACTTTATGTAAAATTTTGGTAGTCGTCCATGCCAGAATTCCTACAGAAGATTGCACACTAACCAAGTTAAAACAAATGTGATGGTCTAGTCAATTCCCTTTTGATTAAAACCCATGGCATGAGAGTTTAGTCTGTGCAAGGAGTTTACAGTCAAAACATTCATAGCATACTGGGGGAACAAGTTACATGTCACCAGGGCTAGCTGAGGACCCAACTGTTCCTGCTTAGCACAAATAATATTGTGCCAGAATCTAATGCACCTTCAATTCTAACTCACACCTCAATTTCAGAGCCAAAAAAGAACCTAAAAAAGTGCATGTTATTTTAGAGTAAATATGGTATTTATATTAACTAGTATATTAATTGGATTGATACTGGTAACATTTTCTCTGGACAAACTGTTTGAAATAAATGTTTATTTTCATGTAAAATGATCAAAAGATGTGTTATTTTTATGGCTATAATGTTTAAATTATAGCTTCATTGTGGATAAAGTTCTCGAGGGTTGCAAGCCGGGTTTCTTCGATGTCTCTCGATGTTTCGGTCCCTGTCTCTGGAACCATCTTCAGGAGCGAAGTGATACATGAGATTTCTCGTCCGGTTTATATAGGGGGGGTCGAAGAAACCACCTGGCTTGCAATCCGAGAGAACTTTATCCACAATATTCACCGGGAAAGCTCCAGATCCTTTCTATAGCTTTATTTTTTATTTAATTTTGAAATGCTTTGAGAAACAGCAACCTTACATATGAAATGATTATCTGACCTATACCCTTGCTACTTGTTGTTGGGGGCAGAATCCCTTTAAAACGTTACCTTCAGCTCCTTCATAGAATGTGCAGTGAAATCTCAGACTTACAGAAGAATTTCAGAATACCAGGTAGGGATGCCTTGGGTTGCATTTACCTACATTTTGCCAACATCCTTTGTGTCACAACAAAAGTCTCTCAAGCATATCCATTGGCAATGCTATCATTGTTTTATGTGAGTTTAACATTATTGTAATGTATTGTATGTATTGTAATATGAGCATAAAATTGTGAGTATAATATTAGTGTATTCAAGAAATTTTAAATAATATAGAATTATTATTTTAAGTTTGAAAGCCATGTATTTATAAAACAAGTGGCTTGTGCAAACTCATGTGTTTTATGTTAAAGACTTTCGATGGTTAAATTTTCTGTAATACCGTATTTCTTTGAATCTAAGACACACATTTTTTAGCGATTCTTCCCCCTTGCAGTTCCATAAACTGAGGGGTTGTCCTATAATTGTGTTCGTCTTAGATTTGTTCAAATCCATTACTAACAAGTTTGGCTAAAATGTTCTAATGGAATTAAAAATTCAAATTTGTATTTTGTGATTTGATAATAATTTTCATTACCTGACCACTGTTTGCATTATAAGAAATTCATCGTAATTTATTCATTTGTTACAGCTCTCGTAGCTCAGGAAATGGACTGGCTGGACAAATTAGAAAGACGTTTAAGAAAATCTCCTAAGTCAGCAGCTGATGCAGAGGAAATTTCAGAAGAATTAGATGTAAGTATCATTATTGTTAGTTTTAACCTTATCATAATGGATACCTCTTCAGAGAATCAGTTATTTTACATGAAATTTTAGTTTCATTAATCTTCTGCTGACCCAAGGAAGGGTTAAAATCATCCATGACAAGGTTTTAGTTATGAGTCTTCTTATCATGCTCAGTGCTTAAGATCTGCTATTTTTTCTGCTTCTTCTTGGCTGCTGTTAGGTCTAAATATACAGATTTTCTATAAAAATTTGTGTTTTTAAAAATAAAATATACCTAAATGTGTTAGTAGCAAAAATTAGACTCCTGTCAAAATACTTATTGTCCTAGGTTGTTGAAATATTTACTACAAATTAAATCATATTACAATTAAAGCGTAAATAAAGTTATGTTTGAAAATTTTGTTTAATTTTTTTTAATAAATTGCATAAAACATTAATCAAACAAAAAATCATTCTCAAGGTTGTATTCAACTACACACCGCATAGTTACAGCTTGTTTTCATACTGGCAATGAAAACCTCTATTATTTACTCTTCTGTACTCAAATTTTAATTATAACTTCCACGTTATTCACGAGTTATAGTGTGAAAAGGCACATTTCATTTTATCTACCAAATATGTAGTCCCCCCCTAAATTTACTGTAATTGAAAAATATATTATATTTTAGTTTAGTTTTCTCTTTCCAATTTATAGTAGAAATAATGTACTTTTTGGATTGTTGTTTTCTTAACTACAAAGAGGGAACAGCTTACTACAAACAGCTCTTTTTTACTGCTTCCACATTCTAGAACAGGCCCTGATTGAAGATTCTTCCCTAATGCAAATTTCCTTTCGAAATTATTCAGAAGTAATATCCTATTTTTTAAAACAGTACTTGTTCTATAGTCTCCTATAGAAATGCAGAAAAATAAGGACAAAAAGAAACCATCCCAAAACACATGCTATCCCTTACGTGAATAATTTAAAATTTCCAAAAGTTATTTAATCAAAATACAATTCAATCCAAATCAAAACAAGTTATAGACTGAGACCATTCGCTGCACCAATACAATAATATTGCAGATTTTCATCTCCATATATAAAATATAACACAAGAATCGTTTCATCTCATGTCAGTCATAGTAATATTTTTCCATTACTGTAAATGTAATGACATTATTCGCCTTTTGTTGATGTACTAAATGCTGCTGGGTATTATGATTTGTTTCAGTTATGAACTGAATTAAAAAGTATTCAGTGTAAAACAGGTATATACTATTATATAGCTTTAACGTATTGTGATAATTTGTTAAAACAAATTATCACTTACATTTCAGATGATAACTTGTGATGACTACTCAGAGTATGTATGGATAGCAGATTGAGTTCATAAAACGCAGTCAAAGCGATGTATGCCTGCCCTCTATGTTTGGGCCAAAGTTAGTAATTTAAAAGGAAAACAGCAAATTTCGTAGGTTTTGTAGTTCATTCCTTGAATATTCAAAGGATACCATCCTTCCAACCAGTATTGGTGTCACTTTCTTCCTTCCTACCAAGAATATCAACCTCATCACCTTTAAGCTGGGTCATTATGAACTCAGAATCATAATAACAATATTTATACAACAAATGAGATATTAAATGTTATGAATAGGTGCAAAAAAGCAATGCTTACCTGCCGCTATGAGCCACAGTGCAAAGGAATTGACAAGGATGGAAGGTGCTCGTAGCTAAAATCAGTGGGGGTGCTGCTCCAGAAAATGTTTAGCCTTTGTTTTAACCTTTGTCCATCAGAATTAAATCCTCACAGGTGGGGGTCCTGGTGCCGGATTTAAATTTGGACATTTGAAAATCTTTTACACCTGTTAGTTAAAAATGATATATCTCGCGAATCGTTGGTGATATTTATCCCAAATAAAGAGTATTTTGTTACTAATCTATATATCTAAATAGAGCAAAGTTACCATTTGCTAACAATAATAATGTCTAACTGATTATAATTTAAAACAATTTCAAATTGTCACTGAATGTTTTTTCATGTTGTTGAATTAAAAAGAATTAATGCAATTTACAGTACATAATTACGAATTTTGTAATATAACTCCTACAGAGTAGCGAGTGATTAATTGTAAGTGTATTCACAAAGTTCACAGAATTGAGCAATTATTTGATAGATAGGATAGATGTGAGCTTACTCATCTAGCAATTGAAGGTCAAAAGAAAAGAAAAGAGTGAGAATCTATATCTTTAATGATTTATTTAAAAAAATAAAATTTCAGAAATTGTGACTCTATCAAGAGATTTGAGAAAACTGTAACTCACTCCTAAATTTACTTTTTCTTGAAGGATTAAATGAGATTATTTTTAAAATCTGAATATATCTTCATCTTAAAATAAAAAGTAACCTTGCTTCAGCATGATATCTCCAAAACCAACCATTCAGAGACATTTTTCTCCGCATATCCTCTATTCTCTCTGAGATGGTCTCAGAAAGTGGTGCTCCGCTGCGTGGATATTGCTCTTGCATTGCCATCAAAAAGTCGCTTAATTTATCGGCGTCGCAAATTGTTGCAGGATTTTATCTCAGGCTCCTCTTAAGAAAGCTTCAAAAAACATTGTGGTATAAGTAAGTCCGTGTACATCGTGGTACATCACTACTATTTTCCTCACTTTAGGTGAAAATTTGCTGTAAAATAAGGGTTCGCCATTTTGTTGTATAAATATTGCAAATATTAAACTGTGATTATTCAAACCCATTATTATGAAGCATAAAGATTAGGTTTATAAGAGTGCACCATATTTTTACCCAATGAGTTTGCTCATTTTAGTGGAGGATTGGCTTGAAGTTGAAGACTTTTACGAAAAACGGAAGACCGGCATTTTTCGTGAAATTTTGTCAGCTTTGACTCCCTGTAGAATTGTAATGTGAGGGAACCATCTCAAATGATTTCTCAGTATTATGCAGAATTTAATCAAAAATAACTATGCGAAGTTTCAAAGTCCACACTCAAAAAACCACTTTCTTATTTTTGGCCAGGTTTTTTCTGTTCTAGGCCACTGTGCGTCGGCACTGGGGGAGCGACAGTGCTCTCTTTCCCCCTCTCAGCACTTGCTGCCTCACGTAAAGCTTTCCCATATGCGCATGCGCACAACATTCAAACGGGACGCCACTGGAACTGTGAAAAGCTCAGTTCCACATTTTTGGGTTTTTGTATCTTTGGCTACTGACAATAAGCTTAAAAATTATATATTGTATAAGTATAAAGAAAAAAAGGCTCATTATATTAAAAGTTATCGATAAAATCAAGTTGTAATAGGGGGTGCTGCAGTTCCACAGTGTCTATATGCGAGCCGCCACTGGAAGGTGCTACAAAACAGCTCAATTTTACTGTATTTACCTCCTTTACTGGTTCCGTAGGAGGCATCTCAGCCACCTCCAGAGGCATAAATGGCATATTGAGGCTTGTTTATCGGTTTTATTTGCAAGTGACATCTTTTAATGCAATAATATGGTCGTTTTAACTGAAGAAAATTATGACAATTTTGATGTTTTTGTCAAAATTTCTATTTCAAAAATATTTTATATTTGTAATGTCTATGTGGGTGGGCCTTTTTTGCTGGGTTTAACATCTAAAAAAAAAGTGGGAAAACGCTGCACCCTATGAGTATGTTTTTGAGAGCTCTGGAGAGAGGATCTATCCTCAATTTTTTCTCTTCTAGTTGTGATTTATTTCATCAAGTCCATCCTTGAGTGGGTTGAACAGAAGGGATTAATGGAACTAACTTTGTTGTTTTTGTCAGCAAGATCCCTGCTAGTCAATCCTTCTTATCTACCAATGCACATTCTTCATCGTGCATTTTGGTGCATCCTTACTCATCTCCACTCTAGATTTGTTTAACATTGGATTGATTATCAATTTAACTCCATTGATAAATACTAAAGTGTTGTAAAATTTCATAATTATTGTGTTCAATTAAGGATTTGGAGAATTACATGCGCAATCACCCTGAGGCTCGCCTTGCTCGAATTCAAGAAATTGGCCGAATGTTAGTTGAGGGAGAAGTAACAGTGCAGTCAGTGTCCTATGATGTTGATATCCTCACCAGTCGCTGGAGCACTCTCAGTCAACAGGTCAGTCATCAGTTAAATCTGGTCTCTTTTTGTGTATTTCTGAAATTTTTGATTTGTTTTGTATTAATTTGATTTTTATGTGGGCTATCTGAAGAAATTATTAAATGATACAGGTAATTTTCAAGTTTTATTAGTATGTAATCATATTTATATTATCTTCTAGAGTGGGACTGTGCAAAATGTTTCAATTTTTAAATGATAATTAATGCACATTAGTCATTCCTGGAGAAATGATTGATAGAGAAAAAGTCTGATACAGTTGAGACTTGAGTCTACTTAAAATATGTTTTACCCACTTGTCTCCAAGCCTTAGCAAAATTTTATCTTCTGCATACTTCCCAATGTCCTGCCTGCAAAGATATTGGTAGCCTGAATCATTATGCCTTTGAATACCAGCTGCCAGGTTCTGGTGGTATTAATGCATGCCAATGACCGCCTTTGTCAATGGGCTCCAGCCATTTAGAGATTATCATTCTTGATCAGCACTGTCCTACTTTAAGACTATTATTTGTGTGATACATGTTTAAATGGATCTATTATGAAAATAATACATTTTTGCTAAGTTATATATGAAATAGTGAAAGGCTTGATATATTTTTAAATGTATTATTCTTAGAAATTACTCTTGATAATCTGCCTGACTTATTTCATATCAAAGCATTGCATTACTAGAGAAATTTGTGAACATGAAGTTGAAAAAAAAATGTAGAAAAATATTTTATATTGTTCATGAAATCACAAAATCAGTGATAAAAAATGAATAGCATCCTCAGGTCTTCTGTGGTATTTCATTTAAATTTGTAGATATTTCTGCTTGATTTAATAGAATAGGATTTACTAAGACTATCGTAAGGTTTGATTTCAAAATATCTCTTTAATTGTAGTAAATCAAAGTATGTGAAAGAATACTGATCTAATGGATGAATGGAGACTAAACTTTCATCAATTATTTTTCGATTACATTTGTTCATGACTGCTCCACACATGCCAGGTTATGGGTTTTTTATCTTTCCGGGAAATGCTTCTATAAAATATTTGAAATCTTCGGTATTCATTTCACGAGGGAGAATTAAGATCACTTGGTGTCCAACCCAGAATCTTTTAACAAGAAATGATTACCCATAAGGACCTGGGATAGAACTAATTTATTACAAATTTTGATGTCCATATCATGTATACGATATCATGCATATCATACCGTGTGTAGGTCCGAAAATAAGATTCTCGTTGACCTCTATTTACATACAAAGTTATACCTTTCCATGATATAGGGAAGTGATTTTAAAAAATTCTTAAAATAAGTCCACAATTTATTTGGTGACATTTGTATGATTATTAATATGGAAAAGTGCCTCCTATCCATGATTCTGATTTCTCTATCCTACCAGAAAGTCCCTTAAATATTTTGTGAAATGTAGCCAAAATGGCTGAGCTGCCTGGTGTTGAACCCAGGACCTTTTGGAAGTTGTGAATACATATAATGCTCTAGTACAGCATGTCCAAACGCTACCACGGTGGCTGTGGCACCGTGGAATGCCATGGGACTCGGCCTGTGGCAATCTGCCTCCACTACCACAACACCTGTGAGTTGATTCCCCCACTTGCTACCACGACTTTGGTTCGGCCCCATTTAACCGTGCTACGTCAAATTTCTGTCACCAAACCGCCCCCTGCTCCTACCGCTACCACAACACCGTCTTCCTCAGTCATGCTGCGACTCCGATTCCCCCTCCATACTACCGCACAACTGAGTTTGCCACGGCGATGAGAGCGGAGGCAGGCGACTGCCACCATAGCATTTTCTTTGGACATGCCTCCTCTAGTAGAATGAATACTTATTTAATTAAAATTTTGAAGTTTGTATCTTACTGGAAGGGTCCTAAAATAAGACACCGTTTTTCAAATTTGAAATGCATTTGTAAATGGCTGACTGGAATCGAACCATCAGGGAAACTTTAGGCGGGTTACACCCTGGTGTCTCATGTATGAGGCATCTCTTAACAAAACCAACCTGTAAATAGGGACTTACACACTGCTTGAAACATCAGTAAGACACGACATCCCTGTTGCATACACAAGTAATGCGAGACCGGTTGGTCGGTGTTTGGTGAGACATGACAAAGCGCACTCACACTGGCGCACATCCTCGAGCAATGAGGTGTAGTTGCCAACTCCTTAAAGGTCGATTCATTTGTTGATTTATCTTCGAGTATGATTAATTATTGTATTTAATGTATGGAGATGAAATTTTTAATACTGTTATTTTATATAATGAACATTTTTATCACAATATATAAAAATTTTAAAGAAATTTGAATATTTATAGCAAAATATAATAAAGGGTATTTTTATTATAATTAAAAAAAATATTTTGACTGATTCTGTGCTGCTTCCAATATTTCTTGATTATTCTGAAGAAACGTGTAATATTCCTTACTTGCAACTCTGCCTTAAGCAGCTTGTTACTTAATCTGTGTCTTTCCTTAGTTAAAATGTGCCCGTTTTTACTGAATGATCTTTCCCTGGTGGCATCGGAAATTGGCATCGACGACATAAACAATACTACTTTCATACGTTCTTCACCAGAAACTATTTTCTTTTGCTCTTTTGTAATATTCTGCCACTTTGTTAATCTCTGCCAAATGATCAAATACAAATCCCTTAAAACGCAAAAATCATCATACATATTTTCAATGTTTAAATTCTATTGGAGTGATTCACATAAGATTTTTAAGTCTTTCCATACAATAGGCTATCTCAAATAAATAATCGACATATGTTTAAACTCCAATTGTTCATCGTCATACCATTTATGTAAATTAGGTAAACATCGTTCATAAAAGTGATTAACTTCATTCCCGAATGTAATTACCTTCTTATCATCCATGAATTTTAAACTATCCATAGTTTTCTCGCCACAAAACTTATCATTTTTTCTGTTTTGCATTTTGTTTCTTGATCAGACATAATTTAATGAATCTCAAAGCGGGATATGTGCTTGCCTTTCAATATTTTTAAAGTACTGGAAAAAATATTCATAATATTTGACAAAAACAAACAATAACATAAAGGTAATGAAGTATCATCTTCATACTTAAAAGCTTCCCAAATATATGTGATACATTCACGTTTTTCCTGGTGAGAGAAAATAATATTTCAGAGATGGCCAGTTTAGCAGAATGCGATCTATTGCTGCCAAAAGCAAAAGCCATCGATGTAGGAGCATGCCTTAAAAAATTTGAGACATAAGGAAAGGGTTAAGGTACTTTGCACATAAGAGCGCAATGCAATTGCAATTGCACATGGTGCGCCCAGGAAAAATCCCAAGGAAAAACAGACTTGAAACTTTTTCCTTGGGATTTTTCCTGGGTGCACCCGCAAATGTGCAAAGTACCTTAACCCTTTCCTTGTGATTCCTTAAGGTGTGTTTCCCCTTTACACCACTTTGTGTTGCCGGTACCATAGAGTAACTATACTAGAGGGCTAACCTTATGGGACTAAATGATATGAGTTTTTTCATTCTTTTCCTCCTCGATAGATGCCCTCAGCGTAGTTCTTCTTTGCCCGGCCGCCGAGCCGAAGCTTATCTCTCGCAGCTCTGTTTAGATTAAAGCGATAAGAACACCGCCCAAAGCTCAAGAACGGCTCAAGTTAGCCGTTCTCCGATTCATTCGCGTCGATGCTTCCGCGGAACCCCTATACAAGTGGACGGCCAACCACGGCTCGCGAGCCTCATGCGGCTCTTTGGCCCCTTGAGTGTGGTTTTCGTGATGACTGGTTTTCTTATTTATATTTTAATAATTTACTTAACTATATAGTTTAAGTTAAAAATAATTGGCTTTCAAAATAAATTTTAACCGTTTTATTGTTGATATTTGGCTCTATTGACTTATAAGTTTGCCGACCACTGCACTATAATCTTGCAACTGCTTGCTACTTACATTTCTTTAATTGACTTTTAATAACTGTTCACCGATTTATCATGGATGGTTGAAAAATCTTTTTTAATTATTTACGATGATAATGACGAATATTCATTTTATTTCGAGTACTGAGTAGATGTTCTGGAAGATCGATAATCAATCCATGCAAACTGAATAACAGGTTATAGTACAGTAGAACCCCGTTTTTACGAACCTCAATTTTAGGTAATGACGCAGTTTTAGGAACCATTCCGCCGGTCCCGATCTTTGTACATCTAAAATGACCTCAGTTTTACGTTAAACCTCGATTTCATGTTTTACGAAGTGAGAAGCCGGTCCCTAGTGAACGAACCCAGGTTTTACGAAGTATTTGAAATGGTTTTGTCGCACTGAGTTCAATACAACGGGATGATGATCGCCGTAAACAGGAGCAGCTGAACCCAGACCGTCTATGTTGGGAGGACCCTTAGCACATGTATTTTAGATGGGAAAATGTGAAAAAATCGAATATAAGTGTGGTGTTTTTTGAAGTGCTTACACTGTGGTAAAATTCCTGTGGATGATCATCCATGCATTCTTAGGGATCGCAATGCTATCGCTTGTATCGTCATTCTATATATATTTACTTCCGTGTTTTGTCGTCGATGCCTAATTCGATGTGTAAACATTTGGCATTATGCAAATGTAAGAGCGAGTATTAAAAAGTAAATAAATTTCGTAAAAGGTATCAAAACACCTTAACAACATTTTAAAATTTAATGCACGCCGCATCTGCACATATTTGCGTCACCTCCAATGATCTTTTCCCCCTAGCGAGCGTGGACACGCTGAAAAATATTGGTCTCCAAGCGAGAAAAAATTGCGCGCATTCAGTCAGAATCACTCTCTGAGCGAGGTGGCCTGTGTTGTGATATCCTGTGTGCCTATTAGTAAATAATGGATAAAACATCGCTGACCAAGGAAAAGAGGAAGTCCCTGAGTTTGGTCACCAAAAGGTCAATTATCAAGGAAGTACGTGATCGCGGGAAAACAAAAACAGAAATTTCTCGGAAGTATGGCATTTCTTTATCTATATTAGCAACAATCGCCAATTCTAGTGAAAAACGTTTGAGCCACGAAAAGGCATCGTTAAAAACAAGTACGTCTCATCGCACAGTGGGCTGGAATCGAAAAAAGCTGGCCAAAAATAAGAAAGTGGTTTTTTTTGAATGCGTACTTTGAAACCTCGCATAGTCATGCTTGAATAAATTCTGCATATAGCTGCGAAATCACAAAGGAAAAAATGCTTCGTATTTGCCCACTGTTGAGACCATGCTCCGAAATAAAATAGTCTAATGGCAATATCCAGTTCAGAGGAATGCCTCATATCATGAACACCAGGTACTAGAAACGACTTTATGTTCCCGCCCTAGAACCAACATATGTTTTCACGAACGACCGAGCGGTCCCTTTTTAGGACCACTGATTTTGAGACACTTTGTTTCAAATCAGCTTTTTATCACTTTCTTCGCTAAGAATGGGTAGATATTTTTCTCAGGCTCCTAGGATGACCCTCTAACCAAGGTTAAGGCTATGAATCACACTTGACATGTAGTATACATTCATTATCACTTTCGAAATTAGGCCCATCTCATTATGAATCTCTCTCCTGTGCATCTGAAATGTAAACAGTCCCAATGCCTCACCCTACTCGTTTATGTTGGACGTAAACACTCTTGAGTTTCCCTAGCATCTTTGGTCGAAACAAGTGGTCAGCTCTTTTCCTCAGAAAAAAACAAAGATAACGATTAAACTCCTCTCAAATTCATCCTCTGGCTCATCGTCACTCAATTCAGATGAGTGTCTCCTCGGTTCGAAGTTCCGCCAGCAAATAGATCAAGGGCTATACTAAACAAACAAATACCTTTGTAAATGTATTAAAATTATTTGATAAAATTATAATATAAAGTAAAATTTCCGATACATCGTAAAACATATTCCCTGGGTAAAAAATCATATAATTCTTCATTTGTGGGTCAGTTCCTGTAAAGTTAAAATATAATATAGACAATAAAAAAGAAGTACATATTGACATTGTGATGTTGTCTTGAATATACATGTAGTTTAATTAGACCATCAATAATAGCTTTCGAGTTATTTAATAAATTGGAGAGCTATATAATTTTCTTACTCTCGGCATTTAAATGCCCGGCCACTCAGAGATACATTTGGGATTTAAGGTCTCGAAAAGACCTCGATTACATGGTGTGTGCGAAGAATGCCAAGGCATCTTTGATGAAAATTTACTCTTTTGGATAAAAAATTATATAATAGCTAATCCTTATACCATGATGCCGATATTTTATTTATTCTCACTAAACTTATAAATTCGAAATAAAATGTAACTTTTCTAATGATACAAAATTATAGTTCAGGAATATAGTTTTAAATTAAAAATGTAGATTTAAAAAATAAACTTTTACATTTCGATTACGAAAATTTTATTAAATCATTTTTAGCCTTCGATATTTTTTCCAATTTTAGTTATTGCAATTATTGGTTAACCTAAACACAAAGTTTCATTCTTCTGGCGTTTTTCTTTCAAAAGCTACGTTTAATTTGTTAAAAATTATGCATACACTATAAAGGGCCTTCTCGCACTTGGTACATATTGTGCGGCTCCTTTTACGCTTCCCTTTCCCTGTTTTACTTCTTTTGCTGCACACACAACAGCCCTTCTTTACCTCTGGTGATATCTCTAGAGGCTGACCGTTAAACCGACAGGCGTACCTGACAGTTAAATAATGATTTTTTTTATGGAAAATTATCAACTTAAAAGCGCATTTAGGTAAATACGCCATACACGTGCTTACATCACAGATCTCGAGAGTTACAGATGACTTATATTTTTGAAATAAAATTTCATCTTCTTACTTTCCAAGCATTCTTTACAATTTTAAGGGGCATTTATTGAAATTTGTATACATAACGTCGGGATTCTAGCAACTATTACATTTTAAGGTTTGCAGCTGCATATCGGCTGCAAATTCTTAATCAAATCCGCAAGTATCATTTAGTCAACCTTTGCTGTCTGGGCTCCAACTACCAAATCCTAAGTATCGCTACTTCTATTCTATAAGGCGTCAAACTAACGATTTTTTCATAATAAGTTATTGCGCGGATTTCTGGAAATTTACCTGACGTACTTTTCGAAATTTTGCATATCGAGAATCGGGATATTTTGGCATATGTTTACCTGTAATGTGGAATGTAAAGTTTCCGGGGATAAATGTATTGATGGATTAGCATATTTTCCCTTCGCCAGAGCATTTCGAAGTAACCCCAGATTAAATACTGCGGAGAAAAACCCCGATGTTCTTTGGGTGTGTTTTGTAATGTAATTTGTGATTTTCGTGAACGGAGATGAGTAGGCATCAGAGATACTGTAGCCTATGTTCAGTTTCGCCAGCGGACGAAAACATTACACCAGAACTGCGATTGATCAAGGAAGTTCGTTCGTTCATAGAACATCGTTGAAGTTTTTCCCACAATAACATTTTCGTCAATATTTTCTTCGTCAGTTCTTTCTTTTTCCAAATGATAGTGAAGGAATCGTACTCCAGTATGTATCTGTTAATTATTTTCTTATCAAACCAGTTTTTGTGACTATTGCTTTTGCCTTGTTTTCATTTGTCTTCAGCCATGGTTGATCCATAGCTCAAATGTGCAGCATTTGTTATTTCTCCTCTTATCCCTGATCTATCTAAGGCACTTACTCTCAGGTCTTATTCTCACTAATCTAATCTTGAATGAAACTGATCCTATTGGAACCAAACCAGATGAGTCATTTTGTCTCAGAGACTTTTGAGCGTGAAATGTTGACGAGAGTGGATGCTGAGCGGTCGAGTCGCCATTGTAAGGCAATTGTTATCTTCTAGATAACAAAACGATGTACATAATTTTGTCGTACGATTGACCACGGCTCACCAACGCTAATGCTGGTTGCGACAAGAAAAATGAATAGTGGTAGAATCAAAGAGGGAAGCACTCCGGTCAGAAGAAGTTAGGAGTAGTATTGGCGATACGTAATCAATCGAAAAATTCCCAGAAATCCCCTTTATCACATTATCAATGCAGTAAAAACCTTCGTAATTAGAATACAGCCTTATTACAATTCATCACATTGTATAGGGGTCATTTTTATACTGCGCATATAGTTTTCTGAGCTAAGTTACTTTTATAGCATGCGCTCCGAATGCATTTGCGGACCCTGTCCAACCAAAGTTGCGAAAACGTTGATTTCAGCCTTCAAATTAAATGAGAAATACATCTTTTTATTCCAGAATAAAGAATGTAAGACATTTAAAGGATATTATTTTAATTAGAGATATAGATGACAGAAAACAGACATATTTAAATAATTCTTTAGAAAAACAATATTCCTCAGCGATTACTTATTTATTATTTATTTATATATTTAAAACAACAATGTCGCGTTTTCGCAACTTCGGCCAAAAATATGTTAAGATACGTCACCAAAAACACTTTCGAAGATACGACGCCATGACGACACCGTATAATAATAATACGATGAAGTTATAAAGTAAAACACCGTAAACTTCCACACTATAGGATTTTATTTCTGACCGATTTCGGCGAAAAGGCCATCATCAGGTGAATGTCCTTCCACGAAGTTCGGCCGAATACGATAGAATTTAAAAATACGAAGGATTCATTTACTATATACGTTCTCATAAAGTACGTTCTCAGAAAACGTAGGGGATATAATGAGACTCCCTTGTTATTGTTATTATCTATACGGCGAGGAAGATCAGGAAATTAGATTCTAGAACGAATCAATTCAAGAATTAATTCCATCCGCAAACGACACGCAAAAGTAACCGATAAGGGAAAGAGATGTCTTGCCACACACCGAAAGGCAGCTTTTAGGGCTCTTATGTAAACATAGACCCTTGAATCCCCATTAAGTTGTCTTAAAAAGCCCGGATTGCAGCGCATGGATCTGATTTAAATGCCCGCGTCGGATGGAAGCAGGAGGAGCTGCGCTAACTGACGGCTGCTTCTGAACTACGTCAAAAAAGCATAACACCTCGATGCATTGACGCGAGCCCTCTAGTATAGTTACTCTATGCCGGTACCTTGATGAGGCCATGGCCGTACATGATGCCACACAGTCGGACAAAACTACACTTGCCCTTGCGTACAAAGTTCCCAAAACGGCTTGTTAAAATGTTCTGGCCTGGTAGCCTAGATGGTTAAGGCAGCCTCCCGGATAGAGGAAGATCCCGATTCCCGGCCCTGTCGGACTTTTTTCAAATCCATTTTTCCATGGAATTTGAGACATTTTATTCCCATAATCTTGGCTATTATAACTATAATGGTGCTTTGCAACATAAAACATAGCTGTAACCTCCGCAGCTGTGATCAACTCTTCTTTTCTTGTGTCTTTTTCTTTAAAAACAGGATTTGTACAATTTTTCTGAACCTGATATTATAAATTCTTATATTTTGCCAATGAAGCATGATTTTTAAGAGTGCACATTCCACCAAACTTTATAAAAAAGGTTTGGCTACAAATTGTACATTCTACATATGAATTGTTCTTCTTTCACACCATTCAAATGACTTTAACCACTTGTCTTTAAATGAACAGTAGTATTTCTTTCTTTTTGGTGTCGAGGAATCTTCTTCTGCACATGGCTATCATATATGTGCTATTCGACATGATGGATTGAGTTATCTTTTTAAAATTTAATTAAATGAAAAATATACAGAATTTGATGGGATGATATTTGGTGGAACTTCTTAATACACAAATATATGAAAAACACTTGTACAATTCCTCAAAGTCACAATAAATATACGTTTACTAGTTTCGGCAAGCCTATGCCATCCTCGGAACTAAATAGAGGAGCTGAGCGAGGGGTTATTAAAGGAGTGGAGGTATGGGTGCAAAACAAGAAACCGGAGTTACCAAGTCACAAGCTTAAGATGGTGGAGGTGGTGGGGGTAAGTGAGGTAAAAGAGGAGGGGTGAGCGGTTGTTGTTGTACAAGAATTCATTGGCTAGCTCGATAGAAAAATATTTGTGACGATGGATCTCTAATTCCTCAAGAAGGTCAAGTTTCTTTCCTTTGTCAGTGTGATGTAAGACAATGGGGGAAAGAAGGAAGTGTGATTCTGATCAAAAATATGATCGCCAAAATGTGATTGTCTAGATTTGTTGAAAAAAGCTTTATAGTGTTCAGAGACACGTTTGTTGATGCTTCTCCCGGATTGACCGATATAGGAAGTACAACCACAATCAGTATAATCTATAAACCCCGGATTTATTAAGTGGATGGAAACAATCTTTCGAATTGCCGAGAAAGGACGATGAATTATTTTTTATGTAAAAGGCAGGATGATTGTTGTCTGAAGAGATAATTTTCGAACATTTTAGACTGCATTCCTCGACGAAATTAATCTTAAACAATTTAGGTAAATCGTCCGAGGGATGGGGGGGGTGGTGAGAAGAGTTTGCATAGGGCTAACTTACGTTGTTTCTTTCGAAGTATGTTATTTATAAGTTGGGGTGGTAATCCTTTGCTAACAGCAATTGAGTTAATAGTGCTTAGTTCACAATTGATGATAAAGGTATGTTACGGAGTCTATTGATTAATGAGTGGAAAGTAGCAGTTTTCAGGGCAAAAGGGTGATCTGAGTCGGCCGGAATCACATGATTAGTGTAAGTAAGTTTTCTATAAACATCGAAAGAAATGCAGGAATTGGTTATGGTTAGAGTCAGGTCCAAAAAATTTAAGGATTTTTCCATTTCCAATTCGTAGCTGAAATTAATGTATGCGTGAATTGAATTTAAAAATGACACAAATTGGGAAACTTGGCGATTAGTGCCTTTCCATAAACAAAGTATATCATCGCCATAACGGAACTATTTAAAAACTTTAGGTAACATTGAAAAACTACTGTTGAATAAAGCACTTTCAAAATTGTTCATAAAAACTTGAGCCAACAAGGGGGACATAAAAACTTCATGGGGTTGCCTTTGTCGTGAAGTAAGAGTTTGTTTCGAAAACCGTGCGCTCTTTTTTTGAGATGAAGTTTCCGTATTTTTGACTTTTGAATGGCTAACTGTTGAAAGTTTTCTGTTCTCATTCGTGTGTTCCATCATCTAAGATAATCAAGGAAGTGTAAGTTTGTAATACATATAACTAATTGGTTCCTCGATGTATCCAAAGGATCTCTTTTATTTCCCATCTTCATATATGTGAAATTATTTGCTAAATTCTGAATTGCATAGATTTTAGGAAGGCTATTGTTCACGTAGTAAGGATTTATCTTTATATCCCAACATTGTGTACCCTGTGAAATAATATCACCGCAAATCATTGCACCAACTTCGATTTCACAAGTTATGTGTTTGTACTATTTTCAAACGAAATGTGAATGGAAAATTACGCTATTCACAGCAACAAGTTAGAGATATCTATTATATTTGTTTCTTTTTTAGCTTTAGGTGAGTGATTTTGTGTTCTGAGAATGACACAGAAACATTTGCTCAGCTTTCCGGAAGACTCTCACATTAAGAGCAGTTCTATGATTCCGATAGTGAAATTTCAGAAGCTTCAGCAGAAAAATCAGATCATGACACTTCCAGCATTATCATTCCAGCGTACATTAATTATTGAGACACTAAATATGTGAAAGCCATGAAATATTCTCTATTAGGCAAAGACAATGAAACCAAGTGGAGTAAATCCCCCTTGTAGAGTAAGGACACTCACAACATCCTATCTCAGCCAACGGGATTCAAAGAGGATAGGAATAATATCAAAAGTCCACTCAATTGTTTCAACATCATATTCAACCGTAATATAATAAGGATCATTGTAAACAATACCAATGTCAAGATTGCAGTCCAAAAATATTCAAGGTCTCGAGATGCAAGACCTACCGACGAATTGGAGTCGAGCTGCCTAATTTGGCTACTTTCTTATTTAGTGGCTAATAAATCAGGTCATCAGAACTTACTAGATCTTCAAGATGGCCTGGAAGTCAACATTTTTACAGAATCCATGAACTTTCAAAGATTAAATTGTGCCTCCGATTTGACAATACCAAAGATAGGGAAAACAGAAAGAAAATACACAAGTTGGCGCCAATTTGGGAAGTATGTCATTTGTTGGTTAAAAGTTTCTGGAACTATGCAGTGTTGGCGAGTAAGTCACTGTTGACGGATAATTGGTTCCATTTAGAGGCAGATGCTCCTTCCGACAATATTTACCAAACAAGCCTGTGAAATAGGGAAAGATTTTTGCTCTCATGGATGCTGCAGTGTATTATACTCAAAATTTAGAAGTATACTTTGGCGCTCAACCAGAGGGTCCGCATAAACTAGGCAATAGTCCCAAGGATGTCGTAAAGTGGATTTTTGGGCCGATTGTTTGTAAGTGTGCCACTCATGGAAAAGTTGAGCCTGGTTGGGACTATCTGTAAAAAAAGAGGCCCCCAGGAAATTGTGCAACTATAAAACAGGGAAGAATATAGCAGCTTTTTTATTTATAAATAGTATTGCCCTGGTAAAGTACATACCAAAAAAGAAAATGAATGTACTACTGATTTCAAGTATGCACAAATAGATGGCCATTGACACATCCATGGATGGAAAAAAAGCCAGAGATGATAACATTCTATAATTCAACCAAAGGAGGATTGTAATAGTAATAGTTTTCCTCTTCTGTGGTAGTAATAAAGTCGCTTATAGAATTAGAAGTTCAAAATGAAGCCTCTTGACCTCTTATGTGATACCTGTGACTCTGGATGAATTTTGTAATTATTTTATTAATTAGTTTTGCTTTTTATTATTCCATATTAATCAATTTCATTCACAGTTGAAAGCTTAGATTGTGATAAGACTATGAAGAACTTATTTAAAATTACATAATAAATTTATTCAAAATTTTATTTAAAATCTAATATATATAAGTAAATTTTCTGTTTACGAATCACAATTCAACGAACGTACACTTTTTTAAAAGAACTCATTGGTAAATGTCTACATTATATAGTCTACTGCAGTTCCTTGCTGATCTCTGGGCTTGGATGATGCTTCAATTAGGAACCAAATATGCATATCGCGATAACATTTATGTTCTTTGATGGTTTTTGGTGCTTCGTTTATTCTACATTTCAACCATCAGCAGCCTTCCATTATTATTCACAAATAAAGGATGGGTTTAAGGCACATAGTTGGGTCACCCTTGCACACAAAGTTCCCAAAATGGCTTGTGAAAATGTTCCAGCCGGGTAGCCTAATAGGTTAAGGCAGCCTCCCAGGTTTGATTCCCAGCCCCATCATGATTTTTTTAAAGTCTATTTTTCTTTGGAATCCATTGTATTTTAACAAATCGCATGGGTAGATGAAAATATGATGAGAACTCAATTAAAAATTCCGGCGCAGATTAGAGGGGTTGTTGTAGAAACAACAGATGAGGTGATGAGATGTACGGAGGGATAAAGGGGAGAGTGAAACTCGTGAAAAGTTTCTAATCAAAGCTCCCTGAAGTATCTTTGCTGAGGAAGGGTGAGGGGTGTTCTGGAAAACAAATGCATGAATTAGGAGATGATAATTTTTGTAAATAATTATTTTCTGCCCTTTGAAGAGATAACGCACATCAGATTACCGTTGGCTTGTCTGACTTCTCCCTCACGTTCATTGACGATTCTAAGATATGCCTCCTGCAAGACAAACATGGCACTCGTTATAACAATACTTCTGAAATGACCACTCGTTATATTATTATTATATTATTATTATTATTATTATATTATTATTATTATTATTATATTATTATTATATTATTATAAATACAGGTGTTACAAATGGACAACTAGTCCGGTGGTAACAATTTGCAAGTTTGTCTACAATTTTCCAAATAACATATATAACAAATTCACAAATTAAAGTCTTACACAATACAATGTTACATACTAGTCTGAATCATAATCGTATAACAAATTTCCATCCCTTTAAAATAACAAAACCACAATTTTTACATAAAATATTCCCGTTCAATACATGGCTGTCTAAAGATACAAATATATCTTATGCATATACGAATAATAATTTTGCAACAATAGATTTTGAAGTCTATTTTCGAATTTATTTATACTTTTCGGGTTTAAGCACTCCTTCAGGTAACCTATTCCATTCATTTATCCCTCTATTTATGAATGAAAATTTCGCTGCATCCGTTCTTTGCTTCCTCAGTTTTAATTTATACTCGTGATCCTATGTAGTTTGGCGTTTCAAGTCAGTTCTTCCCAAGCATCACCTCCTGTTCTAGTCTGAAATATCAATCTGTTAACTTTTCTCCATTTCTCCAACGTATCCCAGCCGAGGATTCCCAACATCTCACTTACGCTGTGCATCTTCTTGTGCCTACCCAATACATATCTTGCTGCCTTTCTTTGAACTTTTTCAATTTTTCTAGTATTTAATTTGTCATGTGGATCCCACACATTGGTGGCGGACTCTAAAATATGTATATATATTGATATATATATAATTGAAGTAACAATCCTTTGTGCAGTGAGATGGACTATGGCCAAAAAATCACTCGCTTTGACGCAACTCTCATTGTACACCTTACTCATTATAATGGACTTCTGCTGAATTTATTTACTTCTGAAAAAAATTCACATGAATTTTTCATGGCTTAAAAAACTAAATGTTGGGAGGTCTTTTATCTTTTACATGTACTATTTTTCACTTTCTCAATCAATTAAGGTGGAAATGCATTACTCTATATCATTTTATTGTCAAAGCAAGCTTTTGGGAGATGTTCTTTTGTCGCTCTCCCAAATTATTGAATCATTCTGAAACTTAGGAAAATGTAGTTATTTGTTGTTTTTTCTTAAAAGTACTTTGACAGCTTAGATCATTTCCCACATTGGCTCCCACCGGGAATCGAACCTGAGTCCACTTTCACCAAAGCCTCAAGTATTGGCCATCCTGGTGCCCATGTTGCTATTTTTCTGATTTTAAGTTCTGATTACAATCTTAATGAAAACAAGTTGAAGTTGGAGGAACTTGCATAATTTGCTTTAGCTGCTGTTGTTTAATTGTTGCATCAAGAATTTCAACATACAGACAGTATAATTTATTTTAAAATGTATGTATGCATGACCAGAACTCTAGACTTTGGTATGCAAAGATGTATAGCAGGTTTATGAGCAATGATACTAAAGAAATAGCTGATTAAATCTGTGCAGCATGATATTGTTAGAGTTAGTGCCCTTATCCTGCTCTCCTTTGCTTGTCCCCTGTGCATGATATGTGTCCGCATGGGGATTGCAGGCGGGACGAAGGGGTGCCCTCCTTGAGGGGTGTGCTAGGGAGGCACAGCGCTGGGAAGCAAGGATCCTCACTCTCCAGGAATGGGTAGGTCATGTGGATGCCCTACTAACTGCACGCTTTCATCAAGACATCACCCCCGAAGATCTCCCCGATCATGACCAGGTTTGTCTCAAAGTGTTCATAGTTAACTTAGAGGATGTATTTGGTGCAGCATTTGGTCACTCCATTGACACAAATGAAGGGCAAAATAATTAGTCAATAGTTTTATGCAAGGTGTTTCGGGAAAGTAAAATAAAACTTCAATGTAACAAAAGATTCAATTAACTAGTCAATTTTCTCTTCCTTATCATGAATTACTAAAAATGTTGCTTCAGTAACTGATGGAGACTAAATTGGAAATTTTTTCTAAAAGAAAAATACTGGAATGACAGTGATAGCTCCAAATCTACTGGGATCAAATTAAAGAAACTCAAATTTCGATTGAACATTTTGTTACAAAATTTGGTACTGTCACTATTTGGTTGCTGATTAGAGTTTAACTCTTGAGTTATGAATTTCTCTACAGTTTAGTTTTTAGCATGTTTTTTTATGAAATTAGAGATTTAAAATCTTCAATAGCTGTCAGTACTCTGTACCTCCGGGAAGATTACCAACCTTTTAAACTCCCAATGTACGTTTCAATAGGAATGTTATCGTCCTCAGGGGTGTAAAATCTTAAGTAATCCTGACCTTCCTGTTTAAATTCAGGTGAAGGAGGTGCCTGGTGTGGACAAATACAGCTATTGGAGATTATAAACCTCTAATTCATTACAACTGTGTTCCATATCTTCAATCCTTATAGGATTGAAGTTTATTGATAAAATTGTGTGTAGGCTCTTAGCAAACTAAAGCAACAATAATAGCAAAAATTTGAGTAATCATAATGGGTTTTATTTAGTACTATCTACCATTACTATCTACCAATTCAATATGAAATTCCACTTTTCCATATTTGCTGACTTATTTTCCTTATTACCTAAAAATACATAGTATATGATTTATATCTATTTATGCTAACAATACAAAGAGCAAATGACAAAAATATCAGACTTTATTATTGCTTTGTAGAGACAAATGGCAGTTTTAAAAAGCTAAATGGGTGGAAAAACACAACCTTTCATTCAAATTCTGCTCTTTGCATTGCTGTTTTTGTTTCTTCCTCTTCCGTGGAACTGTCCATGTATCAACTGGATCTCCAACCCTCTCTGTCCTCTTCCTTCATCCTTGCATAGCTCCTTCCTCCCTTCATTTTATTTATTTATTTATTGTGTTTTAAGTTCGCCCAACAAAAAACAATTACAGGGCAAACACTGATACATACAATTTTTCATGTCGGACAGCATACTCATCCTTCCCCTTTTACCGCTAATCTTCCCTTCAATAATATTTCTCTGCAAACAGTCCCTTATTAATATATGCCCAAGCCATGCCTTTTTCCTTTTCGCGATGTTTTTCGTTAAACATCTTTCTTCTCCAATCCTCGTAAACACCTCCTCATTTCTCACTCTGTCACTCCAGTTAATTTTTTCCATTCTTCTCCATAACCATACTTCAAAGCTTTGCAGGTTTTATCTCTCTTCTTTCTTTTTTACTGCCCAAGTTTCAGCCCCATTTAAAACGACACTCCATACAAAGCATTTTGCAAAACTTTTCCTTAATTCTAGCGGTATTTTCCTTGTAGTGAGCAGACCTTTAACCCTCCCGAATGCCGATTTTCCATTGTAAATCCTGATTCTTATTTCTTCTGTGCAACTTCCGTTTGAGGTGATAATAATTCCAGTAGTCACTTCTTCCCACCCAATAATGTGCTGCGCCGTCAATCCTGCAATTAAAACTGTTTGTGTAATGGGCCCTGATGGTGTTTTTATTCCAGGATAAATTTTCATTGCAGAAGCTAATAATGAAAATTTTAATAACACAGGAGGTTCATTCTTTGATGCCACCGCCTCAAGTACATCTAAATGGGTCATGCTTTTACATCCAGATGATTTTCCATTAACAAATGGAACATGCCAAGCTTCGATAAAAAGTTTTTTTTTTAATTTGTTACAAAATTATTTCTTGGGATTATACTATAGATAGAGTGGAGGTTTGTGCAGGGAAAGGGCCAGAAACTTGGTTGTCCTGGTCTTGGGTTTCGTAGACATTTTACCCCTCTTTTCGCCTATGTCCAGATGGTCCAGATAAACAAGACGCGTATCTATGTCATATTTAGTTCATTATACGAATGCGAAGATTCAGCTCGGCTAAGCTTATCAATGTATAAAACTCCTTGTAATCAAGGACTGCTGCTTTTCGGAACGCAGCAGTGCACGTGCAGAGAAAACCTTCATACCAGATGTATTCCACTTTATCAAATCTTCTTCGGAGATAATGACTTTCTCACATGAGGTTCTCACAAATAAGATGTGATGTTAGGATGAAATTATATATGTTGTAATATTTTTGATCTTATTTACCATGGAACGTTTTTTTTCAAACGGCCAATGGTTAACTGGTAAAGTGATAATATTGGCAAGGAATGGCCTGAATATCCCTATGGATGGAAATGTTATGTGGTGCCCGCTTCGCTTTCGGAAGCGCCTTTTGGTGCCCGGGCACCAAAAAAGGTTGAGTACCTCTGGTCAATGGAATCAGGACACTGTCGCAGACCACCCAAGGGTCCTTTACCCTTACCTAATGGTCAATATTTACAAGCCGTGCATACCCACGGAAATTGATAAATAAAAATATAATTTGTAATAAATATTTGCATACTCATACATAAACTATGATATTTCAGTGCTGCATGTAATATTCTAACTATGATTCCTCAAAAGAATTATTTGAAAGTAAACAGATTTTTTTATTTCTTCAAAGATATTTGTAAAATTGCTAATATATAAGCATATTCAAAGTAACATAATTGTAAGATTCCCACCCCGTGGAAATAAAAATTTTCTCAATGTAAAGAAGAACAACTTAATCGGAATTTACATGAAAGCTAAGGAAAAAATTATTAAAATTGTAATATCAGTCAGTATTGTCTATGTCTATGTATGAACCCAGCAAGCCACCTTTCGGTGTGTGGCAGGGGGTGCAAGCGCCTTGACTCTATTTTCCTAAACGGTTGCTTTCGCGTATACTTTGCAGAAAAAATGAATTTTTGAAACGATTCGTTCTGGCATCTATTTCCCTAATCTTTCGGGCAGTATCAGAACGGCCCATATAACAGGGGGGTCGCATTATATCAGTTACATCATCTGAGAGTGTAATTTCTCTGAACTTATTTAATAAATTTATCCTTTGAATTTTTCTTCTATCTTCTAATGATTCCCATCCCGTGACCTGTAATATCTGAGTGACACTCCCTGTTTTATCGTAGCAATTCTTTACAAATTGTATCGCCTTTCGCTGTACTTTTTCTGAATTCCGAATATGGCATTTCTCGGCAGGGTCCCATACACTACATGCATACTCAAGGTGAGGCCTAACTAACGCTAAGTAACATCGCTCGCAAACTTTTTCTTCGCTCCTTTTACTTTTATTAACAAGAAAATTGTTTCTTTGTCGACCCATTCATAAAGACTGGAGTAAGAGGATATGCATAATAAAGTTTATCTTTTATACTTATCTGTATAGAATGCAGTAATTTTCATAGTATTTTCTTTAATAGTATCGTTATGGAAATCGTTGTCAAAGTATGATGATTTCATACTTTATAACATAAGGTCGGCATTTGTTGACAGTGTGAATACACACTCACTTGGCTGGGCCCCCACTGTGGCCTTAGTATGTTTTGTCAGAGGAACTAACTGGCTTCCAAGCAGAATAATTTACCAACAGTTATTATTATTACTAACATGTAATTATTACTGTGGCATTCTTTGTTGCTTTCTGAGTCAATTTCACAGTCAAGCTTAAAGGGACGACTGACCAAGGGAAGGACAGTGAACCGTTTTTTATATTATGTGGCAAACGAATACCGAGTTTTCTGATCTACTATGCTTTGCAAATAATTGTAGTTTATAGTTAAAATTTTATTGGTTATATTACATAATACCGAGTTGGTTATTAAACTGTGAGTGTTTGTTTAGTTTTGTTCACATCCAGTAATAGTTATTGGAAAGGTGTATTTATGGTTGTTATGTTTAAAAATGTTAAGAAGCCTATATGCTCTATTTTAGTTTGTGTTAATTGGTTTTTGACATTTCATTGTTAATAATAATTATGTCCACTTTTCAGTTGTCTCTTCTTGTTTATCATTTCCTTGCTATTCTAACATTACTTGATGCAAAATAAATCTAGCAAATCTATAAGTTGACCACTATAGTTTAGATATAGTTATAGATATAGTTTACTATAGCATCAAGACCACTATAGTTTAGTAATAGTATTTCACTTCATAGCTCACTTAACCCAATGCATTTATCATATACTGAATTATGACTAAAAAATTCCATCACCATGGCCTTTTCCAATTCCTCCTTTATGGCTTTGTATTTTGCCCTTAGTTTCTCCCAAGATCTATAAATAAGCTCCTGGGCACTGACTTGTGTACCCCCTCACAGTGTGGGTTCTGTAGGTGTAAAACAAAGGAAAATTTCCTTTGGGAGGGGAAGGAAAGAGGGGAAGCTGTATGTGAGGCATGCTTCTCTTTCATATTGCATACATTGTGATTCATTCTCACCGAAAAGCTCATACGGATAACCAAACCCATTGCTGCCCGCCTTTCTTGAAGGACCATATTATAATTGAATATCAAGAAAGTGTAACTTTCATCTAAATGAACAACAAATATCTACACAGGAAATACAATGATATCCTTGAACGATGTTAGGATATCATTGTTCTACATATATGGTGGATGCCTTTTCGTGTCTGAATTTCTGTGTTTTTTTATTGTATACCTATTATGATTTGTTTTCTCTATTTTAATTACATAGAATTATTCTGTCATCCTCTCAAAACAGAATTTAAATTTATGTCCTTTTCTACGTTTTTTTTAATTGATACGATGTACACAATTAGTGCGTAGTACTTTTGGTAATTCAACTTTCATTAAAACGAACAACAAAAATATACACATGAAATACACTGGTTTCCTTGAATGACCTTTGGATTATGTTGTTCTACATGTTTGCTGGATAATTCTTCATAAATAAAAACAATTTCTGCATTTATCATTGTATGCATATTATGTTTACTCTTTTCTATTGTATTTGCCTCATTATTTTCCCATCTTCTCTGAACGGGCTTTGGAATAAAGTTCTTTTTCTACATTCTTCAAAATTATTTAGATAGTTATGTAGCCTATTGCCTATTTGTTTATTTAATTATAAATGGAGCTCATTGTCGTAGTAGGCGCTATTTAATGAACATAGGATTCAATTGCAGTATGTCTTGCACTGAACCGAGTACCGCAGGTAACCATCGTCTATCGATTTCTCGCATTTCAATCTAATGCAGATTTTTATTCTAACTTTACTTTGTCTGACGTACTTCCTTAATTTTATTTTAAAATTCCTTTTACATTTTAAAAACTCTCCTTTATTGCTTCAATTTCTACTTAATTATTTACTATATTTTGCTTATTAAATCCTATATAATAACAAGGAAAAGTGAAAGGTGGCACGAAAAGGTTGTGCTCCGAGGAAAATTTCCTATGAGGAACATTTGACCATCTGCTTTGGCTCAATTGGTTGAGCAGCAATCAGTAGGGTCAAGCCCCAGTCGGATGTTCTTCATATTCATTCCTCCTTTGAAATTTTCCTCAATGATAATTTTATTATTTTAGAGCATACATTCGTTCTTTTGAATGTTATGTGATGTTAGTGACTACACGGATGTATTTTTTGTATGAAATTTACATGTTAACATTCATGTTGTTATGAATTAAATTGAAATAACTCAGTAATTTCCATAGGAAAATTTTAACTTCATGACCAGTTTCCACTCTCGTAAGTTATCATTAGGAACATAGCTCCGGAAATGTTTCAATCTATGTGGAAGTTTGAGGTGGGAAAGGGTTAGCAAAAGAAACTGTTAGCCAGTTCAGAGGCACTGACACAACCTTGATGACTTCATGGCTATTTTAGTTTAGTTTTAGTTTAGTTTTCTCCCTAACTATTATGTCTGTTCTCCAGGAGGTGCTCTGCAAATGCAGAGTTCCTAATGGATAGCACCGTTGGTGTTCGACCAGCTTCACTTTTATCTTCCTTCAACATTGTCCAATATACCCCTTCCCACAGTAATCACAACTGATTTCGTAAACCCCAGATTGATCTTTGTCTTTCACTGGAGGCAATGACCTCTCGAGAGTGCTGGGAGTGTAAAATCAAGTGAGCAGGTGGAAGATTTTGAATGTGGTAGGAAATATTTCCCAGAAAGGGAAGCTTCACCCATCTGTGTTTTGATTCTTCTATTGGTGGGAGGGAAGGAATATTTTTTGATGAAATCCAGTATTACTAGCTATGGATTTGATAAAGTAAACATTTTCCTGTGGAAATCACCAAGTTATTTCAATTTATTTCATTATGGCGTTCCACCAAGTTAAGCTAGATCACATTTATTACGTTTATGTTGCTAAATTAACAGTCATATATTTTTGACAGAGATTGGTTGAGGAGTTCAAGGCTCAGGAAGATACTTTGAAAGAAATGGAGCTGCAGGTGCAGCACTACAGGGATGCAGGAAAAGCTGAAGCTGCACTTAGATTGCAAGAGCAGATGTCTCTTTTGAAGGTGAATGTTCTAGGAAACTATTTCTAATTGCTCCTCTCTTACTTTTTCTTCTTTTTGTGCTAAGAGTGTATTGTATATTGCGTGTCTATTTAATAGAGGTGTGCCAATAGCATCAAGGAGGAGTTATAAGTTGAAATTTTCTCGAGTTTCTTAATTAAATTACAATGTAAGCCCTACAATCCCCTACTAAACAATTTATATCAGCAATATCATAAATATATTTGTGAAATCTTCTGTTTGTGTGTATGTGAATAGCTTATAACATTTTTAGTGAATAATGAGCATTGAAGAAATAGTTATAGAAAATAGAATAGCAGGACTTAAGAAAATATTACACATTCACTCAAGAATCCAGGTTAAAGAGAATCATGATCACTGGTTTTTTATCCGTATTTGAATGATCTTGTATTGATATAGTTTAATTTCAATCTATTGAAGATTTAGAAGTTTTTTCCATTCTTTACTTTGCATGGATCTTTACTCAGTAGTGAATCAACTCTATGAAATTTTGTCCTATGCCATTGATACTTTTGTACCTAAATGCAAACACAAAATCAGAAGTTTTCCATATTGGTATACAGAAAAACTCAAAGACTTAATTTTCACAAAAAATGGGCTCATTATGTTTACAAGATAACTAAATCAACTGCTGATTACAACACATTCTCCAAACTTAGATCCAAATGTAAATATCTGTCTAAATATTGTTATAATAAGTACATTACTCAAATGGAAGCAACTATCTCTTCCAACCCTAAGTTATTTTGGAACCATATTAATTTATCTAGGAAGGACAATAATATTCCTAACCACATGAAGCTGGGGGACTTAGTAGCCAATGATGGCCAATCAATTGTTAATCTTTTTGCAGATTACTTTGCCAAGGTATTTGAACTAACTGAGGAGGTTGAACTCTCTGTATTTCAAAGTGATCATAATCATGACTGTTTGTCCTCACTATACTTCTCAGTCAGTGATCTAATGCAAAAATGAACCTCTGCTAACAGTGGTCCAGGGCCAGATAATATACCACCAAATTTAATTAAGATGTGTCACACTGCTCTTTGTCGTCCTTTGTTTATTTTGTTTAAAGAATCTCTAAGAGTAGGCAGATTCCCTGATAAATGGAAAAAGAACTATGTTATTCATAAAGATGGTAAAAAAGTAGCTTTAGTAAGATTTTTGAATCATTAGTATATGATAAACTTTTTTACTACCTGGAGAAATTCATAACACCTAAACAACATGACTTTATTAAAGGTAGATTATTACTATTACTTCAAATTTAATTACATTTCAATCAAATATCCTTGATGTCTTTTCGAATAATTTACAGGTTGATACAGTTTATTTGGACCAAACTAAGGCTTTTGATAAGGTCAACTACTAATTAGAAAACTCAACTCCTATGGCATTGTTGGTAACCTGCTCCTCTGGCTACAAAGTTATTTAAATAATAGAACACAATTAGTGAAGATCAAGATTTTCTATTCCTAAGAGTTTAATGTTACTTCTGAGGTCCCTCAAGGTTCTCATCTAGCTCCTCTATTATTTAATATTTATATTAATGATATTGTAAATAAACTTATTGAAGTTGACTATCTCTTATATGCAGATGATCTAAAAATTTACAAAGCCATCGTAGCTCATCCGACTGCGATATTCTTCAATCTAACATTAATGCTCTAATCACATGTTGCAATGATAATGCTATGAAAATTAATGGTGCTAAGTGCAATCTCATAATGTTTATTCGTTAGAAAACAAATTATAACTTTCAGTGTATATTAAGTGGAACCTCACTTAAAAGAATTAATGTAATTAGAGACCTTGGAGTATGGTTGGACTCTGCCTTAAACTTTCATTCTCATATTTACTTATCTATCAGCAAAGCTCAGAGAATGCTTGGTTTCATCATCAGAAATACTAGACATTTTAAAAATATACAATTAAAATAATTTACTGCTCTTTAGTCAGGCCAATATTGGAGTTTTCCTCCCCCGTGTGGTCTCTGTGTTATTCTGTCCATATCAAAGCTATTGAAAAAACTCAAAATCGTTTCTTAAGGTTGATTAACTACAAATTAGTTTATGCATTTAATGATATCTCTTATGCTGAGTCCTACCTTTCTAAACTTATCTACTCTACAAAATAGATGAACAATTTTTTACTTAGTTTTGCTGTATAAAATCATTCATGGTGAGATAAGATGTCCTGATCTCCTCTCCGAAATTCAGTTCCATCTTACTCCTCAAAATCTGATCACATCATTTTTATTGACAGCTTTTCTACTAATTACATGTACAACTCAACATTACCTTGAATTTAACATTCTGCAATTTCAATTTTTGTTAATATAGGATATTGGCGTTGTCATGTTTTAAAGTTGTTTATTAGTTATGATTGTTGTGTGATAAATAAATGGATTTGTTCTCGGATGTCTAATCTATTTCTCGGTATTGAAATGATCGGAATACGTAGTAATTTTAGGAAATAGTATAAATATTACTTGAGAAAGTAATTATAATATTATACGGGAGTATAATATTACATTTGCGACGAGGAGTCGACACTGCGCGGCGAGATATTCGTAAAGTGATCCGAGAGTGCCGATAGAATGGCAGAGGACATCACGAAACGAATGTGTCATTTTTTGCTCCACGAATTTGACAATGCTAAATCAGCGTGGGATTCCTACATCTTCCAATTTGAGCAAATGTGCCGAGTCAAAGGTTTAGGCGGTACCGGGGATGAGATGGCCAATGCTCAACAGGAGTTATTACTTGCATACGTGGGTGCGGATCCGTTGGAGGCGGTCCGAAATTATTTCTACCCCAAGGAGGTAAATACCAAGACGTATAATCAAGTAAAAGACGCTTTCCAAAACCTGTACAAGCCAACAGTGACAATCTTTGTGGCAAGAATGGAATTCAATGCAGGAATTCATCAAGAGAACGAAAGTTTCACTCAATGGGCCAATCGCTTGAGGAACCTGATTTGTTCGTGTGATTATGGCAATGCATTGGACGAGCAACTGCGCGATAGGTTTGCCGCTGGAATTCGCCACGCCAAAGTACAAATGGAAATGTGGCAGAAGTGGCCAGAAGGAAGGAAGGATGACACCAACAATAGCAAGGTCAGCTTCCAGGATTCCAGTGTTCGCTCTAGCGTTAAAAATGGAACGCGCCGAGAATGAAGTCCAAGGAGGAAATAATACATCACAAGCAATCCAGAAGGTTGCGACGATTGGAAGCAGCGGGAATCATTGAAAAGTTCGATCCAGAAACAACACCTATCGAGTGGGTCAACTGTCAATGTAGACAAGGGAAATGGAGCTGTTAGGATTTGTGGAGATTTCCGAGTCACACTCAACCCAAACCTTATTCCAGATCAACATCCAATGCCCACATTCGAAGAGTTAACAGCAAAAATTGCAAAAGGTGAAGAATTCACTGTCATGGACCTGAAGGACGCGTATTTACAAATGGAAGTGGCGGAGAAATGCCGGAAGTACCTGATCATCACCTCCCATGTGGGGTATTTTTGATATAAAAGGTTGCCAATCGGAGTGTCAGCCAGTCTGCTCCTTTTCCAGAGCAGGTTTGCGGCTGAAGCTTACTAAGTGTCGGTTTTTACAGAAATCGGCCAATTACTTGGGCCATCGCATTGACCAGCATGGAATACATCCGACGGAGGAAAAGGTGGAGGCTATTAAGAAGAGGCCAACACCAAGAAATGTTAAGGAACTACGAGCATTTCTGGGGTCCATCCACTTCCACGAGCGGTTCATCCCACAGCTTCATGCTTGTTGTGCCGACTTGCATCAACTTACCAGCAAACGTCGAAAGTGGGAATGGTCGAAAGTACATGAGGAGGCCTTCAAGAAAGCAAAGGATTTGCTTTCAAGCCAAGCAACGGTGGTTCCCTATGATGAGACTAGACCGTTGGTACTGGCATGTGATGCTTCGAACGTGGAGTGGGGGCAGTCTTATTCCAGACGATGGCTACTGGTCTAGATCGACCTATCGCCTATGCATCACGTACGTTGACCGACGCGGAACATCGTTATGCTACTATTGATCGAGAGGCATTGGCCATTGTATTTGGAGTTGGAAAGTTCCACAACTACTTGTGGGGGCGACCATTTACGCTCAAGACGGACCACAAGCCATTGGAACGTATCTTTGGAGTAAACTGGGATCTGCCAAAGGTCGCAAGCAATCGATTGCAGCGTTGGGCCTTGTATTTGAATGAGTATGATTACAAGGTGGAATACCAACCAGGAGAGGAGAACCAATGTGCGGACGCTTTATCCCGACTGCCAATGCCCACCACAACAAGATCATCACGAGGAAGTAAATTTGTGAATCTGCTCATAGAAAATAAGGTTGAGGATTTGGCACTGTCGACCAAGAGGTTGAAACAAGCAACAGCCAGGGACCCGATATTGTCCAAAATCAAACGATTTGAGGACCTAGGATGGCCAGTTCTTAACCACGAGGCTGAGTTGAAGCCCTACTATGAACAAAGAGAAGAAATCTTGGTGGAAGAGGGGATCATATTTTTGGGAAATCGCATGGTGATACCTATAGCTAAACGAAGAGGCATATTGACAGCACTTCACGAGGGGCATCCAGGAATTGCAGCAATGAGAAGTTTGGCAAGGCTGTTTGCATGGTGGCCGAAGATGGATCAGGACATTAACGACTGGGTTAAGAGATGTCAGGCATGCCAAGAGAATCGAGGCCACGAACCCGAAGTACCGCTATATTCATGGAATATCCCTGAGCGGCCCTGGGAACGAGTCCATGTAGACTTTGCAGGCCCTTTTCAAGGAAAACAATGGCTAATTTTGGTTGATGCAAACTCAAAATGGGTTGAAGTTGTGCCAATGAAGGATATCACCAGTCTACAACTGATAAAGGAACTTCGACGACTTTTCGCCAGATATGGGGTTCCACGACAGCTAGTATCTGATAATGGGACAAGCTTTACCTCGGAGGAGTTCCGCAATTTCTGCGAATTCAATGGGGTGAAACATATTCGCACAACACCTTATCACCCAAAAACCAATGGGTTAGCTGAGCGATTTGTATGAACAATTAAACAACGATTCCTGTCTTCCCAGTATGATGCAGGTGATCATGAATTGAGGCTACAGCGATTTTTGCTTTCATATCGCAATACACCACATGCAACAATGGGAAAAGCACCAGCCGAATTATTCTTGGGTCTTCCAACAAGGTTGGATCGCTTGAAGCCAGACCCAAGGAACAAGATGGAGTCAGAGCTGTGGAATCAGAAGACATATCATGACAAAAATGTTAGAGAACGTTCGTTCAGCCAAGGGGATGAAGTATGGGTGCAAAACGAACGCGAACCTGGTTGGTGTCCTGGTGTGGTGGGGAGGAGAACAGGAGAGCTTTCTTACGAAGTCTTCCTTGGTGGACAGATTAAAAGGAAACATGCGGATCAAGTACGCTGCAGGTTAGGAGCAATGGATGACAAACCAGCACCAACAGTAGTGGATCAGCAACAGAGGGTTGAGGTGCGAGAATCACAGCTGTTAGAACAACAGGTGGAAACGCAAAGGCCAAGAGAACTGGAGATTCAAACTCAGATGCCAATGGAACAACAGAGCATGGAGGAGCAGGCCACATCCAAAACAGATGAGAAACAAGGGCCGCAACCCACACCAATTGAGCTGGGCATGCAGGAACCAGTGTTGCGGAGGTCAATCAGACCAAGAAGACCACCCAAGCGATATGATTCTGAATAGTGAATGAATTAACTGAACATCACTAGATGTGATCAAAAAAATGATTTTTGAACAAAAAAGGGGTGTGGGGATTTATAGGATATTGGCGTTGTCATGTTTTAAAGTTGTTTATTAGTTATGATTGTTGTGTGATAAATAAATGGATTTGTTCTTGGACGTCTAATCTATTTCTCGGTATTGAAATGATCGGAATACCAAGTAATTTTTAGGAAATAGTATAAATATTACTTGAGAAAATAATTATAATATTATACGGGAGTATATATTTTCTATGTACATAAAATTTTTCATGCTTTTGTAAAAGGATTTTTCCCATTAATTATAATAATAATTCTTCTATTTAAGACTTAGTTTTTATTGTGTATTTGTTAGGTTTTATATCCATCTTTATGTGTTCTTTTGTAAAAGTTGAGCTAATGATTTTTCAATGTGTTATATTTTCACGTCCCTTGCTACTTGAAAGTAGTGTCACAACAATTCTTAGCATTAGCAAAAGTATATGTTATTTTTGAAGAAGCTGTGAAGTTTTCAAAATTTGGTTATATATTTTTTTAGTTTGAATTACCTCGGTATAGAATGCGTAGTTAAAGTAATTTAATTTACTATGTAATTTATATTCCTTAACAGAAACGATTTTCTGAGGTTCATGTAAAATTTAAACGCTTCCGCTCTTCCCCTGGAGAATCGGCTGTCAACAAATTGGGAGAGTTGCCATTAGAGGGAATGGTTGCCAAGGCATTACGTGAGCTGAGGAGAGTGGAGGAGTCAATTTGTCTCCTGGAGTTGGCATCTGAGGACCCTGAGGCCATTGAAGGCCAACTCAAACATTGCATGGTAAATATATAGTTTCATTCTCTTATAACATTATAAATTAGTATGTAATCCATTCTTATTCTAAATTAATAGAGAGTGTAGCACCCAAAGCCAGGAATTTAATGTAAATGGTTGTTCTGATTATAATTTCCTTATATGGCATTCTATCAAAACCAATTATGTATCTCTCTACTACTCATCCATTCATTGGTCTCATGTGGTTATTATTTGAATTCTAGGTTTACACTGTAACTTTGCTTTTTTTACTCTCAAACAAATGGGAAACACCAAATTATGTAACATCTTTTTATTCTCCAAACGAGCGGAGCTATAATCCAAGAGGGTGGAATTATATATTTAGATAGTGGGTGGGAATTATGAGAGACGCGAGCAAAAGAAAAAGGGTAATTTGTGGGTGATCCCACAACTCTGGAAGGGTGATGAAAAAAAAAACGGGGCAATACACTGATCGGCTCTTGCGGTGACTTCCGCTATCTCATTAGAGGAGATCAAATCTCTTCCTTTTCACAAAACTCCCTCTCGTTGGCAATTCTTACTTCAAAACTCCTCTCGTCAGCGAATCTTCCGTCAAAAACTCCTCTGTTTCCTAACCTCTCGTCTGCAATTTCTCCTTCTCCCCCCGGCAGCTCACCTTCCTTTTATCCTCGTGGCGACCAATAATGGGAGGGGAAGGTCGTTAAGCCTAATGGATAGGCGCAGGGGAAAGGAGGGGAAGTCAAGTAACCGGTCACAATACGGAAAATTTCATTTTCAAATTGTCATGCCCTTAAAGTATTATAATATTTATCAAGACATATGTAATGAAAAGTTGTATAGAGATGAAAAATAGTGGCTCGGCTGGGACTCAAACCCAGGTCTCCCACTTTCTGGGCAGGTATTCTAATCAATGAACTTCCAAACCACGTCCTTCTCACCTCTGTGATTCTTTATGAGCAAGATATGTAATAAATTCTTATATCTATTTGTTGAAAGTTCAGTGACTTAGGTCATTTTGCTTGTAGGCTCCCACTGGGAATTGAACCCGGAACCGCTTTCACCAAAGACAAATTCACTGCCCACATGACCTTGTAGGAGTCCATTGTTATTCTTATTACTTCAATGTATTCGCCATTATAATATGCAAAATAGATTTTGTAAAAGTTTTACTCAATAAAAAATAAGATCCTTTACTTGACTGACCAGATATATATTTCACTTGTATTTTGGTTGACTATTGATATTTTTGTTGAAATTTTATCCATAAAGGTCAACCAACAAGTTAAAACAGTATGCATTAAGGTTATATGAGAAGTGAAACGCAGTGACTGTTGATTACAATAGTAGCTTAAATGGGAATGAAAAAATAAAGATTTTTATTTGATGTACACTTTGATAACAACAAACTATCATCTTGCAGAGATTTTATGGAACTCTAAGTGACATCAAAAAGGAAGTAGAAAGCATAATAGCCTCAGGAAGGAAAGTAGTTGAGGAGAAAAAGACCGTGGACCCTCAAGGACTAAATGACCGTTTGGACATGCTCAAGGAACTGTATAATAGGGTTTGTTTATTTTCTTTTGGTTCTAATTTTCAATTTATATCTTTGTTATATCATTGGAAGTAGTACACAATAAAATTTTTTTAAAAGTTTTTGCATTTCTTTTCAGCTTGGATCTCAAGTGACTGAATCCAGAGGTTGCCTGGAAAATGCCCTCAAATTAGCCCGGACTCTGCAGAAGGATATTGGTGTGCTTCTGGAGTGGCTGGACGGAATCATTAATCAAGTGAACTCAGTAAAGGATGGAAATCTTAAACTAGAGGTAGTAATAAAAATGGAACACTTCTATCATCTTATCTAGATGCTGTAGAAGCAATATAGTATTATAAAAGAATTCAATTCACATTTCCTTGAATCGGCTCAAAATTCTCTCTTCTTCAAAAATATTGGACAAGAATTATTTTGACCGCCTATATTTTCTCCTAACAAAATTTTCCATCAATAAAATAATTAAGTTCATTAAAATAAAATTAATTATTGAATATTTTCATTTTCATCACAATAATAAATGATAAAGCTTTAGTTTGAATTGATAATTAAGAGAAAATGAACTGCTATAAATTAGGTCATTAGAAGAAGGGAAAATGGGAGTATATGTAATGATAACAATAATAATAGATCAATTATGAAAGAATATGTTAAATTGTAAATAATAATGGATGATAGTGGGCTTATGCACTTCTTTATGTACCAGGGATCAGCTTTATTAACTTAAACCCATATTCTCCAAATTTAACTTCATGCCAGTATTGGTCTACCACAATAAACTATTGAATCTTCTACTTAACCTGAAATACCCAATTCCAACATCTAACAAATATGGCACAAATGAAATATCAGGCCAAGATTGCAACAAAGTATACATCAGACAAATGAGAAGAAAAATAGAAACAAGATTTGAAGAGCACTTGCCTTATATCAAATATAATCACAATAATCAATTCCAGCGTCCCACAACACATACATTAACACGATCACAAAATTAACAAAGAAAACTTAAAAATTATAAAATCAGTTAAGAATTCATCCAAACTTGACACTTACGAAAGCCTTTTCATTCACAGAAACAAGCAGCTCATAATGAATGATGACTTCGGACCCATCCCTATTGTGCTCTCTTACTGACTTTACACAACAATATGCATAAATAACCATACCCACCCCCCCTACTCCCCATCAGTTCTCTTCTTTTCCCAAAGATGGTTTCATAGTTGCTGAAATACGTATCAAGAATAATAATGTTTACAATACCTCAGTCATGGTTTTATCTTGAAAGGGGAACCAATTCTAAACAGTTTCCTCAGGCAGATATGTGAATATTCCCCTTCCAATTAGAAATTCATTTTCATCTCAATGGACTGAACTTATTTAGGTCTTAATTTCCTGTGTAATTTCTTCATACTCTTCGAGCTACAGGTAGGTACTATTCACAGAAATTGCATTTTATAAAACTGTCAATACAAACATACCAATCTGACATAGAGGAACACCATTTAATAATTAAAAACTAGGCTTAGTATTTTCCTCTAGATTTATTTATGAAAGACTGGTTTTGGGTATCAGTCATTATCAGGTAAAGCACTAGAAATTCTGACATTTAAATGTGAAGATAGTTTGGCATTTTATGTTGGATAAAGTAGCCAAAGCTCAAAGGTGAGGACAGAGAAACACCAACGAAGCAACTGTTATGGGAATTCTTTTTGCGCCTTCACAAATATCTCCTGGAGTGAAATTTGTTCCACTCATCCAAAGGAGGAGTATGATTGTCTTGATATCATGGAAATTAGCTCTTTCCAAGCTTACAGTTAACTATTCCGATTGGATGTAAGTGCTAAAATCACATCATAAGTTATGCATATAATTCTAGCATTGGGAATCTTCAAAAGAAGAGGCAACAAATGCTCTGGACTGCCCATTTCTCTCTCCTTTCAGGAATGGAATTATAAATATATTTATCGTAGAAAAATTGCTCCCAATGAAATTACAGCTTTGAAAAATTCCAATTCAAACATTATGTTTTCAATGTTTTATATTCATCTCAATTGTTGATTTGGATGGTTAAACAATTGCCAAACAAGGGTTTGCAAAAACAATCAAATTACAGTAATGCACTGAATTCTGCACATTTATCTTAACAGAATATCTATGAAGCTGAGGAAATTGATTGTAATTCCATGGTAAAGGTAAAGGAGTAATTGTATTATAACTGACCCCTTTGCATCTCCCTTCTTCTTGACTGAAAAAACTGCCCTTTTGTTATTTTTTTGGAAATTGTTTAAAGAGTGTACTGTGAAAATTTGATGGATTTAAATTTGCGAAGTCTGATTGATTTTAGATTCAGTCATTTATCAAAGGTAAATCCTTTGAATCATCTTAAAATCGCATAGAAATATCAACCGATAAAGTTTGTTTTTAATATCACTTGTTACTTAACATTTCAAAAAACCTTACATCCAATTGAAAATATTTGTTGATTTCAAGGCTTTCTAAAAGTATCATCCCTATTAACCTCTTCATTGTTGACTAATTTTAGAGAGGGAATAAGGCTGGAAGGATGTCGAATGAGAAAGTTTATTTTTTCTTTCCTATCACAGATTGAAATGGAAAACGTCTAAGAAAATAGAGCACAATGACTCTATGAATTCCTTTATTGATGGCACTTGCTAAAGAGATAACATTGTGAATGCCGTAACTAATTATTGCTCATAACTCAATAACTCTCATACTAATAAATTCTATCAAGTCAGGCTGTATTTTGAGGAAGGACATTATAAGGTTATGGAAAAATAACACAGTAAACTTCCTCACTGTTGAATTTATTTTCAACCGGTTTCAGCGCAAAGGCCATCTTCAGGATCTGATGATCTGATGATTCGTACCAAAAACTGGTGGAAAATAAATTCAACAGTGAGGAAGTTTACTGTGTTATTTTTCCATAACCTTACCGCTCATATTGTCACAGCTATAAGTAAAACTAAGACAAAAGTAAATAAAGAATACTGTTTTTCTTTCTAGTATCAAAAGTGAAATGAAAAACATTCCCAAGATATTTGTAGTAGTTACCTGCCTAAGCAACAATTACATTGGCGCACAAATAATAGCAAGAACATTTGCATACAATTATAATTTAAGGCTAAAATATTCAATTCTGTCCCTCTTGTCAATCTAACACTGATTATTGATTCCATATTTGTTTTTACTGTCATTGATATATTTGTCGTATAGGCAATCATGCAGGAGATGGGGAAGTGGCGGCCTGTGTTGGATGGGGTGAATGGCTCATACGCTTCATTTGCAACTCTCTGTGATCCAACTTTTCTTGAGACTCTGAAGGAAAAAGTAGAAGAAGTTAATGACAAGTGGGAGATATTAGAAAAGCAGCTCAAGGAAAGGAATGATCCCACCAATGTAAGAGTTGCATTCTATGGCACTGATTTAGTTAGTAAAAACATAATTATAATAATAAAACCATGGGTAGGTTGTACGCTTGGAGGCAGTCTTACACTTACATGATATTATGATGTGATACATGATATAATAAATATTTTATGTATATAAACATATACATTACCTTCATAATGATTAAATACATGTATATTTATGGTCTACTTGAATTTGTATGTATGAGAAGGTACAGATCTTGTATTCGCCCTCTACCTCTTTTGTAAGTGTTTTCAAAACTCCTAAGTATGTATAAACTTGTGTATAAGCCCAGTTTTTCAGCTCAAAAAGTCCCCTCGGCTTAATTTAGGTTTTCACTTACCTGTTCTCCAGTAGAAAGGTCTGCCATAGCCAAAATCTGCTTGTAAATTCCTCACTTGTTCAATTAACATTTTTTTTTAATTTAACCTACTGATGACAATATTATTGCAATTTTATAAGTATCTATTTTCATTTTGAGACTTAACAGTAGCTGCTGCATATGTTTATTCATAGAACATATTATTAGATTATACATAGATGCTTCTCCAGATTCATTCATATAGATAGATAGGATACTAATTCACGGGCTAAACTACAAGCGTCATTGACTTGGAATATATATGACATATTGGCTATAACATGTAACCGCCAGAAAAATTGTGATTTTGAACCTCAGTGTTGTGGGTTCAATTCCAGGAGGCCCCAAAGTCCCGATTTTCCCCATAAAGATACATGGTAGGGATTTTCAAAAATTTTTTCAGGCACTTCCAGGAAAAGTAGAAGTTGAAATTCAAGCGATCACTAGAAGCCATGCATATCCAATGAAAATCGGAATGACATCTTCGACGATTAACCTGGTTCGACACTAGGTCAGGGCAAATATCTTCCCTTTAAAATGTTTTGTGGCAATTTGTAAGATTTTTTTGATACCTTCCCAATGACTTGGAAACTTGAAACTCAGCACGTGGATCGAGATCATGAATATATTTCATAATCAAATTTTATCGATTCGCTGATGGTCTTTGGTTCAAGCCCAGAGGGCCATTTACATCCCTCAATGCATTTCTTAGGGAGATAACGGAACTAAATTTTAGGTACTTCCCGGCATGATATTGAATTCAAACTTTGCATTAAATAAGATAAAGTTCTAACAAGTCATTCTATGCATTCTCAGCTGCCAATATGTCCTGGGTTTGACACCAGGCATCTCTACAATCAGTAGCTGATCTGATTTTCAAGAATTATTATGAACCCCTTCCCAATAATATTAAAACTTGAAATTCGGCATATATATAGAGATTATTGATATGTTTAAAATACTTTGTTTTAGGATTCCTTGATCGTCCTTGGTTCGATCCCAGCAAGCCATTTACATTACCCAAAGCATTTGTGACGGGGATAATGGAGTGTTATTTCAGGACCTTCCCAGTATGATATGGACTTCAAACTTTGCATTAATTAATATCAGGTCCTTACAAGTTATTATATCTATTCACAGTGCCAATAGGGCCTGGGTTCGACACCAGGGGTGTACAAAAATTAGAAATTGCTACGATTTTTTAGATATTTTAAACTCCCCTTTAAAATTGAAACTCAAACCTTGGCATGTAAATAAATATTACAAGACCTTACTGTTCCAGGGTTCAATGCTAGAGCATATTAAAATTTCTCACATAAGGAATATATGTGAAAAGTAGGACGTCGTTTGAGGCAGTTGCAGACAGAATTTCTGCTTCAATTCTCACACATAATTAGAGATGGTGATCTTCTATTGTGCTGCATAGGAAGTATCACTAGAAATACCTGGGTTCGATGCTGGGTGGTAAATTTATCTCCCTAATAAAACACATTGGGATAGTTTTTCGTTATTTTTTTCATGCACTTATCGAAATGATAAGAAGTTCTAGCCTAGATAGAAGATGTACATTTGGACTTAGTTTAAGAAACAAAAATAGATAAGACCATTCTGTTCCTGGGTTCGATGCCGGAGCAAATTATGATTTCTCACATAAGGAATATAAGGGAAAAGTAGAAAGTTTGAGGCAGTTGCAGCAAATATTTATTGCTTGAGTTTTCACGCATATTAAGAGACTGTGATCTTCTGATGTGCTGCATAGTAAGTATCACCATGAAGACCCAGGTTCGATGCCAGACGATTAAATTGCAGCGAATTTTAAGAATTCTTCAATACTTTTTCTATTTATAGGACTCTCTCTATATGATGTCGACCTGTAATTTGTTTAATCAACATGCTTGCATTCTGCAAGCAAATTAATGATAAAAATTGTAATTCGATATCATATTGAGAAGGTCCTCAAAAGGTAAAAGCAGGGATTGAAAATGTTTTTAAAAATCATCACAATTTATTTTCAATAGGAGAAATTTGCACCAACCTGGCATCAAACTCACTCTTATTTGCTAAAAGTTTTATAGATATAAAGAAAGAAGAGCACGTTTTCTGGGACCTTTATGATTTAAAATTCCCTATCCTACGGGGATGTAGCTGAAAATATTTATGAAATAGTATCATAAGTAATTGGAACTTCCCACTATACGCTTCAAATAGTTGAGATGCCTGGTGTTGAACCCAGGATCATTTGAAAGGTGTGAATACATTCAAGTCAGTGACACTTGTGCAACATGGTTAGAATTTTGATTCATGTAACGCCCTGGTTGAAATAAAACTTATTTGATTCAAATTTTGAAGTTGATATCATAACAGGAAGGTCCAAAGGACTACGTTATTCCCATTTGAAAGGCATAGGGTAATGTAAATGGCTCTCTAGGATCGAACCAAGGGCCATCAGGGATTCCTTTGTAGTAGTATTGTTAAAAGTGCTCCGACAGCTTAGGTCATTTCACACATTGGCTCCCACCAGGATTCGAACCCGAGACTGCTTTCACCAAAGGCAAACACGCTGTCCACGTGACTATGCGGGAGCCGGGATTCCTTAAACAGCATTCCTTAAACAGCAATACATACATACAACTCCCTGGTAGAAATAAAAATTATTTAATTCAAATATTGAAGTCGATATCATACTGGGAAGGTCAAAAATTAAGACTCCGTTATCCCCATCTGTTATGCATAAGGCAATTTAAACCGCTCTCTGGGATCAAACCAAGGACCAACAGAGAAACATTAAACAACACATATAAAATGTATTAATGATCTCTATTCATATACCAAGTTTCAAATTTCCATGCTATCAGGAAAGGGTTCAAAAAAACTTTAAAATTGCCACAATGCATTTTGAATAAAAGAATGTTTGTCCTGTGTCTTTGACTTATAATTTTTACCACATACTAGCCATAGCATGTAACCTCAAGAAAACAGGTGACTTTGTCAGTGTCATGGGTTCAATTCCAGAAGGCCCCAAAATCCTGATTTTTTTTACATTCCTCAGTGCATTTCTTATGAGGAAAACAGAATCCTATTTTAGGTCATTCCCAGCAAGATATTGACTTCAAACTCTGCATTAAATAAGTTCAAGTCCTATGAAGTTATAATGTCTATTCATATCTGCCTAGAGTCCTGGGTTCGACACCAGGTGTCTCTAAAATTGCAAAGAACATAGAAACTTGAAACTCGGCATGTGAATAGAGATCATTAATACATTTTATATGTGTTGTTTAATGTTTCTCTGTTGGTCCTTGGTTTGATCCCAGAGAGCGGTTTAAATTGCCTTATGCATAACAGATGGGGATAACGGAGTCTTAATTTTTGACCTTCCCAGTATGATATCGACTTCAATATTTGAATTAAATAATTTTTATTTCTACCAGGGAGTTGTATGTATGTATTCAGATCTTTCAAAATGTCCTGCGTTTGACACCAGTCAGCCCTACTATTTGGAACTTATGGCGGGAATCATAATTATTTATGATTCATTTACCGAGAAGTTGGAAATTCTACAGCCAGGCTTGTGAACAGAAGTAATATATAATAATTCTTTTAAGATTTTTAGTAATTTATTTCTGGAAATTCTACAGCCAGGCTTGTGAACAGAAGTAATATATAATAATTCTTTTAAGATTTTTAGTAATTTATTTCTGGAAATTCTACAGCCAGGCTTGTGAACAGAAGTAATATATAATAATTCTTTTAAGATTTTTAGTAATTTATTTCTGGAAATTCTACAGCCAGGCTTGTGAACAGAAGTAATATATAATAATTCTTTTAAGATTTTTAGTAATTTATTTCTGGAAATTCTACAGCCAGGCTTGTGAACAGAAGTAATATATAATAATTCTTTTAAGATTTTTAGTAATTTATTTCTGGAAATTCTACAGCCAGGCTTGTGAACAGAAGTAATATATAATAATTCTTTTAAGATTTTTAGTAATTTATTTCTGGAAATTCTACAGCCAGGCTTGTGAACAGAAGTAATATATAATAATTCTTTTAAGATTTTTAGTAATTTATTTCTGGAAATTCTACAGCCAGGCTTGTGAACAGAAGTAATATATAATAATTCTTTTAAGATTTTTAGTAATTTATTTCTGGAAATTCTACAGCCAGGCTTGTGAACAGAAGTAATATATAATAATTCTTTTAAGATTTTTAGTAATTTATTTCTGGAAATTCTACAGCCAGGCTTGTGAACAGAAGTAATATATAATAATTCTTTTAAGATTTTTAGTAATTTATTTCTGGAAATTCTACAGCCAGGCTTGTGAACAGAAGTAATATATAATAATTCTTTTAAGATTTTTAGTAATTTATTTCTGGAAATTCTACAGCCAGGCTTGTGAACAGAAGTAATATATAATAATTCTTTTAAGATTTTTAGTAATTTATTTCTGGAAATTCTACAGCCAGGCTTGTGAACAGAAGTAATATATAATAATTCTTTTAAGATTTTTAGTAATTTATTTCTGGAAATTCTACAGCCAGGCTTGTGAACAGAAGTAATATATAATAATTCTTTTAAGATTTTTAGTAATTTATTTCTGGAAATTCTACAGCCAGGCTTGTGAACAGAAGTAATATATAATAATTCTTTTAAGATTTTTAGTAATTTATCGCAAAGTATGGTATTTAAAAATATGCTTACAGTATGCAAGGAACTTTTATTCATGTATATAAATACGAGTAAAATGTTGCTTGCATACTGCAAGCATTTCGATAACATTAATTTCAAGTCGGCATCATATCGAGAGGGTCCTCAAAAGAAAAAAAGGATTGATAATATTCTTAAATTGGCTATAACTGCCTCAAACGACGTCTTACTTTTCCCTTATATTCCTTATGGGAGAAATTTTAATGTGCTCTGGCATCGAACCCAGGAAATGTACAGTCTTATCTTAATTTTTTTCTTAAACCAATTCTTAGCATACATCTTCTACCCAAGCACGAACTTCCTATGATTTCGATAAGTTCATCAAAAAAAGTAATAGATGCAGATGTTTGCATCGTCCTAGCATCGAACCCAGGATATTTCTGTAAAAGTAATTAATGTTGTTGATAGATTTTGACCATATATATAGGATCCTAGAGTTTCGATTCTCAACCTATCCTGGAAGTATTTTTTTTTTCATTCCGGAAAATCAAAGCAATGCATTTAAAAGGAAAAAATCGGGACTTTGGGTCCCTCTGGAATCAAACCCATGACACTGAGGTTCAAAATCGCAATTTTTCTGGCAGTTACATGTTATGACCAATACGTCGAAAAAATTTGAAATGAATGACGCTTGTGGTTTAGGCTGTGAATTAGTATCCTATCTATCTATATAGGTATATATCCCTAGAAGCATCTATATCTAATAGATATATTATTGATAAGTGATATTTAAAGTAGACTATCACTAGGGATTTGCTCTTTGCTTGTTTGGAATTTGTACTTCTAGTGCAATTTAGAAGCTATAGACTTGTATAAGTTTTCTGTTTACTGTAATCCTTGTCTGAGTATAATTCAGCCAATGATATTTTATGGCTTCTTCATCTAACTGTTACATCAATTGACGGAAGACCACATTTATGCCATACTAAACCACGTAATTTGAATTATTTTTAGGCAAACTTCATTGCTCAAGAAAGTAAAACAGAAGGAGAGTTTAATGAAATGATAGACAGAGTAAATGAATGGTTGCTAAATGCTGCTAAAAAATTGGATGAATTGGAATGTTTGGCTGATTCATCTAGTGAGAAAATAGAGGAAAGGAAGGTAAGCTAGCTTTTATATCATTTTACATTTTTCATAATTGAAAGTTTTATTTTCTGCCTATGCTTATAAAGAGAGTTTTCATATCTATTGGTCAATGTATTCATCAGATGATTTTAACAAGATGTATAATGGAAATTTTATTTTATATTATAATCATCATCATCATAAGTTTTTCTGCCTCCTGGCAGGTCCACTCTCAACTCCAGCTCAACTCTCGTTATATTCCGTACTCGTTATAACGGACTTCTACTGTATTTAGATAAACTCAGTCTCTATAGGCATTTGTCTCTCATTTGCACCTGTATTTTCGCAAAATTTTAAACTTAAGGGTTTGGGTATTATCCGAATTTCAAAAAACAATTTGCATGCAAGAGCCTCAAATCAGTACACAACTTTCCTGCATAGGGAGAAATTTGATTTGGAAAAAAAATGTTTATTATGGCCCACCGTATTTTTTGTAATTAGATGTACATTTCATTCATCCTTCCATTAATTCGTCTCATATTCCAACATCACCTCTTTTTTGTTTTCGTTTTGCTTTGAGGCATTCTCTTTCTGTTGGCTCTAATTGTCCCACAGAAAATATGTTTAGCTCAATTCAGGAGAGTCCGTATAAAGTTCAACTCTCCTTGATATAGTGGCATACATTTAGGACATTGTGGAGGTAGCCATTTTTTTCTATTTTCCTAGGTAAACTATCATGTCATAAGTATAGCTAGTAGAATCACAAATTTTATAAATCTTCTGACATTTGTCAATTTCCAAATCATTACTGCATCATTAACCCATTCAGCTCAGCATTTTCTATACTTTGGTTAGTAACTGAATCTAATTTTTCGTTTTACCAGTAGTCTTTGATTTATAATAAATGATGCCAGAGAAAAAAATTCAATTAATTTTAGCAATTTTACGCTTAGTTAAAAATTGGCAGTCAATTGGCGGCCTTGGCTCCCAAGTATCGCTTAGGTAGTGCAAATTATACTATTTTTACTCTGAGCCTCTGAGAGTAGGCATTTTCAGTAGATTCTTTAGCTTACCATATATTTCATATGCGTAATCTGCACAAGCGGTCCCTTATCAGTTTTATTGCAGAGAGAGAGAGAGATCCTCAAATTTCTCTTCAGACATCACAAAATGCATTCATTGATAATAACAATTCAGTAATCATGAAACACCTCATGCCTACTCTTAGGATCTACATGAATAATGTTGGAAGATATCAAAGGTATGGAATCATCGATATCACTGTAAATTATGAGAAACATCAATATATTGTAAAAATGATTGTATATCATTCAGAACTAAGTAAATATGTTATGATAGAGTAAAGCATACAACTGGTTTTCGACCATTGCAGATCAATTAGTAAAATTTTCAAAATTGTAAATTAATTCTTATCAAAAACACCAAAAGTAAAAAAAAACACACAACACACTAGTACGAATTCCACAAAATTTTTAATGACAACAACAACAGTTTCATTCAAAATTTTGTGGAATTCGTACAAGTGTGTTGTGTTTTATTTTACTTTTGGTGTTTAAAATGAAGTTCCACCAAGTAACACTCGAGTTGATTTCTTTAATTCTTATCAGTTTTACCAACCTATGAAAGTTATTTTTTTAAACATTTTTTGTATCAGACTAAATTTGGGTCGTATAAATCATATTTTAAACTACTTGATATTAATAAGCATTTTTAAACCTATTGCAAAACTACCAACTTCATGAAGCAGGGGTACCAACCGTTAAAAACCAATTATTGATGAGTTTTTATTGTGTAGTGCTTCTAGTGTACTCTTTGTGACTATTTTCGAATTTTATAAACACAGATTTCCTCAGTAAGAACTAATGAAGTCTCTTGTTATCCCTAAGAGCATTTTAAACATTATAGATACAATGTAGCCAACATCATGGTTTTTAAACTGGAGGATGAAGTTTATTTTTCAGGCAAAATAGGATAACATAACTTGAATATCCTAGGAAAGGAATCCAATTTTTATTCTTGGTAATGAATCACTAACTCCAAAAACCAGTGCTACTCACTTTTCCCTGTATCCATACAATTAATATGTAAAAAAATTTCCAAGTTGGAACTAATTCAGCCCTTTAAGCAATAATATGATGACAAAATAATTCATAACAAATACAGTAAAAATATATGAATATAAAATTAAACAATAATTAATATAATTCTATTATTGTTTTCATCCGTTTTCAACATTGTATCCAGCTCATTCCTTCACATAGTTGGAAAGCAAAGAGGAGATAAGAAATTATTTATATGATAACTTTAAACAGAAAATTATTTAGTTCCAAATATGATAATGTAATGGACCTTTTCAAGGTTTTATTCCTGCATAATAAATATAAACATAATAATAAATAACAATTTATTCAAATGATGGGATAAATCATTATGAGATCAATATTTTAATTTACAAAAAATGTTTCCTTTTTTGTAATTGTTGTTGCCCTGCATGGTATATTGTTAAACTATTGAAGATTGTTTTAAATTATTTTATAATTGAGATTTTTGAATGCTTAAAGGAAGCAGAATAGTTATATTTTGAAATACATTTGGTAAAATCTTAAAGATGTCCACAAATACTTTTGTTTTGGAAATTATTTTTTTCAGTTGGTATGCTTGATTCATTGTTCATTATTTTTTAGGTGCAAGTAATGAATTAATTAATGCATAAGTGCTACAAATTATTAAAATTTTGTTTAGATTATTTTTTAAAGTTATATTTCTAAATTTGGTAGTACTGCCAAAATTGAACACTTTTTATTGCTTAAAATTAATCAGTTGGTTAAGTCAGTTTGTCAGTACAAATTTTCATTTCTCTCGAAATTGTTTGATATCGAGTCAGAGTTTGATATCGAGATATCTTACCATAATTCAATCACAATAATATTTATTAGGTGAGTTGATAATGCTAAATAGAAAAAAATGGAGGCTATGTGTACTTGATTTTGTGAAAATAATATTTTCCCTTATACCTTGGGGCACGCTCACATGAGTCTCTTCAATCTTAGATCGGAAATGGCAAAGTAGTTGTTCTTTGCATAACTCTGTAAGGTTCAGTTCTGGTATTGATTTTGACAAATTTGTATTGATTTGTTGCTAGTTAGATGGAAGTTGATAGAATAATGACGCATTTTGCTATCAAACTAATCAAAGGAAAATTTTGGTTTGGTTTAATTGGCTATCAAATGATATAAATGAATCACATTCAGGTGCTCCTCTCTGAATATTTGGCTGAGAAGATGAAAATTGAAGAGGCTAGAGATGCTGGAGCACAGCTTGTACGCTCCTCAGGCTGCATCAGCAGTGTTATTGAGGAGAAAATTGTGAAATTGAATGAGCAGTGGGAGGAATTAACACAAAGAATTCAGGTAAGTGGTGTTAAGTAGTTAGTTCAGCTTTCATTAGTTATCATGAAGAGTTTCTGTTATTAACCAATCATACCAAGGAGCTGTGAAGATTTTGTCAGTGTATCTTTTTCTTACGAAACTTTCTTTTAATATCTCTCAACATAAGACACTTTGTAGTCATCAAAATTTTGTCCTTATTACAAAATTCTGTCTATATGTTAATAATATTGAATATTATTTATCTTCTAAGTATCAACATTTTAAGCTGCTTTTGTCGAATAAAAGTTTTCTATGCTTTTATAAGGAGAGACTTGGAAATTGAATAATTCTTGCAGCCTTTGTATGGCTAAATTTGAATACTCTGAAAACAAATTGTTTGATTTAATAGTTCATTCTCATTTTTAGACCTTTAGAAAATTGTTTATTATGTGAATGACAATATATGTAGATAAATAATTTATAATTTATTTTTTGTATAAGTCTTTATTGTAAATTAGGAAATATATCAGAAATTTTGCAACACTACTCTGATTAAATTAATTATACTCAAGATTATAATTTTATTTCTATTGATGGTAATTTTACTTAATAAAAATACATCAATATACCATTAAAATGGATTGATAAATGTGAAAATATTAAAGCCATACTAGAAGTTGAATCTCTCTTCTAACATTTATGTAGAGTCCTGGCCAAAATTAACGCAGCACCGGCCGTAAGGATTGCTAGGGAGGTGCTGCGTTAATTTTGGCCAGGAGTGTACATAAAATTTATTTTCCCTTGGATATTAATTTTGTATTATTTATTGAGAGAGTTTAATTTTCCTTTGACATTCGGTTTATCAAGTTATTTTATCATATCTCTGGAATTTAAACTTAGCTATGGTTGAAACAAACTGAATATAATTTATTTTATGATTTAAATGGAATATTTTCTCGATAGCTTCTTTTGGGAAGACAGCGTTGGTGGTCGATGTGTTTGTGTTCCCAAAAGAAGCCATCATGGATTGTAAGGACAGAGAAATCCTTCATTCTAGGAATATTTTTTGTTGATTAGGTAATCAGAGCTTAATATGTAATAAATGATGCATTAATTTAGAAATTTGATTTCATTATTATTTAAGTTACAAGGAAAAGTGAAAAGTGACTTAACATAAAAAGATTGGGAATTTTCCTATGACCTTATCATGCAAAGTCACCTTTCCTTAAAGGGAATCCACCTCTTTGTACGGCCAGTTCCTCTATGAGGAATGAGACAATGCATCTACAAAACCAAGGCCCTTGCCTACAAAGTCTCCTGAGTGGCTTTATTGAATGTTCTTGCTCAATAGGCAGAGCAACGGACTGACAATCGGGTATGAGACCTGGTTTTGTCAGACATTATTCATGTCCGTTTTTCCTTGGGAATTATTTAAGTAATTATTATTATTGTATTATCTTATTTGAAGATTCAATACGTACCATACATTCTTATCTATAAGGTGCTACCTAAAAGTTCGGAGAATTTTACCATAAAAATAAAAGAAGTTACCATAACTTCTAATTTCCATCATCTACTTCAAAGTAGTATGACCAAAGGGACTATACTTCAATAACCTTTGGGCATTGATACAGAAAACCCAGCGTTTTTGACGTGATTCCATGCATCCCTGGAAGTGTAAATGTTCAAAGCTCATTCTGCACTTCTTCCTGGATCTCCTCAATTGTGTTAAAACAACAGCCATTATTTAAAATTTTACTTTGGGAAAGATGAAAAAGTTGCACATGGCAAGGTCAGGCTATGAGGGTGAGTGGGGAATCACTATCGTATTTTTGGGAGCCAAAAAATTCTGTGTGCGCGCGAAGGCATGTTGTCATGGTGCAAAACCTAGCCACTGTTTGCCCACTGATCTAAACATTTGCACCTAATGCTTTCACGTAACCACTTCAAAACTTCACAATAGAACTTCCCATTGACAGTTTCACCAGGAGGAAAAAATTCCTTGTGGATAATTCCTTTGATTTTAAAAAACAATCATCATAGACTTGATGTTGCTGTGAACTTGGCATTCTTTTTTAGTGTGGGGTGAACTTGGTGACTTCCACTGAGATGGCTGATGCTCAGTTTCAGGATCATAACTGTCTCATCATCAGTTATGATATTGGTGATGAAGTTAGGGTCATCTCTTACGCATTTTTCAATCCACTGCAGACAGCTACGCTATTCTCTTTCTGGTCGCTGTTCAACAGTCTCATTGCATCTCATGTTCAAATTGTATGACTAGATGTGTTGCATGGACCCATGTGATATTTCTACGATTGCACATTGTGGATTGCTTGTCTATGATCTGCAACAATAGGCTCTCACACTTTTGCAATTTTTTCCATCTTTAAATCGTCTGTACTGACAGAAAAGGTTTCACTTTGACACATAGCACTCTTGCCAAATGCTTCCACAAGCATGCAATGGGTTTCTGCAGCAGCTAATTTAAGCTTGAAGCAAAATTTGATGCGGGTTCTTTGCTCTTTAATATCTGCCGTTTAGAAAATCACTGAAACACTAGAACTCAACCGTACAAAACTCAACAATGCAGTCTCTCATCATCACAGCTGTTGGAACACTGATTCACAAAGAGTACTGTTAGCCACATCTAGTGGCAGCAGATCGCACCACCAATTGTTTGCATCCACCATTCAGATTCCTCGAACTTTTGGATAGCACCTTGTATAGTTCAACCTTTTACCTCTCTCATGGGAAATGGCCGACTAATTCACATGTCTTGAATATGGTTCACTTTGAATTTGTTCTTTTGAGAAAATGGAATATTTTATGTACACTCCAGCTTCATTTTTGTTATCTCTAATCCCAGTTTCCAAGCACATGAGGTATATACAGTTTTCCACAGCCTGAAAACTAATTTTAATTTTGAAAGACTTGTAGTATGTGAAAATATTTTTTTATCTGTTGTTCCATTGTTCCAGCCATGATTTTGACTATAATATTAAACATGATAATGATAATCGCTTACAAGTCTAACTTAAGTGAAGTTTCATCATATTTTTTGCTATAAAGCTTATTTAAACTATAAATAGATATGTACTGCCCTATATAAATTATTATTTCATTTAAAACAAAATTTTAAGTTACATTTCTATTTAATCACTTTATTTTTAGAATGTTGATCATAATTAACTTTTAATTAACCTAAGCTGGAATTGAAATTCTGACTTATTTAGGTGACTTGCGGTTTAATTGAAATTTACTTCAGTGACATGACATTTTATTATGAATACCATGCTGTTAACAAACCAATAAATTGCTCAGGCTGTATAAATTTATATCTTAGCTTGAATTATTGCCATTTTTTGTATATATAATGACATTAGTTTAAGTAAACTGTACTGGAAAATTGCAAGAAATGCAGATACAGCTGTAAATTTGCAATCTTTTAACAGAGAGGCTTGATTATCTTAAGCATGTGTTTGTCTTAAGGTGGATGGATGTGAATTGGCTTTTATTTGTTGCTTAATTTTGCGCATTTTCATTATTCTATAATTTGCAAATTTTTCATATTCATAGAATGTCAAGTGGGTATTTGTTGGTGATCATATGTACTTCAAAAGTGTCTCCAATGTAAATTACTGCCAGCACTGTCACCCGATTGACTGTTACATAATATGTTATAGTGAATTGCTTACAAATAAATATGGTATATCAATATAAAAAATGTTATATTGTCAAGAATAATAGTGTCTTTCATCAACAGGGTTTAGGTTCTTCATATCTTTGGCTCTATAAAGAGGGGATGCCATTTATAAGCCATCAAAACATTTCCCTTGCTCAGAAAATTCAGTTGGTAAACATTTAAATATTCATGACATGATGAAATTGGACCTTTTTAATCATGGAGTGTATTGCATCTTTTCTATCTTGTTTGTAAGATGTTTTCAGAGAAGCATCTGTCAGTAATATTTCTAATGGTCATTTTATGCCCTGCTTATTTGTATGCAATCACTTATTCTATAACCCTATGAACAGTTTGGCTTGCTTAATCACCTTCCAATGTATCACGGATTATTTACTTGCTAATTTATTTTCCATTTCTTTTATCTTAGTATTTAACAATAAAATACATAATTTAAATTTAAAGGTACATTATTATCTTCTTTTCTTGTATGGTTTTTAAATGTATGAAAATTATATATTATGTCTGCTGTAAACAAAAGTACTTCTGAATTGTGTTAATCTTCATGTTTATGAAATCAGTTAAACTATGAATATACTGTGTTAATTATTTTACCTTGTTAAGAGTCTGGGTTATGGTGGCTTTTTATTGGCTGTGGTGGTGATTCCCCTTTTTATATTATTTCTTAATCTTTACTAGATGATGTTATTGATGCAGGAAATTGGTCAGATTTTGTCAAAATGTTAATTCAGTTAAATAAAAGGATGCAACTTCAATTTAGAATTTTTATAACTTAAAATACAGTGATTAGAAGAGAGGGAGAGATTACTCTTTGATGTGCTTACTATTTTGTACTTCAAATGTTTTAATGTTAGGAATTATTTAACAGGAAGTTATTTAGAATTAGATCTATTCGTAATTTTATTATGCTCAATTAAAGTTTAGATAGTCTCCATTTAAATAAATCTTTATTTGTCAGCCTCTGTTTAAATAGAAAGCCTCTTTCACTCAATTATCCGATTCATGTTGTTGCTTGTTACCTTCATTCTCTGTCATTCAAACCTTCAAATTTTGTGCACCAAAGGTATTCCATGTGTAGTCATAGTCCATGTGGAAACTTATCTACTTCATCCTCCCTCCATTAATTCCGGCAATTCAAACCAACTTTACCAAATCCAATTAAGCAGGTTATTAATGCAATCCATGAAAAATTATTGATAGTGTAATGACATTAGTAAAAGGAAATGTCTGGAAAGGAAAAAATGAATCTCCAGAGGGAAAAACAAAAAAACCTATTGACTTTGTTGATGGGTCTAGAAACAGGTGTACATTTCTTGCCTATCTTTCATACAGAACTATGTAGTGATGAAATGAAATGTTCAATAAAAGACAATTAAAATATTCTTAGAAAAAATACTGATGGAATTGATTATAAATCAAACTTTGTGCAGAATTGTTTTGTAAATGATTTAACATTTAACCAGTGACGTGCAGTTTTTGTCACACTACCAGTGACGTGCGGTCTAGGAGACCGCAATTTTTTTAAATATTTTTAAAGTTACTAAATGACACATTTAACAAAGTTTAAAAGCCTTAATAAACTAATCAGTTATTCAATAATTTGAATTTAAATTTAATTTTATGTTAATATGAATAAAATTTCAATTATTAATCATTTTACGAAGATAGTCAAAAATTTGAATGAAAAAAACATATCCTATCAAAATAATGTCGCATATTAAAAATCAGGTGCCTATTTTTGTAGCAAAGCCTTTAATGTATTTTTGGGATGATAATTGATAAAACGTTCTTGAAAAATATTTCATTTATTGTGTTTTTCATGGATTCTGCAAACGTTCGATATTACATTTTTCGTGAAAAATGTCCTACCCGTCCATAGAAGCACAGCTCTTGCAAATTTTTTTTGTGCATTATAAAAAAACTGGTTGTCTACATTTGGACCAACAGAAGGAGGATTTTCGTTTTTTTCATGGAGGGCAAAGTCGGCAAATCTTCCGCTTCTCTAGTTTATCTTCGAAATTTTGAGGTTTTTCAATTGTTAGGTTCAGAATTCGGCCTATATTGGCTCTTAATTGTGTGAGAATCTTGCTGTTTGACATTATCCTCTTTAATTGTGGCCTTACTAACTCCGCTGCAATGCATTTAATAAAATCGTACCGATTCAGATACTTCTTGTCTTTTAGAGACTGCTGGAACACAAAAGAATTCACCAATGAAATGTCTAAAATCCCTAAGAAACACTGCCATTGGCCATCTCCTTGTTCTTCGACTAGATGAGTAGCTGCTGCACATTTTATGTAGTGTATCTACTCCACCCTTGATTGAATTATGAAAAGCTATATTTTCAGGTTTCATTGTCACGTCATCAGTGCTCTCTGTGGTGCATTGACGACACCAACCTAAGAGTCCTGTTTCTCTTTGGCACATGAGGAACTAGAGTCACGTTGCCGTATATCCATACAACGAGGACCCTTTTGTGCCTTCTTTTGAAGGCCCGAACTCATTGGATATTTCCCTTTAATGTTTTCTTATCGTCCCGACATAGGTCAGTCCTTTCACCCTCAGCTTCTAAACCAGTTCAATTGAAGTGAACCAATTATCAGCTGTAATATTTCAATTGGAATGAAATATTGGCTCAGTGAGACGCGGAACTGATTGCGTAGGTTTCGAAGTCTTTTTGTCTTCCTCTGACAGACCTTTTCCGTTGGTACTTTTTCCGGCGTACAAACAGGCGTTATACAAATAGCTATTCGATGTATCCGTCAAACACATCATTTTGAGGCCATACTCAGCTGGCTTACTCAGGATGTACATTTTAAATCGGCACCGACCCCTGAAGGCAATTAACATTTCGTCAATACAAGTTGTTGTGCCCAGTGAATAGCAACAATGAGAATTTTTTACGAAATGATTTAACAAATCAGAAATTGGTGCAACTGGGTCACTTTCGTACCGGACGATTCGGTCTTCATGGTTATCAAACCGAAGACATAAAAGGAGAACAGCAAATCGTTGTCCGGACATTACTAAACGAAAAATTTCCTTTCCCATGCCATCTGCAGCAAAAGTACTACTAATATCTTCATCATTAGATTTAAATATTGCCAAATATATTAATAACCCAAGTAAAGCTCATAATTCAGCATAATCTAAGTCTTGGATTTCTGGCCTACTCTGGTATACTTTTCTCATAACTCCTCAAGTTTGACATTTTTCCAACACAAAATCAAATTTATTATATCGTCGTCAAAAATAAGCGACCAAAAATGGAGAGGTTGCAGTTCCCTATCTAGAGGTATAACAGATTGCTTCAAACCTGGTTTTTCCGCGACAATGTTATGCAGACGAGTGTAAACGTTTCTCTTTGGCTCTTTAGAACTCCTTTTATAGAGATTTTTTCCAAAATAATATCCAACTTTCTTAGAAATCGGATTCACTGAAACACTTAAATCCTCATCATCGTCTTCTTCATTCTCGTCGGAATCCGAATTGTGACCACTAACAATAATATTATCCTCCTCAATCTCACTTTCCACTTCACTCTCATCTTCCCTCAAGTATTCCATAACTTGCTCCTCAAAATCAGGAGCGTCCTGTCGTAGTATTCGAGAGGGACCGGGTTTATCACTCATGCTTGTAGTCTTGTAGTCTTTGACGAGTACTTATGTCGCTCTGAAAATTGAGAAAATGTCATCAGTAGATATTAGTAGATTACTTGTACAGGAAAATATTTTGATTCCACGGAATAGCGCAGGAAGAAATTTACCTGACGAATGACAATGATGATCACAAGGCAATTATGTAAATATTGCACCGGGAAGACAACGTTATTCAAGAACAGTAGAAAATGTTCCTCCGTACTAGCTCCGTATATGATGATCGCTCATCAACAGATAATAAGTTAGCTGCTCTTATTTTCCCAGGCAATTGGTTTTCCTGCCGCCATATTTACAAATTATTTTATTTGCAAATTATTATATCCGAGAAATAAGTTTTCTTTCACATCTGGTCATGTACTGCTTGGACATTCGCCTCGGGTTTTCCCCAGGATCACTCCACCCTTTCCATTTGGGGGTCCATATTCCGCTGACAATATGCTTCACTAAAGGTCATTCATCCCAGGCTAGGCACAAATGAGTAGTGGCAACAAAGAGAAATTCTCGCAGGATTTGGTTATTCTGAGTTTGCCGCCACTTCGGTCGCATCCGTAGTAAGTGACATTCTAGTGTCAGAATCACAGCGAAATATGAAGACGAAAAATTCGTTTCCATACACATAAGGTGTTTTAATGCAATTATGATGTAATATTTTTCTAAAAAGATTTTTATTGTTGGAGTTGATATTATAAAATAACCAAAACAATCAGTATTCTTGAGGACGACCTCAACATTAGCCTACTATCATAAAATCCATATATTTTGCCTAATTTATGCTTTTCAAATAGTAAAAACAAAGAAATGTTAAAATAATAAACAAATGTAATAAATAAAGTTGAATTTTGTAAGCCTCCGTAATAATATTCACCCATATTACGAATTGAGTTTTCCCGAATTAGTGACGTGCGGTCTCTCAGACCGCGCATGAAATTAAATCGCAACTTAATAGAAGTACAAGTAAGATAAATGAAATTCGATGAATTCTATGTACTACGTAAAGGTATCTAAGAAGGTACTATAAATAACAGATTTGTTAAAAATCAAATAATTTTTTTATTCACAATAAAAAAATCGCTGCGGTCTCTCAGACCGCATGTCACTGGTTAAGGGTTAAGACACCAACATAAATACTTGAGAATAACACTCCTCCTTTTGGGTCCATTTTTAGCTAAAAAATCGGAGTGCCCGTTTAAATCAATGGTGCAGTAGTTTCAGGCGCAATGCTACTCATGCACGTTTCTCATTGCTCAGGCTAAATCCTCGACTTGCCCTGGTAACTCTTCAAACATTCCACCAATGCTCTATCAATATTTTGAATGTAAGAGCTGACTACAGAGTAAACTGTAGGTTAGTAATTTTTAATTGAAATGGAACTGGCTAGCCCATCAAACTTTTTAAATGACTGATTTTGAATTGGTTAACTTGCAACTTACATAAGACTCAGTATAGAGTACTACTAGTATTTTATGTACAGTGTATATGCGTAGAAATATTAGTATATAACACCATATATATGTATAATAAACATGTATAAGGTGCTGCAAATGACGTGACTACATGTCTTAAGGTGTACTTTAGATTTTCAGGCTAATTATTTTTTATTTCTCATACTCGAGTTTTGGGTGCATGTTATATTTGATGGTGGATTATTTTCAAGTAAATACAGTGCTTAATATAGCTGTTATGCTCGTAGTTAATCAGGTAAAATTAAACAGCAAGAAAGAAAATAGAGGATAGGAGACAAGTCAGTTAAGGAAGTAAATTTACTAGCGATGAACAACTTAATGTAATAAAACTAGCTGATTAATATTAGCGGGAGGATAATTATGTGATAGTTTTGATGAATTATAAAATTTTGACTAAAAATTATTAATTTTTGCTGGGATTGCTTTTATATATTGCAGAAGTTGCACTTCTATATTTAACCGCTGTTAATTAATAAATGACTGTGATTCAGATGTGGCATAGCTATTATATTTTGTACTAGCTGAAGTGCCAGTTTATTCTCAAAGGGAAAAATTTATGTAAGGTTAATTTATTTTTCATATTTGTGCAGAAGTGAAACAGTTATCATCTTGGTTTAGTTCAACATGGGAGGTTGTCAAAGAGGAAAATTTTCAATTAAAACCCAAATATATTTTCAAAGTTCTTATAATTTGGAATCAAAATCAATAATTGGTGAAAAGAAATTTAATTTTTATAGAATTTCCTTCCTACAATATTGTCTCAAGCTACAACAATCCTTATTTATTTAAAATTGGAATTGAAATAGAAGCTGCAAGCAATTTACTTTGAAATGTAGATGATCAGGCGTTACTTTGTGGAAAGCCATTTTAGATAATGAATAAAAACAGTGTAATTTTCCACACTTTTATTCCAAAATTTCTGTACCAGATGATGCTACTCCGGTAGCGAAAGCGGTCGTCAGCTAAATAAAAGTGTGGCAAATTACACTGTTTTTACTCATTACCCCAATTTACTTTGCATAAAATTATATCATAAAATACATATCATAAAATACCCCTAAGGATGGTAGCATTGTTATTGAAAAGATCTTTGGGTACAGTTATAGTGCAGCATTCCTTTCTTGCTTTATCTGACTACCAGGAAGTAAGAGGAGGAACACCGACAAAAACGGAGATTTTAAACCTCTAATTCATTTACAGCCATGTTCCAATATTTCTTTCTTTAGTTAATGCATAGGGAATACTAATCTTCTATAAGCTAATATAAACTTCTGCAAATATTATAGCTCTGAAGTCAACCTGAAATCACTAACCTTTAATTGTCACATTCGGTCATTGCTACCATATGGTTAAGTTATAATTTAACCATCACATGATTCTTAATCGGAAGATCTGAGCTGGTTTGCATTGCAGTCTATCCCTCTTTGCACTATGGAAAAGCTGTACTTGTAAAAATCCTTCTTTCAATAAATGAAAAGCATCTTTTTCTACCTTGAAATAACCTTCTTTATGTAAATAGGATAGGGGAGCTTTTGTGTCAGCTTTCATAAATGTGTGGGAGAAGTAAATAACTGAAAGTAATTAATAAGTTATTTGTATTTAGGTGGAAGTATGCAAAGTTAAATAAACATTACTTTATAAGGCTAACTATTGAAGAAATTTAGCTTAGATCTGAAATGAGGGAAAGGGTTTCGTTCCCACACTTATCTTTGCAGGCTCTCGCAAATGGCAGATTGAGCAGCCAACGGAGTGATGTGCAGTTTGTAAAAGACAGCTCCAGTTGCAATAGGGCAGAGGTACATACATTGCCAGAAGTTGAGTTTAGTGGAGTTGTGCTAGATAGGGGAATTTCACCACCCAGCCCAAAGAGATTCAAGGATGCTGTGTTTGAGGGGTATTATAATCCTGCATTTGAATTTGGCAACGGGTCTGAGCTGGAGCGATCTGTACAGTCCGAAGGTGGTAATTTCAAATCAGTGTTTTTGACTGAAGTTAACATTCCAAATTATGATAAGGAGCATCAAGGTGAATGGCAGAGATTGCTAGATACGAAAGAAATGTGTGGCAGTGAGGCAATAAAGAGCTCAGTTGTAGTCTCTGAGGTAACAGAAGAGCAGCACAAGGAAATTCCAATAAAGGAACAACACATCTCCTCTCCCGTTGAAGATGTTGCTGAGGAAACATTTCACTTGGCTGAGGATAGCTCTCTCTTTTCCCAAGTCTCCCAGAGCACCATTAGAGAGCTGAGTGATAACTATTCCCATGACGCCATTGTAAATACAGAAAACACCAGGCCTCAATGTCACATGGTTGAAGTGCGTGCAATGGAAATTAGCCATAGTGCATCCAGCACCAAGGGAGAGGCTCTGCTCCTTGAGGAGGGAGTGGTGCAGAGGGTTAAGCTCAGCAGCCCTGGCGCAGCAGAGAGGGTTGAAATAGAGGAGGAAGAGGATGAGGACAGCTCTCAAGATGAGGAAGGAGAATATGTAGTTTCCGAGGGGATTGCTGTGACCGTATTGAAGAATACGTGCCATCAGGAAGATCTTTCTCGGGTCAGTGCTGAACGCTTGCATTCCTCACCCCGGGCAACAAGGCGGGGGATTTGGAGTGAGTGCAGCATCACCCCCACACCACCTCCTACTGCTGACGAGGAGGTAGGTCCCCCTGATTTCCCCAGCAGCCAAGATACTAACAGGTCAAAGCATGGCATGTTAGAGCTGCATGGTGGTGTAACTAAGTCTTTAAATAAATCAGTCTTTGCTGGAGTTAATAGTACGAAAGTATCAGAATCAAATGCAGGGAAAATGAAGAGAGGAAGTAACCAAAAAACTGTAGTTGAAGTGAAAGATTTGCCCAATGTGGTAGAAAGACATAACTCAGCCGTAGATGTAGAGGAGAAGAAGCTGGGGAAAAAGATATTAGAGAGATGCTCTGAGAGGTATCCAATTCCACCTCGCATATCAGTCTCACCAGTTCCATTTGACAACATGGAAGAGATGAGTTCCCAGGGATATTTTAAGGGGGATGTGATAGTTCATGGAACTTTGGCAGAATCAGAAGAGGAAGCTGTAGGGTTTTCAGATTTTTCTGCAGAGCAATTTGGGGAGAGGGTTGGTGATGCTGACAGTTTGTATGACAGTGATTTGTTTCTGGAGCATTCAGGATCAGATTCACCGCTGGAGGTGCTGGAGTGTGTATCTTTTTCTGGAGGAGAAGATGCAATTGAGGACATGGAGAGTCCACTTCATTCCTCATCGAAGGTCTGTTTTATTGCCCCTGAATTAGTTTCTCACTTCTGTAAATGAGTACATTGGGTTTAACTGTTCATATTTTAGGATGATATAGATTTTCTTAAATTGATTTGTGTTAATATGGAGGGAATCTTGCGGCTGTTTTGCTTATGTGGATAATTAAATGCACCAAATGAACCATATTTTCAAAATAAACCTTGTGAGCGAAAATTACTTTCTTTTTAGAGTTATTTGTTTATATAGGAGTATATTTTTTTGTGAAACAGCCAGCTATTCTTCTTTAGGACCGAAGAGGTATTTAGAATAGCAGCAAAATGTTTTCCTATTTTGATATTCTAATTTATTAACTCTAATGGAAATGGAGGTTAATATCGATTTTCTTTTTTTTTTCAATTTTGTATTTCTGAGTTTCCTTTTATTAACTGAACATGAAGTGTTTTTATTTACAAATGCTTTAATCCCATATATTAATCACAACCTTGATTTTGTTTATTCAAAAGGTGCACTTCATGTATTCAGAAGGGGCATCATTTTCACTCATTTAGCATCTCTTTTACCAAATTTTACTAATTCATTTTTGTTTATAGATTGGTTCAAACAGTGATCACCCTAATGATACATCACCTCAGACATCAAGTGTGGCAGTGATAACTGAGGCATCAACCTCTTCTGGTCTAATGGTGGAAAATACAATTACCACCACAACTACCATATCTACTATCACATCCGTGATCACAGCATTGGCTTCTCCTTCTCCCTTACCAACTGTTACATCATCAGCGATTAGCCATCAAGCAGTCCCAGTTTCTTCCCTATCACCCTCCTTTCCTTCTGGAGAAGAAGTAAAACTTAAGTCATATTTGGAAAAAGTTGATCAAATGCTCAAGAGAATGGATTCTTCCTCAGCAAGAGTAAGGGCCATGGAAGCTGAAGTTGATCCTGGAAAAAGGCTTGTTGTAAGTTATTAGAATAGGTTTGCTATCTAGTAAACAGTACTGACATTTAAAATATAGTTAATTTAAAATATCCTTCTTAAAGTCTGAAAAGAATTATTTCCCGTATCATGTAGTAGTAAAATTCCCCAGCAAAATCAATTTTTACTTAAAAGATACATTTTTAGAAATTATAGCTTTAATCTTAAGTTAAACCATTTAAAACTAAGTAATATCAAAATTTCAAACCTAAAACTATTAGTGCATTTTTTAAAATTCCTCTCCTCAGTTCTTTTTTAACCATCCCAAACAAGCTACATAATGAATTTATACATAATTTAAATCACGGCTGTGTGGTTAATTGATAGAAAATCAGAAGCTAAATAGCTCTAATTGATACGAGTAAAATGTTGCTTGCATTCTGCAAGCATGTTGATAACACAATTTTGAAGTCGACATCATATCGAGAGGGTCATCAAAAGTAGAAAAAGTATTGAAAATATTCGTAACATTCGCTGCATTTTCTCTGTCCGGCATCGAACTGGGGTCTCCCTGGTGATAATTACTATGCAGAACAACAAAGGATTACCGACTCTAACTATGTGTGAAAATTCAAGCAGAAATATTGGCTGCAACTGCCTCAAACGACGTCCTACTTTTCCCATATATTCCTTATGTGAGAATTTCTAATGTGTTCTGGCATCGAACCAAGAAACAGCATGGTCTTATCTATTTTTTTTCATAAATCAAATCTTAATATACTTCTTCCATGTAAGCAAGAACTTCCTATCATATCGATAAATGCATTTAAAAAAATTATGAAAAGCTACCCCAATGTATTATATATGGGGGATATATTTACCGCCCGGCATCGAACCCAGGTCTTTTTAGCAATACTTTCTATGCAGCACAACAGAAGATCACCATCTCTAACTATGTGTGAAAATTCAAGCAGAAATATTGGGTGCAACTGCCTCAAACGACGTCTTGCTTTTCCCTTATATTCCTTATGAGAGAAAAGTTATTGTGCTCTGGCATCGAACCCAGGAGTAGTATGTTCTAGCCAAGCACGAATTTCCTATCATTTCGATAAGTGCATCAAACAAAATAATGAAAAACTACTCCCATGTATTTTAAAGGGCAGATATTTGCATCGTCCTAGCATCGAACCCAGGATATTTTTCGTGAAAGTCATGTATGTTTTTGATAGAGGATGTCCATAAATATAGGCTCCTAGAGTTTTGATTCTCTACCTATCTGGGAAGTATTTTTTAAAAATTCCGGAAAATCAAAGCAATGCATTTAAATGGAAAAATGGGACTTTGGGGCCCTCTGGAATTGAACCCATGACACTGAGGTTCAAAATCGCAATTTTTCTGGCGGTTTCGCGTTACGGCCAATAGGTCGTTAAAATTTCAAGTCAATGACACTTGCGGTTTAGCCTGTGAATTAGTATCCTATCTATCTGTATCCCTATATATATGAATGAATCCGGAGAAGCATCTATATATAATAGATAGGTATATCCAGAGAAGCGTCTATATATAATAGATACTATATATTATATTATATAAAATATATAAATAGCTGAAAGGCCCCCCTTTACTTTTATTGAGATCACTATACAGATGTCCTTCCCAACAACTACCAAAATATCTTTGGGTTCAATGCTAGATTGATGCAAAATTTACTGCTACGAGATACACAATGGTAATTCTTCTTATTATTTTCTGAGCCATTCTAGATAATACGATAACTCATTGTCAGACTTGGGATTTTGATAAAAGTCTAGGCTGTATTTCTACAAGTTGGTGACTGTTTTGAAGCATTTTCTCAGAAACTCAGAATGCTCTTTAATTAACTTCTCTGCTGAAATTAAATATGATATTCTACATATGATTTGAGTAAGCGTCACATTTAGAGGAAATACCAAATGGTTTAGATTTGATGCAATCAAAGTTCAATCATAAGGTCACATTGGAGCTAATAATTGCTGCATGATGATCAAGGATCTTCCAAGTGTACACATTGGACAAATTTGGGGTTGATGTTGGATTGCTATTAGAATCACATTGTGAGAAATTATGGGAAAATTATGTTAAAACATCTGAGAGGCATAATGTTTGTGCATCTACTTGTAGAACTGATTTGAGATGACTGATTTTTATGAGATAATGACTCTCTCCAGTAAATGGCTCCCTCTCTCTCAAAGATAAATTTGGTAGACTACACTTCCTATTGAAATAAAATAAAATATGAGTTTCTAGTGAGAATTGCTATTATGTAATCGTTTTCATGGCCAAAAATGTTTTGCTTTGCAGGTCCTAGAATCAGAGCTTAGTGCTCTTGCTCCTGACATTGCATCTTTAATAAGCTGTGGAGACAGTTTAGTCTTGAATGTGCATGCCAAAGACCCAGATCAAGCCCTTCATCTGGCTGCCACACAAGATGCACTTCGGAATAAATGGCAGGATTTCAAGAGTGTGATTGAGGTAATAAGTCATTCTGTGGAGTACAATTTCTGTTAGTTAAGTAAAAGAATGTTAGGTACTATAAGAAATTCAGTGTATTTTAAATAATATGACAGATTTTTACTCTTTCTGAGATAGGTCTGAGACGGGGTTGGCACACGTGCCCAAAGTGGCTCACTAGGGAACTTTTTCGGCATGCGAAACTCCTACGACATTATTGTTTTGCATTCACTTAAGAAATGAAGCTCCACAGAAAATAAATGTGGATTCTGTTTTTTATAAGTGAGAACTAACCACCATTTAAGTCTTATACAAGATGCTAATCACATCCTTGACATTAAAAAATGAATAATATCACCATCTCACTGTATGTTTAGGCACCACATTGCCATGCAACCCCTTTTATTCATCAAATATGGCGCTCTTGCCACAAAGGTTTGCCAACCAACAACCAAGGTTCACCAACCCTGCTATAAGATGTGAAAGACTTAATATGAACATTTTCATTTCAGTATCACCAAAGTTATTAAATATAAAATGTTGAATATGAAAGTACTTCAACTTATGATGTAGAGTTATTTTTATTAAAAAATGTTATTCCAATATTGTTATTAAAATTTCGTCTTTACAAAGAGATCATAAGTGTGATAAAACTACAATAAAGATCTCCAGAAGGAAGAAAATAATCAGCGAAAGTCTTGTGTGTCTAAGAACATTCTAATAAGATCACCAGTTTATATCTTTTTGATACAATATTTTGTAATATTAATGATTTTTAAAAACGTTATCTATTTTACTGTGATTTCTAGCTTCTTTCATCGATTGTCAATGAATTTTTACTTAACAGGTAAGCTGCCAACATAAACATTGTTATTAATGTTTAAATTCCGATGGCAGAACTAGAAGTATTATCAATAACTATGCACAGCAAAAATATTGAAATTTTATTCTAATTATGTTTTATTATGAATAAATTGAGTTTTATCATGAGGACACAGCACAGGAACGATGTTCGGCGGCACGAGGAACGGAGACCAAGTCATTTGCATCTTATCCTCTCCTTCATTATATTCACGTCTTGAACACAAAATGTTTTATTCAATATAATTATTTTCCAGTGCTTTTTAGTTTCATTTCAGCGAAAATCCATCACTAATGGACGTACTAATATGAGACTTTTCTAAGAATATTTTCGATCAGAACTGCGACTCTGGACTCGGAAATGGAAGTCAACAGTCAATATGCTTCTTCTGACATTGTCGGCAGTTTGTCTTATTCACCTTTCTTTGGACTTACTGTAAACTGAAAAGCAGACTATGTATACATCTGGTTAGAAAGAGACGAGTGCCTTTGAAGGACAAGTGACCGCAGGGGTGCAATATATACCCACTATTCTTCAGGGCTGTTTCCAACTTTATGGGAAGGGATGTTTTGCTTAGCTGCCATAGGCGTCAAACACTATGTTAAATTATTTATAGATGTTTTGCTGACCAATAAAATATTGTTACGTATTTTGTTAGCTCGAGGATAAGAGAGACTTGTTTAAAGAACAAGGAAATTTATTCTAAACTCAAATAGAATGAAGACACTACATGGCAAATTAATACCCGTAAACATTGATTAAACTTTGCATTCTTTCTTCCTATTTCATCCATCAACAAATCCGTCGCAAACACAAACTCTGTTGCATCAATAACTCCTTAACAACTAAACCAGTCCCTCACTTTCCAGTTTTGTAATACTGCCCCCTCTACAAATGCTATTCGTCCCGCTACTAGCACTACCAGATGTCAAACCTGATATGTCTCTGTGAGGACCCTTGATATGGACCACCTTTGATTTCGTCTTAGGCGTCAACTGGATCTTGATGTTGTTGATCTGCTTCATAAATGTACGGCCCATCCCAAGGTCACTGAAGTTTGGACTTCATCCCTTTCTTCTCCTTGGTTGATACAACCACACCATGTCACCTTATTCATAGGGGCTAACCGTAAGTTTCCAGTCAAGTCTCATCTTCATCCTGCAACTGCACATCTTCAGTTTATCTCTGACAAAATTTTGGATGACTCTTAGTTGGTCTACTAGTTGACTGACATCTTTCAGAAGTTTAACTTGTTAGTCCTCTTCTTCAGTGGTTGGAACGCCAAAAATCAAGTCAACAGGGAGACTCATTTCTTTTTGGATTAGACTGTGATGGAATAGAATTCTTGCGAAGAGAAAGCACATCTAAACAGCACGACTTCAGGAACCACTGGGATGTGTCCAATTCTTACCTTTGTATACTATCTCGAGCCGTGTATTTTTCCATGGCATACGATATTACAAATATCCTTTCGATAAAATCCAATCTTGTCCCTGTGTTTAGGAAGTTTAACTTTTCTGAGCGCTTTTTAGCAATTCACGTTTTGACAAGATTTGGCATCACTATTATTAGCTTTTAAATGGTAATCAACAATTTTCAGCTCCATTAGGCTATATGTAATTAGGATTAAAATTTGTGTAATAGAAAATGGTGTTTCTCATGAGACATCAATTCACTATAACCATGCTGAATGAAAAAATAATGATAATCTGCAACGATATCACATCTCTACGGATGCTTCATTAATACATCACACTACTCGTGCGATTCTCCTGTTCAAAGAGTTTATTGCTCTTAAACTGGTACCGTATTTTCTGGTAGATAACCCGCGTGTTATCTATACAAAAAATATAGAAAAATTATAAAAATAATAGTGTGTGATATACATACAATGGAAAATCTAGTTTAATTGAATATTGAAATCGGAAACAAATGACTAAACAATACTCACTTACTAGGGCAATTTTATTATAACTAACATACTGTAAATGTTAATGTAATTATATAATTAATTTCAAAATAAGAGCAATTATTGCAAAACATTACAGTGGTGAAAAAACATTGTCTGCGTAACACATAGGAGGAAAGCATAAAAAAGTAAACTTAAGTAATTAGTACAAGTATTACATTAAAACTAGCTCGAAGTTTTGATTTGAAGGATTTATTCACCGTTAAATCAAGGGGTTGAAGTTTTTTCGTCAGTCCACCAGGTATATTTGCTACCTTGGAGTATTTGTTGACCAATTTCTTTACTTCGGGCACTAAATGGGCTCGACATGCATCCATAATTAAAACAGATTTGGGGCTGAAGAAAGCATGTTTATGTGCTTTCCAAACATTATCCAACCAGGTCTTCATCATTTCTTTATTAATCCATCCTTTTTCATTTGCGGTAACAATATGGTCTTTCGAAAAACGCCTCTTTGGAATTGTTTTCCTCTTAAATATCACCATAGGAGATAGCTTGCAACCATCTGACGTTATGCACAATACAATTGTAAAATTTGACTTTTTGTGTCCTGTCGTAGTAATGGACGCTTCCTTTTAAGATTCACAGTCCTTGCAGTTGGAAGGTCAAAACTTGCTGGGACCTGATCCATATTACCCACAGGCATTTCTTCCACTTCGAAAATGCACTCTTTCAATAACTGCCTAAATGCTATCACCTTGGTCCCCCAATCTACAGGTAGTTTCTGACCAATGCTTGTCGAGGCACGAACACTTAAATTATTTCTCATCATGAACCGGAATCCCCAAGAGGGATATGCTTTGAAGTCAATTATGTTTTTCTCTCGTGCAATTTGCTTTGCTTGGAGTAAAATTCTAGTTGTTGATAGTCTTATTCCTCTTGATCGTTCACGAATAGTCCAGTTGTAAAGTTCTTTTTCGAGTGTTGTCCAGAAACACTTTCTGTAGCGCATGACTCGTTTTCCACGATGCAGTTTCTTAAGGCCGTCATTCACGGGGAAATATTTCCTGGAAATAATTTCCAGTTATGGCCAACACTCTTTCCTGATTGGTCGAAATTAGAACAAGTTCTATTCTGGAAATATTTCCAGGAAATTATTTCCTGGAAATATTTCCCCGTGTATGGCAGCCTTTAAAAACCTCCTCATTCTTTCGCCACTCTCTCACACTTGCTTCATTTACATTGAATTTTCTCCCTGCTGCACGATTTCCATTAACTTTTGCAAACTGAATAACTTCCAGCTTAAACTGAGCCGTGTACAATTTGCGTGTTTTTGCTTTTCTTTCTTCCATGGCCTCAAGGCCGTCATACACGGGGAAATATTTCCTGGAAATAATTTCCAGTTATGGCCGACACTCTCTCCTGATTGGTCGAAATTAGAACATGTTTTATTCTGGAAATATTTCCAGGAAATATTTCCCCATGTATGGCGGCCTTTACAATAATAAATATAATTAGGTACTATTGAAATACCTTTGATACCACTTTCAAAATTGTTTATTTCCTAGTTCATTTGTCCATAGAAAGGTAGTTATAATGATTTCGCTGCGGCATAAACAGCAACATAATGATCTTTAAAACCGGGTTTCCAACCGGGCAGCGTCTCTCCATTCTGTCAACGTTTCGGCTACGCACACTGCAGCCATCTTCAGGACTTCAGTCAGTCAGTTTCAGAATGGAGAGACGCTGCCCGGTTGGAAACCCGAGAATACTTCCTTCAAGCAACTCACCGGGAAAAAACTACTTCCTACTATCTTTAAAACCATTTATGAAAAATAGTACAAATTTGAAATGCGCGTTATCAATACATATATCACAGAGAAGAAATTTTTGAAATGCGTGTTATCTATACATTTCTCACAGAGAAGAGATTTTTAATATGCGTGTTATCTAGAAGGTGCGTGTTATTTACCAGAAAATACGGTAATTACAATTTTTAAGTACCCAGAGTATGAATGTATTCGATTGCTGAGTATGAATGCAATTGGAATTGGGTTCCATAATACTTCAACTGTTCAGATTATGAAAAGTAATTGAAAACCGATGCTTCGACTGGCTGTTAATCAACCATTAACCCTTTGGCTGCAGATTTTCATGCCATTCCATGAAATATGCTAAATATCCCAAAAATAGTCAATTTCTGAACTGGTAGTTGACCTTTTTTTCTGTTATATATAGAAAGATTTTGCATCTATTAAAAATGAAATAATTCAATTTTTTGTTTATTTGACCTTAGAAAAATAATTTATAACATTTAAATTTGTAAAAATTAATTGTAGACATTAAACATAATTTACATCTTCAAACTTTCTTAGGATCCATAATGATACAATCGCAACACATCTTCATAAATAATTAACCATTGTACATAAACATTGTTAATTTTTTCCAGTTACATAAATAATATATCTTAAAATTAACAATGTACTTTTAGCAACTCATTTTTTTGTAAATTTTCTGTTTGGACAGAAATTAAATATTACCATTAATTTGCAACAAATTTTTAGATTGATTAGATTAGATTGAATTTAGATATTTTTTAATTGAAAACCTTCAATTGACAGCTGTTTTCAGGACTCTTACTGGCTGACTCACACCCCTGGATTTGGGTCTATTTTTCTAGGAATAGGTTTCAATTGATACGCTCATTCTTGCATTTTGTTGATAATGGGACAGGGGAAGATAAGCTATACAAAATAAGGCCAATATTTGATGCTGTAAAAGATTTGCATTCCATTCTGATTCATATCTTTTCAGGGAAAACAATTTCTAACGAGTACCTTCCAACAAACAACTTTCTCCTTCTCTTTTATGCCCCCTCCCTTTGCATTTCCATTTGTGTTTCCCGGACTCTGCACCTGATGATGGCCGAACGAGCCAAAACTGATCGTTGTTTCAGTGTTTTTAACTTGTGTATTAGTGTTTTTGTTTTTACTTTTACTTTTTACTTTGTGAAAATGCAAATTAATTTCATCACTTTCAGCTCTGTTGACCCTATCCTTAATAGACCCTTCCTCTGCAGTGTTGTTGGTATCAACTCAGTTGCCTTCTCTCTCCTCCCTTGGTGGGAATCATTAATGTCACTGGGTATTAAATTTACTCGAGCACCAATTGTCACCCATAATTGATATTATTTGATGACTATAATAGTCATTAATAATTATTTATAAATGCTCTTGATTTGACTAAAGAAAGATATTGCCCATGATTTGCTCTCAATTTCACTATATCTTGATTTATTACCTGTCATTACTTGGATTACATGGATTCCTCTTTAATTAAGTTATTGTTTATAGATTTTTTATTGTTATTTTATATGAAAAGGATGGCATTCACTTTAAAAAATAATAATTTGCCACTCCCAGAAAAAATTGCAGATTCAAACTCACAGTAATATAAAAATAGTCTAGCTTACTAAAGTAAGACTCAAACCCAGATCTTCCACTTGCCAAGATGCGTCTTTAACTAATATCCTTATCTTTCTTTTTGCAGAAGACTTCTCAAGAGTTCAAGCAATAGTTAGACAAGCTGTAGTGGAAGATTTGGGTTATTTTGTCAACATTTAGGAGATATTTATAGAATGTTCTTTTTCCTTGGTTTTGCAGAAGAGGAAAGCAGAGGCTCAAGATGCAGAGATCAAACTAAAATCATTAAATACTCTATCTGCATCATTGCAAGACTGGTTGAGTGAAATCAACAAGAAAATGGAGGCTGCCAATAATGATGAAGGCCAAATACAGGTAAATTAATGAAAACGTATATTAAACTTATGTTCTGTGCATTGCGGTAATGTTTATGCTATATTCTTTTAAAACCAAATGACACAATAAAAATGGATTTTTCATGTAATACATATCCAGCCTGTACATGCTAACCTGTGTGTATTTAAAACTAGCAAACATACATAAACTTTCAGATTTCATATTTACTTATTTATCTGCACAACATTACAAAGCTTTTTTTTTTTTGGCATTGGCTTTTACCTGCATAAGGATGAGTTGGAGCTTTTAATTCATGGTTTTAACCCCTGCCTACATATGCCAGCAAGAAATGCATTTTAAGACTTCGGATCCCTGAAGAACATCAAGGTATACAGTTTGATGACACAAGTGGCAGACCTGTTAAGGGTGGGCTGGCAGCTACAGTTTGGGAGAATCAATTCTGGCAAATATAGCTTGCAACACTGTTTCATGCGATTACTGTTGAAATTTATTTCTGGTTGCAAATATAACTACAATGTGTACCTTCCCACCAAACAGATCAATCTAAAAAATCACAAATTAGCAAAACGCCTCTGTATATTTTGACGAATTTTGGCGAACTGGGAAACTATTTTCTTTGATTCAACCATACTAAATCTTTAATATTAAGCAACAACCAAGCGATATATGTACTTCTTTGCCATTAATCACTTCGGAAACATTGGGAAAGCATCAGGAAAATATGTAAAAATTTGACATTTTTCACAAAAATTTAAAATTTTGATTGAAATTCGCAGCCTCAGGAAATAATCCGATCAAGTTTAAATTTTTCATATGTTATAAAGACCACCAACCACAAGGTTTAAGACCCATCCGTTGACTGATTTCGAAAAAAAAGTTTTTCCTGTCCACCCTATCCCACAGTCCTCTATCAACTGCCTCGATGGAGTGTGCCTGATTTTGGAGGAGAAGCTTCTGTCGATACTCAAGTCTTCTATCACTAAGAGAGTTCCATCCGAGGTATTCTATCTCAGCCATAACAGCTGTCAAATCTGAAATATCCCTTGACTAACCTAGCTGCTCTACGTTGAACCATTTCAAGATTGGAAATTAATTGTCCTTTTGATTCAAGCCACTTCTTCACCCAGTGGCGCAGCCAGGATTTGCCAAATGGGGGGTCCAAGAATGCAGAGAAAACGAAAAAATTCCTACCTTACAGGGACTGGTAGTAGTAGTTCATGCCCGCTACTTACTACAATATATGTTGATCCTTTCAAAAACTAAATGAATTGAAAACTAGAGGAGTTAAATGCTTATGTTGCCAACTTATTACACTTTGCAAGATAGTAGTTTACATAAGTGAACAATTGGAAACTTATCATGACATATCATGTCGTTTGGATTTTTGGTTTGGATACGTCCAATATCTATTAAAAACTCATTTTTTCTCTGCTGAAGTGTTTTAGTGTTGTATATCTAAACTTCTTCCAAGAGGTTGCAAAGCGTGGGAAGGAAAAAATTAGTTACGGTTATTTGGCAAGCGATATAAAACGCAACATCCACTCATTAGATCCCCCACATTTGCTTTCCCATGCTTATTTGAATATCTTTTGTTATTTGACTATATCATCAGCAGATTTTGGAATTTAATTGAAATTTTGTCTGCCGAGAAAACACCATCAATGTATAATGATATGAATTATATATACAGCTTATTGAACAAGTTTTATACAAGAAACATGCTTCTTTATAGTTTATAAACTAATTTGGGATCCCAAAGAGTTTTGACTAATCACATGAAACAAATCTGCACTGAAAATATCTCTTTAGTTATTTATACTGCAGACACATAACTCTATATTTAGAGATCCGGTCTGACAGTTGGCAGCCCTGTTTCATAAAGTTAGTATCCCTGAAATGAATTTTAATTGTTCAAGAAAGGCAATTGAATGTAAATTTGAGATATCAGTTTGATATTTACCTAATAATAGAAGAATGTTATATAATGAGAAAATAATTAGAAGAATGTTTTATAATGATAAAAACTAATAAGTTGGTAACCCAGCTAAGAAGTGGTTATATAAATTTGTAAATGTTATAAAACAATTTTGCATGGACGAAAACCCCAGGTTGGAATTTTTCGCAAAATATTTTGAAAAATTCTTCGTCGTACCTTATGTAAATTACGAAGAAAAAGCAATCTGTCATTTTCCTTATTTAGCTTGAAAAGGCATCTTGTGGTGGTTAGGCGAAAGAAAAGAGTTGGGTCACTTTCTCTCATAAGGTTAGCCCTCTATATCCTTACTCTATGATCTTATTTAATGCAAAGTTTGGAGTCGTTATCATGCCGGGGAGTACCTAAAATTGGTTTCCGTAAACTCCATAAGAAATGCATTGAGGAATGTCTCTGGGATCGAACCAAGGACAATCAGAGAAACGTTAAATAGCATACATAAAATACATTTATTATCTTTATCTACATTTTGAAGTTTCTATGTTATCAGGAAGTGATTGTTCAAAAATCTTAAAAATCGTCACAGTGCATTTTAAATGGAAGAATATTTGCCCTGACGTAGCGTTGGACCAAGGATAATTCTGGAAGATGTGCCGATGGTTTTCATTGGATATGCATGGCTTCTAGTAACCTCTTGAATTTCAACTCTCTGGTTTGCCAGGAAGTGCCTCAAAACAATTTTCGAATATCCCAGCAACGTATCTTTATGGGTAAAATCGTGTCTTTGGGGCCTTCTGGCATCGAACCCATGACACTGAGGTTCAAAATTGGTTTTTTTCTGGTGGTTACACGTTAAAGCCAATACGTCGTAAAATTTTCAAGTCAGTGACACCTTCTACAGGGTTGCCACATTCGTAGTTGCTGGACTCTTTGTCGAATCTTAGAATATTAAAGGGCATGCAATCAAAAATGATAATTATTTCAACGAAGTGTACCAAAGGCAACATAGGCAAGTGCTTACAAGTATAACAAGTAGGGCTGAAGTGCTCGCACCACTTGTATTGCTCGGTAAACTTTGATATTGCTTCGACATCTCACCCCAAATAAGAAAAAAGCATTTCTGCCATAGAATTTGTGATAATGCATAGACTGGGGTTAAAGTGTTCAAATATCTTATTAAACAATTTGTTGCAAATTAAAATAATTTTTTGAACAATTTGTGGGTCTCATTATCATTTTAATAAAGGTGCATTCAGTCTCTTTCAATTAATAAAACAACAAGACATGTATTTGATGGCTTACATTCAAAAGTTATGAGCCTTTAAAACAATCTTTGTTTGCTGATTTTTGCAAAAGTTTGGAAACTATAATAACTTTAAAAAATGTTCACTCTGCTTAAACTGAACCACTGGGTTTCTGAAAGAGGTATGTAAATATGGAAAATTTCATAACTTTTAAGAAATAAAAGTTAATTTCTGTTCAATTTCAGCAAGGAATACCTTATTGGTGGAGGGCTTGAGAATCCAATCACACACATTTCCCTCTAGATAGACAGGAGATTCATTTCCTCTTAAGTTTTCTTTAAGTATTTCAAAAATAACTAATCTAATGGATTATTTGGTGATGGATCATAATTAATAAATAACTACTGTTCATGGTTCATGATAAAGTTTATACATTTTTGATTATATTTACTAATTTCCATTTGATTAATTCATTCCAGGTTCTTCATTGTGAATTTGAGAAACAAGCAGAGAGTGTTGAACAACTTGAAGTACTTTACCAGCATCTCTCAGAAGTTAGAATGAACCCTCTCTCTAGTTCAACGAAAGATAATTTGTTATGCAAATGGCAAAAGGCTCGTGAACATTTTCAATGTTTTGGAAAGGAATTGGGATCTGCCCCAAAGACTATTGGTTCAAAAACTGTGGATAGACCTGCCATGGACAAGGGGGTGCATGAGTTTGTGACGCGAGTCAACCTCGTTCGCGAAGGCGTCTCAGCACTCTCCAGGAGAATGTCTGGATTCCCATCTGTGGGCCACGAGTACGATGCATTTGCAACACAAGAGGAATTACTCAAGGTATGTTACTCATCATCGTGTATAACCAGTGTACCAATACTAAAAATACATATGCTTATGTATCAGTGGTGTCTGTATCCTGTTAAGTCTACCTTCCAGCAGAACAAGGAATGGGATGTGTGAAATTTGCAAACAAAGATGAAAAACTTATCTATCCCCTAAAGTGTTGTATTCGCTCAGTTTCATTCATTCATTCTAGAAATTTATAACCACTCAAGATTCTTCGAGGATATATGGATTAGAAGGTTAACAAAATTTGCTCGGGCATCAGTTTGCTGATATAAGACTTTTCCTTGCTCTCAGCATGTTGTTAACATCTCTATACTACTATTTCATTTAATCTCCATAAAGGATGAAGTATGTGCATTGCACCTTTTTGTCAGTTTTAATATCTCTGAGTTAATTTACAAAGGCACTGCCATTGAGTCAAGATACCCCTGAAAAACTTTTTACTTCTTGGATAATTTATGCACTATTGTGTTTAGCCCTTAGCTATGGAGTCAATAACGGAATGATAATATTGCGTATGGATGTAAAAAATCCATGTGGGCTTACAAACAAAGAAAGTGACTATGAATGGAGAAGTTAGATCTTTCTGAGTAAATAAAATATTTTATAATTTTCTGTGACAAATGGTCAGATATTCATAGTGAATGTATGAAAAAAAAATATTTTCTACTCTGGTCTTCTCATTTAAATAATATCTTATTACTGCAATGTATTTGTAATGAAAGCTGCAAATGCTTTTTCCTTCCACATTGCTTTCACTGGGCAAAATTTCAGAAGTTGATGTGTTTTATTTTTTATTAATTTTCTGCTTCATTTTCTTTTCTATAATATTCCTAAAGTCAATGTAACTGATGTGTTCATCCGGCATTAATGGAATTCTAAAGAACTGATTGGAATTGTCTTGGGTGTTCCATGCCTTCAGTCAAATATAGAAATCTTTGGAGAATACAATTACTGTATTTAAATTCAACAATCATATCATTTTTGTCTATAAAAATTATTGAAATTTGCTTTGTGTCAAAATTACAAGAACTATGGCATGAATGAATATTTTGTAAATTATCTTTATAGTTAACAAAAAATCCCCCAGGGGGAACTGAGCATTTTCTCATTAGAAAACACGGGGATTGTAAGTCCATACCATTTTAATGCTAGGGACTTATGCCAGAAGTTATGAAATGGATACAATTTACTGAGATTTCAATATATGCAAACTATGATGCTTAAGTAGCAGGGAAAAAATGGCAGATTAAGAATACATTGCCTGAATTTTCAAAAAATAGAGAATTCAAAATCATGGAGACCCCAAAAGATGCACTCTAATGATCATAGAGATGTGACTTCAACGTCACTTGGGTGCAAAATCTTCCGTTTGAAATATTAATTGCAGGTTTTTGTTAATTTTTTTAGTTGCTTTCTTGACAACGTTAAACCTGCCATGTGAACAGAGGTCACAATTATATCTCCTATATTTGCCTAATCAACCTAATGCAATGCCAGAACGCCATTTGCATTTGCATTTCAAATGGGGATATCTTATTTTAGGGCCTTCCCAGTTCGTTATCAACTTGAGTATTTGGAAGAAATTAGTGTTATCCCTACCATATGTGTTCACATCTTGCAAAAAAGTTCTGAGTTCAACACCAGTTGGATCTACCATTTGAAGTGAATGGCAGGAATTTGTAGAAATCTGTTACTTTAAACAGATTGTTGAAACATATCATATATATGCTTGCAAACAACTCGTCTATTATAAAGAGCTAGTTCCCCAGATATTCCTATACATTTGTAGCAATGTATATAGTGAATACAAGTTCTAACCATGTTCCATTGACTTGAAATTCTTTCTTTAAAGTCAACCTTGCGTACACAGAGGGAGGGGGGCAAGGTGTTACGCTTCAAAAAGACTTGTTGATCTCACTGGCAAAGGGAGTTTTTCTGAGACAACTCAACACATTCTTTCTGACAGGAACAATGCCGTCAAATATGCAGAGGCAATCTCTTGAGTTTTCAACAAGAGATTGTTTTTTCAAGGGAAATATGAAAAGGCTTGCCAAAGCAAGTCCTATATTTACCTATGGAGACATAAAAATTATTTCATGATAAATGAAGTAAATAAATGCAAAATGCCCACTTTTAATCTCACTCTCTACTTTTGGGGTCTCAACCATTACTTAGCTGTTGCAATAAGATCATACATACATTTTCTCTAATACACTCTGAATCGATACAAATTCATTCATTGCTTTCTCGGACTTTGGTAGACACAGACTAAGATAGAAGTATATAGTAACCTGCATTTGAACTCAGATTTGCTTGTGAATAAGCCCAATGTGTATACTTACAGATATCTTTCCCCCTATGCATAATAATGATATAGGGGATTTAGTTACCATTTGGACCATTACTTCCCCCCACAGAATATATAGTTCTTTTTTTATGTTTTGTACTAGGATCTGAAAGAGGGCTTAGCGCTTCTGAAAGTGAAAGTGGATGAGGTGGAATATGACAGGGACAGCGTAATGAAGAGGGCACGGGCAAGGGAACAGGCAGACCAAGCAAGGCGAGTGGTGGACAAACTAAGGGAGGAATGGTCACAAGTTAATCGTGCATATGCTGAAAGACATAGGTGAGCTTGTAAAATAATTCATTTCTGGAAATATTAACCAGTGTGCTGAGGTTTGTGCTCCTTTTTGTTTTTCCTTTGGTTTGCGAACCTTTTCTTAACCCTTAGCTAGTCGTGTGGGGTCAATATGACTCCAGGTGGTGTATTTCCTTTGATAAAACAAAAACTAATCAAGATATTTCAACCAAATGTTTGTTTTGTAAAGATTATTACCTCCTTATGATTATCTGAGAATTTAGTTAATTTTAAGTAATAAAAAGTATGCAATTATGGCAGTGTTACCAAACTTACAAAAATAAATTTTAATAATTATTTAAACAACACTTTAATAATTTTGAAGGTGCCTTTACATGACATAATTCATTGCTAAGTAGCGGAAAAATAATTAACCCAATTTCACATATACCAACTGAAAACAATTAATTTCCAAAACGTTTTCGTGGACAGTTTTAGGTCTTTATCAAATATTTTTCAAAATATAACTATTCTGCTTGCTTTAAATATTCAAAAATCTCTATAATAAAATTAATAAAAATAATCTTCAATATTTTACCAATAATACATGCAGGGCTACTACAATTACAAAAACAAACATAAAAAATGAAAATATCTCATATTGATTGATCACATATTTTAAATAAATAGTTTTTTATTATTATGCAGGAATGAAACCTTTGCAAATTCCATTGCATTATCATATTAGAGATTAAATTATTTTCCATTTAAATTTATTGCATAAATGTTTTCTTATCTCCTCTCTCCTTTCCAACCAAAAGTGGGATAAACTGAATAAAATTTTGAAAATGGTTAAAAATAACAATAGTAATATATTAACTGGGAGTCAACGATTAATATAAATTTAATGTAATTTCAAATAGTGTATTAATAACAGTGTTACAAAGACAAGATGAGGCCAAAAGACCTACCTATGACGGACCTCACAGAGTAAGATCTTCTTCTTGAGAAAAGAAGATGGAAAGATCGCTGTTAGATGATGATGTTTAGAAGTTGTGAAGAATTTGTTTGCAAAGACCAAAATAATTTAATGTTTAATTTTATCATAGTCAGGGAATAAATCATTTTAAATATATTTAACATTGAAAATAAAAAATACTGAAATTATTTATAAAAAATCTAATTCAGGATATTATTTAATTTTATGTCTATATACATGTACTGTATTTGTTATGAATTATTTTGCCTTCAAATTATTTGTATCAGGGCTGAATCGGTTCCGACTTGGAATTTTTTAGGTAATAATTATATAGATCATGGAAAAAGTTGGTAGCACTGTTTTTTTTTGGAGTTTTATAGCCATTATTCATTATCAAGTATAAAAATTGGACTCCTTTTCCTAGGATATTCAAGGTAAGTTATCCTATTTTGCCTGAAAAATAAACTTCATCCTTTGGTTTAAAAACCATGATGTTGGCTAAATTGTATCTATAATGTTTAAAATGCTCTTTGCAGGATAACAAGACACTTCATTAATTCTTACTGAGGAAATCTGTGTTCATTTAATTCCAATATAGTGACAAAGAACTACGCAATAAAAACTTATCAATAATTGGTTTTTAACAGTTGGCGCCCCTGCTTTGTGAAGTTGGTTGGCAATTAATAAGTTTAGAAATATTTATTTATATCAAATAGTTTATATTATAATTTATATACACCAAACTTAGGCTGATACATAAAATGTTCAAAAAATAACACTTTCATAGGTTGGTAACACTGATAAGGATTAAGTTTACGATTTTTAAATGTTAGTAATCGATTTGCCATTGTCAAAAACCCTAGACTGAAAGTGTTATAAAAATATTTAAAAATTTATTTTCTCCCTTTATTTTAAAGTTTTTCCCAAAAGGAGAGAAATCAATTTTTATTATTTTCCTGAAGTTGGAATTTAAAATAAAGTGTAATTTTGCTAAAAAAAATTAAAATAATTAAACCTCTTCTACATGCTTTGAAAGTTCAACACTCCTACATCAATTTTTAATCGGAAAAAATATCTATAAAATAAGTAGCGCTCCCTCCCTTGTATCTCCATTTTGTTGTGATGAGGGAGCCAAGTGAAGGAGCTCCTGATGGACAGGTGGAAGGAGATACCCTGGTCCTCTAGCATTGGGCAAACGACCCTATATCGGAAAAAAATTACTTGTTACGAAACTCAATGATAATCGAAACTGAATTTGGAAACAGAAATTGGATATACAGATAGCAGCATGGAATTTTCGAACTTTGAATAAACTAGGTGCTCTACAAGGCCTTACGGAAGAGATGGAAAAATATAATATAGGAATTGTTGCTATTCAAGAAGTGAAAAGGAGAGGGAATCCTAAGCAGCGGAAAATACCAAGACAAGATGTAAAAATAGTCATAGGAGACCTTAATGCAAAGATTGATAAAGAAGGAGCGTTTAGAGAAATCATTGGAAAGGAAAGTCTTCATGACATAATAAATGATTGATTTTAATGCGAAATTGATGGTGGTAAAGATCACGTGGTTTCAGCAAAAAAACATAAGAAAGGCAATTTGGTGCTCACCAGATGGAGTTACTTTTGACCAAATTAGCCATGTCATCATTGATAGGAGACATGCATCTGACATACTTAAGGTAGACATCTGCAGAGGAGCTGACTGTGACTCTGGCCATCACATGGTTCGAGTGAAATACAGAGAGCGTATAGCAATTTAGAGATCCACTAAGAAGGAGAAAGCACCTAGGAGACAAAATGCCTCAAAACTCAAGGAAAAGGCAACCGCCCAACAATGTAAAACTGAGTTGGGAAAGAAATTATAAATTCAATAAGTGAACTGGAAGAGAGAAAGTATAAAAGGAAAGTGGAGTACAATAAAGAATGTTTGACAAGAAACAGCTGATGAAGGGGGTTGAAGGTAGGGAAAAGAGGCATGGAAGGTTTGATGAAGTATGTTAAGAAATAATAAAGAACAGAAACAAGGCAAGGAGAAAAATGATTAACAGGACAACAAGAACACATGTAGAGCAATTCAGACAGAAGAGAAAGGAGGCAGATAAACTATCAGAAAACAAAGAGAGTTCAAGTATTTGGGAGTGTTAGTGACAAAAGAAAATTATATAAAAGAGGAAATAAAATCTAGGATCACAACTGGCAATAGAGCTAACTCTATTGATGGTAATGAAGTCGAGGAGCCTAAGCAGAAATTTAAAAATTAAAGTCTACCAAAAGGTGATACTGTTACAGCTCTGAAACATGGACTTCTCGAGATAAGGAGTTAAGGAGGAAGGCCATTGGAGAACACGAAAGAATAGAGAACTGTAAAAACTATCAACAGCCTAATCTGGTGTCAGAATAGATTAAGATGGTTAAGACATGTCGAAAGGATGCCTAAAGACAAAATGGTGAAGAAAATATGAAGGACATGCAGGTGGCAGAAGATTGAGAGGACGGCCATGAAAAAGATGGCTGGATGATGTAGAGTACGATCTAAGGAAGATGAAAGTTAAAAGATGGAGAATGCTTGCAATTGATCACAAATCCTGGGCTAATATTGTCAGAGAGGCCAAGGCCCGGCAAGGGGTAAGTAACGTTGGGTAGTAAGGAAGTAAGTAAGTAGCAGCAATTTTGGTACATACGTAAACAATTTATTGAATTAATAATTAATGGAAAATTATAATACATTTAAAAAGTTATATAACTTTTTTTAAAAGATTAATTTTTAACTATGATACATTGAATCCATTGATGTACAGTAAAATGGGGTCAATTCAGAGAATGTTGGGGTTATATTGACCCCACACGACTAATCATGCAACTAATTAAGGGTTACGCATGTATGTATACTCTGTAAGTCTTTTACTTGCATTGCAATATATTATTCGATAATTGCATAAAATTATTTCTATGTTAGGCTTATGGTTTTACTATTAGTAACATGTATGCAAGGATATTTTTTCTCTTTCCTTGTGATCGGTTTATTTTATGCTTATTTTTTATTTGGGTTTAGATTTTTAAAATTATTTTTATCTTTGCTTTCTTGCTTGCAGAGTTATATTTTTTACTATTTTTTGTTGGATTTCTTTTTCCTGTCAGTGATTTCCAGCAGGTTTTAGTTCATCATCTTCACCTAGGTTGTGAAGTATTTTCCCAATGATATACTTTTTACAAATTAATTTCTGTAAATATTAAAGCAAAATGTGATGTTAGGTAAAACAAAGATGCATTTGATTTCCTTCTAACCTCTCTAAATAACTATTTTTCTTTAATCTGTTGCAGTGGTAATATATTACTTACTTTCATTCTGCTATCATAAAAATTGAACACAATACTGTAATTGAAAACATTTCTCATTTCTCTCTATCATTTTATATTTTCTTTGAATAAACTTAAAATAGTAATTTACGCTGGCTTCTTGCATTTGCAGCCGGTGGGTTAAGTGCAATGAAGTTTGGAAAGGATTGCAGACGAGTTGTGCTTCATTTACTGAATGGCTTGCTCTTGCTGAATCTATGGTTGCTTCACTTTCTGAGAGGGAGCTGCCTTTGGAAGAGGCTAGGATCAAGCAGAAGGAGCTAGAAAAACAAGTGACAACACGGCACAGGTATTTTATATCCAGTGCTTAATATTATTAAAATTATTCTGACAGCTTAGGTGATTTCGCACATTGGCTCCCACTGAACCCAGGACTACCTTCACCAAATGCACTTGTATTGTCCACTTGAATATCTGGGAGCCCCAGAGCTTGTATTAAGATTTGATGGTTTTTGAACTCCAAAAAGAGTTGGCTGACAGTTTCACCATTTTCTAAAGGACAGTACAATCTTTAATTCTGTCCTGTTTTCATAGAAAAAAATCTGATGTGGGCAGCACATGACCTTCTCCATGTATAATTTATCTACGACAGTATTTTCAAACTCTATATTCAATCTAAACTTGGAAGATAAGTGATTAATTTATATCATATTATCTTTTATGTTACAAACATTATAAATAATGTTTTTCGGGACATGTTTGATGAAAAACGGTGAAATTGGACTTTTGAGTATACTAAAAACACCAATTTAGGATGATTCATAAAACTGATTATATATCCAACTCAATATAATAGACGATGGAAACGAAATCAAAATACTAACGAAGAGCAAAACAACACATGAGCAACACAAACTATTAACAAAAAATTTAAAGAGTGGAAACTTAAAAAGTAACAGTGAATGACGAAAATTATTAATACATGATACATAAAAGAAAGCTATTAAAGAAGACAAATGGAAAATTATTAATACATGATACACAAAAGAAAGCTATTAAAGAAGACAAATGGAAAATTATTAATACATGATACACAAAAGAAAGCTATTAAAGAAGACAAATGGAAAATTATTAATACATGATACACAAAAGAAAGCTATTAAAGAAGACAAATGGAAAATTATTAATACATGATACACAAAAGAAAGCTATTAAAGAAGACAAATGGAAAATTATTAATACATGATACACAAAAGAAAGCTATTAAAGAAGACAAATGGAAAATTATTAATACATGATACATAAAATAAAGCTATTAAAGAAGACAAATGGAAAATTCTCCTCTCCCCCAACTACCCCTCCTTTTTCCTCTCCCCCAACTACCCCTCCTTTTTCCTCTCCCCCAACTACCCCTCTAAGTCTTTTTGGGGGTTCTTATTCTTTTTCTTTAGCGGGGCCACCCTCAGCCACTTGTGTTTTGGGCTTGCACATAAACTTTAAACTGAATGTATTACTCTAAATAAGGTAAACAAACAGGCCTGGTTTTGAGCGTTACAGTATAGAGTACGATGTGTTTGTGTGGGAGTTGGTGAGTTTAGTCAGGCACCATTGTATGTAACCTTTAAAACCATTTAGATTCATGTTTACCTCACTTGAGTCCATGGATGAGATTGGCATGAGATGATGGTGTCCTTCACACAATTTATGACAGTACTTTTCTTAGACATCCATTTCCTTTTTCAGGACAATGACAAATATCTGCAGATGGAGTCGGGATGTTGTGGCTAGAAGCTCTGGTCCTGAATCAGTGGAATTGCAGGAGAAAGTCGATGGCCTCCTTAACAGATGGAGAGTGATCCTTGCTGAGCTTACAATTCGTAGAGACAAGTAAGTTCTTCTCCTCTGTAAAATCATTATTTAATGTTGCTCTCTATCCACATGTACACACTGATAGTAACATATTGATGGTTTATGTATTCACTGGCTTTGGTCACTGATTGTTTTTGTGTTGACTTATTGAAACCCACAGGTTTGCCGCCTTCAATTATTTTGTGTCAAATAAAAAATCGAGATGGAAGAGTGACATATCAAACAAGAGTTTAATCAACAAAAACCACCACAGAGATTATAAGGAATTAACAAATTAGTGTGATAAACTACCTTGCACAACCAAGAGATAATGGAAGCTCCCTGTTTGCCTACTCATGAAACAATTTACTCTTCTCTCTCTCCCCTGAATGGCCTTGTCCATTGCTTTTCACTTCCCAACGGCCACAGCAGATGAAACCGTAGCACACATTCAAACGATATCACCACAATATACCACTCCACGATCACCACTGATTGTAACATTTTGATGGTTTTGTATTCAATGTCTTAACTAAACTCGACATATGAAGGTGTTACTTCGTGGAAGGCCATAATAATAGAAAAGTATTACTTTTTTCACTTCGTATATTTACGCGGCATGTTTTAATAGTGGAATAGCATTATCAGGCAACTTTTTGTTTACTGTTAATCAATTTACACAAAATAAAAATAGCAAACAATGATGTTTGTCTGCTGGAAAAATAGGTTGCATCAATAAATTCTGTGAGAGTGGAAGTAATTCTATTTCATTACTGTCTTAACTATTTTCCTTGCCTTTTTTCCCTCTTTATGTTATTTGATTTTATCAGATGGTCAATCTTGGTTGTCTGATAAAATCAATCTTTTGAAATAAAAAGCTTACTTAACCTTCCATTGTTCACAGAATTTCTCAATGTAAAACTTAGAGCTTAATAGTTTGAAATGATGCTTCCAATTTAGCTTTCTTCTTTCTTTTTTTAGCTAGATCTGGTGTATTTTATTATCACTTATCATTTATATGCAAAAAATTATGTATTAGTAGATTCAAGAGTTTGTTTGGGCACTGTTTAAGTGAAAACCATGTTTGTTGATATTAAATTTATGAATTCAATCTCAATATTGATGCAAGTATTTATGTGAGGAAAAGAACGAAATTTTGAATTAGCTTGTAATTGCTTGAATTTAAAAAAAAATCATTATTTCAACTAATTGGTCTACCTTACCCCTAAAATTACTGTTAAGAATTGGTATTCTAAAGAGGCTTTGTTATTGATTTCTTTGACTGAAATTGTATTGTGAAACAAGTTAAACAAATAGGAGTACCAAACTCAATTTTAAGTATGAATGTTATCTACATTTTTACTGTGAAAGAATTGTTGGCTTTGTTTAAAGATCATTTGTTAAATTTTTCTCAGAATAAAGATAGAATAATGTCTTAAGGGACCAGGAATCAAATGAATGATTTAGTCTGACCCAGGCAGACATTTTTCAAGTCCGTTTTTCCGTGGGATTTTTTCTGGGTGCACGCCCTTGTAATATACCTTTAATCCTATTTCTTGGATTTCCTTTTTTATGCTTATAGTGGGATATCTAAATTAGTGCTCAGCAGCTCTGATGAGAGTTCACTTTAATAAATAGTATTTTTTGTCACTGCTTGGATATGAATCTTTTATTCTCTAAAAAAGAAATTTTGGAGTAATTGCCAATATGTTAGAATTATGCAAATTGTCTCGATTTGTTGTAATTCATCACTGACTAGTGACTAGTGAGATTAAGAGATAAAAACAATTATTTCCAGGATTGCTGCTATGGAAGCTACTCAGAAGGAGAAAAAGTGTGGCTCGAGGATGGAAAGCAGTCATGCATGGCTTGCTCAAGTCAGGTCTCTGTTTGATTCTCCAGCCAATCCATCAGATGAGGAGTCTCTTAATGCACGTCTAAAGGCTATTAAGGTCAGTTTCTCCCATTTGAAGAAATAGGTGTATTCAGAATGGCACAACTTCACATGTGGAGATTCAAAATCTGCATCAGATTGTCCCTACTTTTATTTGGATCATCTCTGCCATATAAAATTGGGAGCCACAAAACTCCATTTTCAATCAGGGTAATAAAGCAAATCCACAGAGTGTCAAATCAAGTGTTGGAAGGCATTCATGCCATTTTAAAACTAGCTAATGGATAAGATGGCATGGCTAGTGTGATTATGGAACTACATATATATGCCGGCATATAAGTCTACCTTAGAAGCCCAAAATTTTAGGGGTCAACTTATACCCCGGGTCAACTTATCTGCCGGCATATACGGTACTTTCTTGCCAAAGTTTGGGACACCTCCTGTGTACATATTTAATTAGCTGTTATAAAACCTCACAGTAGTAGTAAAATTGGCTGTTTGTCTATTTAGGAGGAGTTCTTCTTCTTTACTTAGCTCTCCTCTTTTCTATTATGAGGATTTTTGTTTCAAATCTCTGTCATCATTGATGATAATCCGAGACAGGAATTTTGGATCATTCGAAGCTAATTGAATGAAATTCTCTAGTAAAGTAGATCATGATGTTTTGTAATTCAATTACATCCTATAACTTAAATAATTGGAATTTTTATAAAATCATAGGTTGTTGATCTATACAGGAGTATACATATAGTGGTATTAAGGCATACTTAAGGTGAATTAAACAAATATGTAGTGTTATTGTTTCCTTTACAATTAGCTTGCCTTTTGAACTATTTTCAGCTAGCTGACAGGTAAAAAAAAGTAACCCTAATTGTATTTACTTATCCTGGAGAATGAATTTAATTCTTGAATATATTTTGGATTGAAATATTTTGGGACGAATGCATTTGAAAAACCTTTTCTTTAATCTATAAAATATTTTAATCTAAATTCATTTATGAAATAATGATATGTGTAATAAAATTTGTACTGAGCAAATATTGTATGTGAAGGTTCAAGAGGATGAACTACTACTTCGGAAGACGGAAGTTGAAAGGAGGGAGGGAGGCCCATTAAGCCCAGATCAGCTCAGAGCTCTCAGTTCCTCTATGGAGAAGGTATTTCAACGCAGTTTATAGAAATTTATGTTCTACATTTGAAGAAATGAATTACAATTTCTTAACCCTAAATTAGTCGAGTGAAAAAAAGTTATATAATTAGTCGAGTGGGGTTAAATTGAGCCCAAAATTCTCTGATTCTTTAAGACCTCTTTCAATGGTAAGTCAACTGATTTAATTTATTGCAGTTCATAAGTGCTTCTTTATAAAATAAGTGTAACTTTTTAACGAAATATCTTTTTCCATTAATTATTAATAAAATAAAATGTTTAAACATGTATCAAAATTGCAATAACTAATATCATATATATATTTTCCTAATAAGAATTAATGTAAGAGTTTCAAAGATTTGGAATATATAGTAGAGGGATATTATTTTGATTTTCTTCAGTACTGCAGTATGTTTTAAATGCTATCTGTCGGAAAATAATGAAAATTATTTTCATTCATTTTGGCAAAAAAGTTCAAATATGGGGCAAAAATAAATTTTTGAATTTTTCTATGAAACTTTGAGTTTAGGGGTTTTCGACTATGACGAAACAATTAGTAATACTTTCAAAACTGTAAAATTAATCCTTATAAGTGTTACCAACCTATAAAAGTGTTATTAAAAATATTATTACATTAACTCTATAAGTAAATTATAAATCTGGTGGTAGTGATTGGACATTACATAAAATACAAGCATACATTCATACAGTCGTACATGGTCAAACAATATATAGATAGTCAATATAAATATAAATAAACACTATACCTGTCGGGCATTTGCCCACAGAGGGAGGGAAACCCCTCGGAGGATCTCATGATCCCTTGATCCTTTCCCTCTCTGAAAACCAAACTGGTCTTCTCTGATTTGCCCTTTAATTTTTCCCTTGTCCCTTCTATTCAGAACTCTTCGAAGTACTTTTGCCACGTGAGAGATTAGGCTAATCGTACGATAATCCTGACATTCTGTAGCCTTGTTCTTTTTCTGTAAAGGATTCAAAATAATTTTGGTAAAATCCTCTGGCCATTGCCCTTCATCATAAATTTTCCTAATTAATTCATAGAAACATCTCTCACCCTTATCCCCCAGGTTCTTAAGGAACTCCACTGAGATCTCGTCAACCCCCGTTGCTTTATTCCCTTTCATATCCTGCAATGCCCGTTCTATTTCACAATCAAGTAACCCAGGTCCACTATCATCTTCTTCAACTTCTTCCTTACTTTCTATGCTGGTGGGTTTCAAGTTTTTCCCATACAATTCCTCAATGTATTCCACCCTTATGGTGACTGGATCCCTTAATAGATTTCCCTTGCTGTCTTGAACCGTCACCATTCTATTACTCATTCTATTCCCCGTCAGTCGCTTTACTTTACTGTACATTAGGTCGACCCTCCTGCTTTCCACCAGCTTTTCTATTTGATTACACTGCCCCTTCCACCACTGTTCCCTAGCCTTATTAGTTTCCCTTCTTAGTTCATTGTCTAGTGCTCTGCGCCCATGGTTGGTGTTGACTCTTTACCATTTCCTTCTTTCCTCCATTTTATTTAACATTTCTACAGTTACCCATGGTTTTCTAATTTTAGTTTATTTACAACAACCTCCCAACAGTTTTTTTAGCACAATCCTTGACACAATTTTTAAACTTTTCCCATTCCTCGTTAGTGATTAGTTCCCTCCCCTTACTATCAAGAGCCTTGCTGACCGACTCCTGAAGTTCTTTAGACTTCCCACCCCTTAGAGCTTCTAAATTCCATTTTGGTGTACGTTTTGGTCGAATGATCTTTTTAAACTTAAGCTCGGTTTTCATCATGACCAGGTTATGATCTGAATCGACATCAGCACCAGGAAAACTTCGGGAGTTTTTAACACTATTTCTAAACATCTTTCTTACCAAAATGTAATCAATTTGGTACCTATCTGAATACCCGCGCTTTTTCCATGTGTACCTCGGTCTGTTGTGGTGCTGAAAGAGTGTGTTTGTGATGCAGAGATTATTTCTCTTGCTTAAGTCTATCAGTTTCTGTCCTCTGTCGTTCCTTTTCCCTAAACCGAATTCTCCCACCCCTTCCCCATCTTTGCTTTGCCCAACTACTACGTTCCAGTCTCCCGTAAAAACAAGATTTTTATTGCCTTTAACCCTTCCCATAACCTCCACTATTTGTTCATAAACCATGTCTACATCATCTTCACTGTAATCACTAGTGGGCAAGTACACCTGAACTATAACCGTGTTTACTGGTTCAGACTTTACTTCTACCGACATAACCCGATCGCTTATTAGCTCGGTGGCTATCACGGATTTTCCCTCTTTCTTATTCAACACTACAGCTACTCCCCTCTGGCTTGTATTTCCCTCACTGAAAATGTCTCTAAAATCATCGCTCCAGAAGTCTCCCTCATTTTTCCACCACACTTTGCATAACCCTAGTACATTTACGTTGGATTTTCATTTCTAACTTTACGTTTTTCAACTTCCCTTTTCTGAGCATTGTCCTAACATCCAGGTCCCCACCCTCGTTTCCATCTTCTCTCTTCTTTTCTTGTTGTTCCTTGTGTAAGGGTTTCGTGGAATGAAGACCGAGATGGCCTTACTCCCATCACTGCCAGGCATGTCACTTATCCTAGAAGGCTGAGTCCCTTTGCCAGTACCAATATTATTACGGTTGTGCATCATGACATAGGATAAGTAGTCAAGGTGGTCTCCTGTTGCCGTCCTCAACAGTGTTTTTTTACCATGACACCAACACTCATTATGACTGCCTCACTGAGATACAGACGCTGCTTGTGCTGGACTACCTTTCCCTACAGGGTTCAAAGAACTTAAGATCCCCAAAACTGGCCATTCCAGGGACCTGTTTTTGGGAAATTTTCACGCCGAAATGTCTATCCACTAATTTTCCCGTATTTTCGGTACTCAAAAAACTAAAGTTTCAGTAGGCACGGAGTTACGATGAATGGATTGTGAAATTTTTCGAAGAAAGAGAAATGTTTGTTGTTCAATTTGCGCTTTACCTCGTATCAATAAAGCACACTCAAAGCGGGTGACATGGTTTCAAATGTTTTGTACTGTGTTCTCATTCAAATGGCCATAACTCACTTGCAAAAATAGCAGGAAATTCTCAAAAAAGTATTGTAAAGCTGAAAAAATTCTCCAACTTTTCCATTATTTTGATTTATTCTCAAAAATTTTCCAAACTCTGTATAACTTGATAAAAAAACACTTATTCTCAAAAAAATTTCTTTTTCCTTCAACGGAACGCCATTGCTTCCTTAAAAGTCAAAACACCAATTTAAAGCAAGCATCTTAAACTATACATCAATACTAACATTTTGATGGGTTGGAGGCTAAGAAAGGCCTAACCAGCTCAGAGATACGGTCATTTTAAAATGTTTTTTTTTTTAGAAAATTTTAGGTGTCCCTTTAATTTTAGTGCATAGTATAATATTTTTTCTTTTGACCTCGTTATATTGTAATCAGTCAAGCAGTGGTCGACTCTATCCACACCTCCCATCGTCTTATTGCTGCCTTCCACTGCCCTTGCTTTCCTAACAATTTATCTTCTTTTCCCTTCCTCATCCACCATCTCAGTATTCTGGAACTTATAGAGAAAATAGCATCTCTTGCAGCCCTCGGCCAGTCCTAATTATTTTCTCTCTCATGTATGAAGCCCTTATAATAATAAAAGGTGTTGGTGGTGATGGGACTGTCTGTTTTTCGGTCAGCAATTAGTCGGAATTTGTATTCATATTTAACAATATCATCTAGGCAAAAGCATTAATTGAATGCCCGTAATTAGCAGAATGTAAAATAAAGCCGCAATAATACATGTGATCTCATAAAATGAATGCAATTCTTGCTTTTACACGCATACTGATGTATGCCATAGCACATATGGATGTTTGTATGTGCTGTGTTTCTTGGAGCGTGAATCCGTCTAAAGACATGGAACTCTTTTAATAATAAATGTAAATAACCATCAATAATTCATTAGGTAAAATGTTGGGGAACGCTTGACATCCTTTACATAGTTTACTGTTTCCCCGTGCGAGAATCGACAATGGAAAAATAATGATTTCGCTTGAAGAAAACTACAAATAAAAGAGAAATTTATAAAACCAAGACACAGTCTTTCATGTGATTGAATTTTCTAATTTTTAAATGTATAATCATTAACTTTTGACTGATGTGGAAGGTATCATTTTTGGTCATTTTAAAACACAATTTTACCATCAGATTCCATTAAAATCATATATTTCATCCTTATATGAAAGGCCAAGACAATTGAACAATATTAGTTCAGTCTAGTTAATCCAAGCGAAACTATATACAAGTCTTAATTACATATAAGGAAGTGCTAAAGCCGAAAGTTGCTGTACCTCAGTTCACAAGGAGGTGAGCGGATTTTGCTTGTATGGCAAATATTAAAAAATCAAAAATACCTATCCCTTTATATGAATTGAGGTTTTACTATCTGACGAATACTAAACTGATTTGAAGACAGCAATAGTTACAGCACTAACCTTAAGAAGCACCTAAGGGATTCGTGGAAATCTAACCTCCAAGAAATCAGTCAGTGAGTGTATCAAAGATACTACTTACTAATTTTCTACTACTTCCACTGATACTAAGTTCTGAAAATCACGCATGGAATTCCAGTTAATAGAAGTACGAAATTTAGGGATTCACTATAGGGGTAATTGTATATAAGATATCGATATATTATTACCATAAGTATCCTTATATTCGAATTTGGGCACTGGAAAATATTCCACAAATAATGCAAGTTAAATTCAAACATCAACCATTTAAGACCATACAAACTAACTAATGCAATAATAGGTATCTTCCCTATAAGATTTCTTTCAAAACTTTAGTAAGAAATCAACAAAGGACAACAACAAATCTTGGTTGCCTAACATTTCATCCATAACATCAATATTTACATCTGCTTTTACACCCCTTGCTTCTTCATTTGTCAACTCATTTGCCCTCCCATTGGTTGAGATGAAGCATGAGACCATCGCCTCCAGAAATGCTCGGATATTTCCCCTTAAAGTGGTTGGGGGCAGTGGGGTTGGCTGTTTCTTGCCTGATTTCCTTACAGAATACAATTCAGAGGCAAAGTCGGTGAGTGAGCACGGAATCCTCTCAAGTCGGTTGGGTTGAAAGTCAAACCAACTGCTTCCAAACCGAAAAGTTACAGAATAGGGCCCCAGGACAGGACATGTTGTGACATTTCTATCTTCTCTCTGTATCAGGGTTAGATGGAAGATGAGACTTTTAAGTCTCAATCTCGCCCAAATAAAGACGATTTATTATTATTATTATCAATAATCTTCGGAAGTTTCTTTTAAACAAGACCATGCCAATTGGATGCAGTTAAAAATTTTCAATTCCTGGATTTTCAGAGATCTGCCTCCCCTTCTCACTGATGATGGTGCCATCAATAGGGATATTGGAAGATCTCGCTTGTTGGTACCATGTGAAAAGAATTCTCTTCAGATCACCGTAACTCGAATCTTTTCCAGTCTTCCTCTTCTTGCATGCCTTCCCGCACTTTTCGGCTTGTTCCCTTATCTCCCTTTTCTTGGATAGTATGGAGTTGAGGGTAGATACCGGAAAACCAAGACGCTTTGCTGCATCTACGCGTTTTTCTCCAGGGCTATTTTCTATTTCTCCAATTATCGCCAATCTCTCAGAGTCCTGACTTGCTTCTTAATGATAGACATTGCAGCTTTCTGTGGCACAAAGTAGACAGAGATGTTAACTAATCACCACCACTGACGTACTGAACTCCTAGAGATGGTCCAAACAGGGAGAAATATGAAAGTAAACGGAGAAAGCCAAACGGTTCGGATGCACACCCATGTGTTTTAAATGGAGGAAGATTTTCTATTTAAGTAAATTCATACATACATGAGTGTTCTACCTTCCGGTAGGTTCATGTGCCTTCAAAAATTCCTATTTAACACCATCACCTTCACTGCCTTGTACCCCATCCCTTCTGCAATCCAACATCATCTGCCTTCCCCTCTGATATCTCCCTTGAATTATACCCTCAATTGCTTTCTTCAGCAGCTCCTCTTCTCCTAAAATTTGACCCACCCATTTCCTCTATTGATGCTTAATCACTTCTTTTAAAAACCCTCTCCACCCTTACCATTTCCAACCAACCAATGTAAATTGAATTTTCATGTTAAGGCTTGCACCTAAGAAAATTCCTAAGGAAGAACAGCCATGAAAAAAGCCAGATGGGCTCAGGAATAGAACCTGGATATCCCAATTGCTGGTTAGTTGCTCTACCAATTTAGCAGTTAGGCCAGAACATTCTGACATGACATTTGGTATGTCAAAATATTGTGGCCCAATTGGCGGGGTTAGGATGCCAGTCCTGACAGAAGGTTTTCAAGTCTGTTCTTCCTTGGCAAACTATACAATACGTTCTATTCAATTTAATTTGAAATGTGATGTTGAACAGTATTTGTTGATAAATTTTGGCATTATTTATTATGCTAGCTAGTAGACTATGCTTCTGATTACAAAAGACTTACCTTTTGGAAATATTTGGAAAGAAATGTAAGAGATATTTTGACTTTGAATTGGTCTATGAATTTTATGTGATTTTACACTTTTCTAGGTTCATGAAGGTCTTATGGCAAATCGAGATTGTGTTGAAAGAAGATTGGCTTCCTTATCTAAATATATTGGAAGATTGGACAAATCATTAGCTTGGGCTGCAGATGCACGTTCAACATTGGATGCAGCTAAAAGTGGTGTAAAATCGGAAGCTTTGTCCCAGACAATTGAGATATTGAAGGTATATTATTTAACATTAATTTAAGTTAAATGATTGATAATTATATTGCGCCAAATTGAAGGTCCATCAGCTATTTCAAGTTGAAATTTTGAGGATTAATTTTATACTATGGTTGTGGTAGATTTCCTTTGGTTCAGTCATATATTTGAGCACAATAACCAGAGGATGGGAGGTAACCATTTCCAAACATTAATAATGTATATCCTTCAACCCTTAAAGCACTGCCTTCAAGGTGCCTTTATTTCTTGTGTTAAGCTACTCCTCTTCATTTTGCCTATTATTCTAATAGTTCATAGAATTTTACTGTTGTCTATTAAATGTAAATTACCTGCAGTCCTGAATATTTGTAATTCCCAAGTTGGAATCAGCATTTATCTGTATTTATTTTTACCAGTGGAATGAATAATTTTGTTCCTAAACAACTGCAATTTTTATACTTTTGTTCAATCCCTACCAAAAAACATGGAAACTTAAAACCCGGCGTGTGAATAGAGATCATAAATACATTTCATAATTGCTGTTTCCCTCATGATCCTTGGTTCCATTCCAGAGCTCCATTTACATTCCTTAATGCATTGTAAATGGGGATAATGGAAACTTATTCTAGGGTTGTTTGAGGAAACTTTGGATTGAATAAGTTTTATTTCTACCAAGATGTTATATGTATTCATATCTTCGAAAAGTTTCTGGGCTTGACACTAGGCATCTCTACTATTTGAAATGTATGGCAGGAATTCCAAATTTTGTATGATGGATTTACTGAGAAGATGCTAATTTTTATTTGTTTTTGAGATTAAATGGAATTATATTTCTATAAATAATGCAGTAGCTGAAGTACCTACTTCAATTGAAATGAAAGATACAGATTTCTTTGGAGGAACGATAATTCCATTACTTTTGTGATGCAGGTCATAAAGAGACTGCCACATATATACTTCAGGTCTGATTTTAGCATGAAAAGATTTTCATGTGATAATTCTATTTGGAGATGATTGTGTCATCTCACTTGTGTTTTCTTTTACAGGAGATGAGTAGTATCTTATTCATAATTTGTTACATTTTTCCTTCATAGTTCAGCAAACTTATGCATATTAATACTGATTAATTTCTACAGGCCAACATTTCTGATCATGAAACAGATGTGAAGGAAGTATTTGAAAACTTCACCAATCTTGAGAAGGAATGCCAGGGAACGAGACAACCTGTTTCATCTGAGCTCCAGGTAATCAGTTTCCTAAATGTAAGAGTTTGATTAGCAAAAATACTGCTATGGGAGGTTCTTATGTGGAATACTAAAACAAAGAGATTTTTACAGTCTGTGAAATCAGTCTAAGCCAGAAACATTAACCCTCAAGCACTCGCGCTGGAGCACTCAGTGCGCCAGTGTATACATTTTCATTCGTAACTTTTTTATTTTTCCTTATAATCATTCTGTGTCCCTCAAGTCTTCCTACAATAATGTTATCTATGTACCGCCCGAGTTTCGCATAAATTGGGTTCAATTTACGGCAACAAAGAAACTCTTTTGAAGCTCATGTCGCGCTGGTGCCCAGGTTCATCTGAATATTTTACTGCAAAGAGGAGTAAATTTTTTGGGATAATAAGACCATTTCTCAATTGAATATTGAATTTCTCATTGACCAATAATAAATGAATGTGAACTGGGAAGGTTTGTGCACAACTTTATACATAAGTTATTTCCTTGAAGGTTTCAAGCGTTTACAAATGTTAAAGAGTGATTCATTCTGTTTATCATTAAAAATCTATTGAAAAATAAATGCCATCAATCGATTTTCAAGGCTTAAACTATTGTATAGTGGCTATAAATTATAAAGTTACAGAAATCATCTGATTTGAAGAAAATGTTTCTAAATAATCACTGGCACACAGAGTGTGCCGGCACAACTGTTGGTGTTATGCCATGGGGTGCGAGTGCTTGAGGGTAAAACTGGGGAACTATATTTAACCAAATGTCTGTTGAGTTCAGTTTTTCAGCTGTTTAAAAGTTGAATAGGAATGCAGATTTCAAAACTCTTGTTAGTTTTCTTCCATCACCTCAAGTTCTTTGTCTACAGCTTATTAACACTCTCCAATCTATGGATCTGATAACACGTGCCGTTTGGTATACTTGTGATTTGGCAAGAGCCCAGAGATCATTCAAGTGACTGCTACTTTTGTATACTGAAAATGTAAGGATGTATGTAACAAGAAAAACAAATTTAAATTAGATTATCCTAGTTTATCATCAGCTATATTCAGCTGAAATTGGAGTGCCAGTTTCCCAAGAAATTGAAATGTTTATTTTGAAATGCTGTAATGCTAGTGTGGTAAAAATCAAATTGATACCAACAATGAAGATTTTGAAATCGAAGATGACTCAATTGTAAAGGATTTGATAAGTATGATTGGAGTTATTTTGCATGGGAACTATCTGAAAGTCACCAAGACTGCATGAGAAAAACTTGCTTTAAAAAGGAACTAAAATAAATCCTTCTTTTGATCGAGAGAAAGGTCATCTCTGCAGTACATTTGAAGTGACTGCATTTTTGTACTGTCATAACGTACATGGTTTAATGAAGGACTTGGGATTTCCATCCCATACCGCACCTCAATCGCGATTGCTCGTCGATAGCTCAAAGTGTGTCCTCCACAATTGAAATTTATTTGGTGCAATCCCAAAAGGCCGGCCATTCAGTTTGGTGAGAATATGAAGTCATAAAGTGATTTGTTACTTTATCACATGCTCAAATGGATAATCTGTATTGACCTTAAAATGGTCTGCTTCCTTCTTGGTCAGCAATGCGGATATACCAAGTATCCCTGTTTTATTTGTGTGCGAGCCATTAGAGACAATGAGAAGCAACGGATGCTATCAAATTAGAAGCAAAGATCTGACCACTAACCTGTTCATCCAAACATTGTATATTATCCTCTTCAGAAAAAAACATTAAACTTCCACCTTTGTACATAAAAATGAGTCTCATGAAGCAATCTGTTCATGCAAACTGAATCTTCAATAATCTGATTTTGACATTTTCTGTCTTTTGAAAAGGACATTCTGTTTGATGGTCCTCAGATTTGGCAGCTCATTAAAGACATTCCATGACAGAACTTCAAAAGTATGCTTTATTGTCAATCAAACCCCTTCTCAAAGACTTTTTTGGAAATGCTTGTGCACAGAATTATACCGAAATTGTACAGCAACTATAATTGTACAGCAACTATAATTGAACAACTATAATTGTACAGCAACTATAATTGTACAGCAACTATAATTGTACAGCAACTATAATTGAACAACTATAATTGTACAGCAACTATTGGAAAGCTTCAAAATACTTGGTTGCAACATGAAAATCAAATTGGATTTTCCGCTCATTTTGTGAAAGTGTTGAGCAGGGAGAGCGATTCCACCAAATACGGAGGCACAGAGGCATTATATTTGATGGCTTTTGTTGTGTCTGTTGGAGCACTAGGGGAGATTCCCCACGTATTGAATGCTCAAATTTTGTATGAATAAGATAATTCTCCGTGAACACTTCATTTGGTTATTTTTTCTTTAATTTCCTTAGTATGCATATCTTTTATGACTTTTGGGACTAAGAGAGGCTATCCTGTAGCTTAAAAAGTTGATTGAGAGAATCTGGAGTCATTTTTTAAATTAATGGCTAAACATTTACCAAAAACAATTTTTGGGTCTCCAGTGAGTTAAAACCTGTGCAACACAAATGGCAGTCTATATTCCTTCAACCTAGACCATGAAAAACTATTATTCAAACCTGTGGAAGGTGGAAAAAATTTTCTTTCTTTCAAAGCATGTATCATTGGCTTACTTCTCTTCCTAGTTCATTTACCATCTTGAAGGAATAAACAAATGGTTAATCCCAAAAGTAAAGAATCCTCAAAATAATCTCTATCGAGGACTTAATTTTGATAGTTTATTCTGGTGGTGTCAATACGAGCTTAGCTTGCCTCTGGTGTCCCCACACTCTTCCGGCAGTTTTGCTCTCTTATTCTGCTGATGGATGGGCAATATTGTATTTGGACTCCTAATTAAGGGCAGCATTGTCTTCCTTACAACAATTCTCTGGTCTTTCCTAAATTTACAAAATCATTAGTGAATTGATACCCTGGAGATGATATCTTAAGGTTATCGATTGAAGTTGATCAAGAATTAATGTTGGTTAAAATATCCCTAGCGTGGCTTGAAAATTCAGTAACCTATTATATTTGTGTTAACCTTTTTTACTGGTGGCTTATTTGACTAGAAAATGTAATTTTGAAAATAAATTTACAGCCTCGTGAGAAATTGCCCGTGAAATGTCCAACAGTGATTATGAAGTAGGAGTGTTCCGTCGTCCATCCATCATATTTTGAGTAAGACCACCTCTGCATGGCTATGGCTGATATTACAGATTTAGTTTGCATAAGTCAATTGCAATAGAAAAATTATTGTTGATAATTGCAATTGAATACATACAGGCAATCTGTCATTGTAGTGATAAAATGAGCTTTTATGCTAAGGTTTCTTATTTCAAAAGTTTGATTTGGGTGCAAGCAGTCCTGGGTTTGATTCCTTTTGGGAGCCCAAATCAACTAAGTTGTGGAAGCACTTTAACAATATATTAAGTGTCATTTGTATTCCTCATCCTATTTCTTAAAGGAAGAATGAATCATATATAAACACCAAGCATCAAATAATGGGGTAAATATTTTATTCTAGCAGTTGAAACTTAAACCAAAATTTTAAACCTTTTAAACGCTAGGAAGATCAGACTTTTTTCATGTCCATTTTTCCTTGGAAATTTCCGAGATGCGGGACCTTTTTGTTCCTTGTTGTTATCCGCCTCGTTGATGCAGTGGTCGCTTCTTCAAAGTCTGGCATTATAGAATGTCAGTGGACTGGCAATCGGACTTTTTCACCTCTTCCTTGGGAAGTTTGCTCCAAGAGGCTGTTAATTCTTTTTAAAGTCTTTCAGTTTTGTATATTAAATTCTGTGAATTTGATTATTAAGGTGTAATCCGCTCTAATTTGCATTTTATTTCTCTAATGCATCATTAAATAGAAAAAACTGAAAAAACTGAGAGAAGATTGGAATTATCTGAGATACCAGTTGGCATTTGAAGGAGCAGCTGCTCAAAAAGCTCCTGAAGAAGTAAAAAACACTGATTTGGAAGCTACAAGAAGAACAGAAGCAACTAATGGTAAGTTTATTTATTAAAATATTAATGTGCATGTACGAATTGTTGAAACAAACTCCACCATCAACCTCTGGTTTCTATTATCCATAGTTAACTGCTTAAAACTAATGTCAAAGCTCTGTGTTCTTTAGCTGAAGTATTGTAAAGATTTCTAATTCAGGGAACAATTTTGATTGATTTTTTGTATTTTTAATGGCATATTTTAATTAAATGAAACAAAATCTTGTTGTCTGGTTAGGTTAAAGTTATGTGATCCTTTCCTAAATATTTCTATTTAAGGTTCAGGTTTAAAACTTAAGCTTACATGTAGGATGCTGAGGATTCGTTATTACAGTAGAACCCCGGTAATCCGGACACTCGCTAATCCGGAACCCTCGGTAATCCGGACGGTCCATTTGGAGTTATGCAAACCCGCAACTTCCTCTTGTGAACATATATGTAAAAAGAAACGTGAGGTGGACAGACTATTTGAAAAATTTCTTCATTGGCTGCAATGATGTGATGGAGAGCGAAGTATTTCGTTTATTTTGATAATACATCTAAGCTGTGATACTTTTCTGAGACAGCATTTTTCCATTGGAGTAATGCTTAATATGTGCGAGACTAAACAATTTCGAAAGACAATAATTTTTCAGTTGCAGCTGGGTATCACTTCTCAAAACATCACTTTCATTAAAAAGCTATGAGAGAAGAGGCGTAAAAAACAATCCTTCCCTTTGGTAGACGTTCAATGAGGATGACATGCATGGGCTATAGAGATCGAGGGCAAAAAAACACTTAGGTCACACGAGAATTATTTCTGGATTGGTTGAAAACAGAATTCGTCCCAGCAGTTCGACAACATGAGAAATCCGTCAATTTACCACAACGTGCTTTATTGTTGTTTGATAATTGTTCTGGCCATCCTTCTGCTGAAGAATTGTACACTGATGACGTTGAAATTTCCGTAATTTTTTTACCCCCTAAAACGACTGCGCTGATCCAACCCATGGATCAAAATGTTATTCAAAGCATTAAGTTAGTATATCGTAAGTTGCTTCTAACAAATATTCTTAATGATCCTGTGCTGAATGAAAATTTGGAAACTGCACTGAAAAAGGTAAATTTAAAAGATGTCGTGTTCAATCTAGCTAACTGTTGGGCATCGGTGTCTAAATTATTGATCAGCAAGTCGTGGAAAAATTTACTCCCAAATGTTATTGGTTAGGAAGTTTTAGAAAATGTGCAAACAGAAGAAATTCAGCTTCCGCCACTCATTAACCACTCATCATCAATGATTCGAACCCAATATCTAACCCTGAAGCTCTCCGGTTGGCTGCTGAGGTTGACGACAGTTTGGCTCGAAAAGAATCTTTAACAGATGACGAAATTATCAGAACAGTAACGGCAGAATATGATGATGATGACGACGACGACGACAATCCTGTAGACTCCGTCAAAATTCTCATTCTGAGACTTTGGTGGAACTCAGTACATCATTAAAGTTGGCCGAGGAGTAAAATTTTGAAGCACATAAAATTATGCTCTTTTGACGTTTTAGAAACCGCGCACTTGATTTAAAAATAAAAACGGTCGCGCAAAAGAAAATAACTTACTTTTTTGCTCCCTGATAATATTCATTCACTTTATATGTTGTAATACCTTATGTAATATATACATGCATTATCTATACAATATAGTTTTTGAGAAAAAATTTTTTTTACGTTATTTTTTGAAAACCTCGCTAATCCGGAAACCCCGCTAATCCGGACGCCTATGTGCCTCAATTCGTCCGGATTACCGGGGTTCTACTGTATATATACTTTGTGTATATTCTTCACTCTCCATTGAAGCTGCACATACCCAATTCCATTTTGCATAGTTAATTGGTTGAAATTATCGAGTATTTTAATTTCTATAGGGAAGCAAGTGAAGTTTGAATAGGTTTATTTGTATTTTCTTTTGTGGCGTTACAGATAAAACCTATGAACAGAAGAAATTCTTAATATTAAAACAGGTATTGGTGCAAAAATGATTGCTATTTTGAAATTGTGCATCTTCCTTCTCTGAATTAAGATAATGCTACTCTAAAAGATAAGTCTACCTACAAGTTTTTTCAGTGTATTTTTATTCAGTAAACTTTGAATGACTGTTATTGGGTTCTAAATGTAAGTTTTTATTTATTTATTTCAATGTGATTGAAACAACCAATTACAATGAACAGCAGAAAGGAAAAAACAACACACCCACAAAAGAGGAGACATTAATTAACAGAAAAAAGGAGTGAATTAAATTGAGGAAAACAGTTAAATAGAAAGATTGAGAAACAAAAGAGAATTAAAAATTTTTGAGATGCGATACGAGATAGTTCTTTGAGAGATAGAAAGTCGGAATTGAAGTATGTGAATGAGGTTAGCATTGCAAGAAGGAAGAATCTAGATAGATTTTGTTGGATCTGTGGTCTGCACGTGAAAATTGTATGTCAAAGGATTTGTGGCGAGGAAGAGAATAAATACCATGGGAGAAAAGGGTATAATGTTGAGATCGGTGGTAAAAGTGGGATATGTGTAGGCAAACTGCTGATGACAAAAAAAATTGTGGGACAGTTTAGGCTTTTGATGTCCTTGCTGGGATGACCATTATGAGGATAAGATAAAATTGGCAAATGGGTTGGTTATCTGCGAATCTGAAAAGCATTAAAAACATAGACCTGAAAGTATTGTTGTTCCTGGAATGTTAACATTAAGTAGAAAACACCCCAAAGTGTTTATGGGATTAGACAGAATGAATAATTTAATTGTTGAGGTGGTAAAATGATGGAGTTGCATCTTTCTTGAAAGAAAAAGACATCCCTTCGGATTTGCATGGATTAATTTTCTATCCCCATCTTGTGTACCAAATATCAACTGCATCAAGAGCAAGTAGAGGGGAGTTTAAATCATCCACAAACAATTCTTTGCGGCAACTTGCAGTCATCAGTATAACATACGAGTAAAATGTAGCTTGCATACTGCAAGCAGATCGACAACACTAATTTCATAACGGCATTATATCGGGACGGTTCCGGAAAGGAAAAAAAGATTTTGAAATTATTCTTAAAATTCGCTTCAATTTAATCGTCTGGCATCGAACCCGGGTCTTTTTGGTGAAATTTCTATGCAGCACATCAGTAGATCATCTTCTCTAAATACGTGTGAAAATTCAAGCAGAAATGTTGGCTGCAACTGCCTCAAACGAAGACCTACTTTTCACGAATGTTAATAGCTCTCTGGATTCGAACCAAGGACGATTTAGGAAATATAAAATATGTTTTCGAAATTTATCTATAAGTTCTATATATATGCCGAATTTCAAGTTTTAATATTATGGGGAAGGGGTTCAAATTAATTCTTAAAAATCGGATCAGTGACTGTTTGAAGAGACGCCTGGTGTCGAACCCTGGACGTATTGGAAGCTGTAAATGCACAAAATGACTTGATAGGACTTGATCTAATTTCATACAAAGTTTGAAGTCGATATCATACCGGGAAGTACCTAAAATGTGTTTCTGTTATCCCCATAAGAAATGCATTGTGGAGTGCAAATGGCCCTCTGGGATCGAACCAATGACCATCAGCGAATATGTAAAATTTGATTATGAAATATATTTATGATTTCAAACCCCATGCCAAATTTTAAGTTTCCATGCATTCGGAAAGGGGTCCAAAAAAAATCTTTTAAATCGCCACAATGCATTTTAAACGGCCGATTTTTGCCCCGACCTAGCATCGAACTCAGGATATTTTCCGTAAAACTCATTTATGTTTTCGATAGATCATGTGCATATATATATGTTCCTTGGGTTTTGATTCTCTACCTATCCGGAAAGTATTTTTTTTTAATCCTCGAAAATCAAAGTAATGCATTTAAACGGGAAAAATCGGGACTTTGGGGCCCTCTGGAATCGAACCCATGACACTGAGGTTCAAAATCGCTTTTTTCCTGGGGGTTTCACGTTATGGCCAATATGTCGTAAAAATTTCATGCAAATGAAGCTTGTAGTTTAGGCTGTGAATTAGTATCCTATCTATCTATATAGGTATATATATCCATGAATGAATCCGGAGAAGCATCTATATATAATAGATACGAGTAAAATGTAGCTTGCATACTGCAAGCAGATCGACAACACTAATTTCATGTCGGCATCATATCGGGAAGGCCGTCAAAAGAAAAAAAAAAATGGATTGAAAATATTCTGATTATTCGCTGCAATTTATTCATCCGGCATCGAACCCGGGTCTTCCTGGTTATACTTACTATGCAGCACAATAGAAGATCACCATCTCTAACTATCTGTGAAAATTCAAGCAGAAATATTACCTGCAACTGCCTCAAACAACGTCCTACTTTTCCCTTATATTTCTTATGAGAGAAATGTTAATGTGCTCCGGCATCGAACCCAGGAATAGTTCGGTCTTCTGAAAACTGTTTTCTAAAACCAGTTTTAACCATACATCTTCCAGCCAAGCACGAACTTCCTATCATTTCGATAAGTGCATCAAAAAAATAATGAAATACTAACCCTATGTATTTTAAACGGGAGACATATTTACTGCCCGGCATTGAACCCGGGTCTTTCTGTTGAAAATTCTTATGCAACATAATAGAAGATATTAATCTTTAACTATGTGCGAAAATTCAAGCAGAAATATTGGCTGCAACTGCCTCAATCAAAGTCTTACTTTTCCCTTATATTCCTTATGAGAGAAACGTTATTGTGCTCTGGCATCGAACCCAGGAATAGTACGGTCTTATGAAAATTTTTTTCTTAAACCAATCCTTACCTTACACTTTCCGGCTAAGTACGAACTTCCTATTATTTCGAGAAGTGCATCAAAAAAAATAATGAAAAACTGCTCCCATGTATTTTAAAGGGCGGATCTTTGCATCGTCCTAGCATCGAACCCAGGATATTTTTTGTGAAAGTCATTAATGTTTTCGAAAGTCCAAGACCATAAATATAGGCACCTTGAGTTTTATTTTTCTACCTATCCGGAAAGTATTTTTTTTAAATTCCCGAAAATCACGGCAATGCATTTAAACGGGAAAAATCGGGACTTTGGGGCCCTCTGGAATCGAACCCATGACACTGAGGTTCAAAATCGCTTTTTTCCTGGGGGTTTCACGTTATGGCCAATATGTCATAAAAATTTCAGATCAATGACGCTTGTAGTTTAGGCTGTGAATTTGTATCCTATCTATCTATATAGGTATATATATGAATGAATCCGGAGAAGCATCTATATATAATAGATAGTTACCGTAAGAAAATAATTTGGATAAGACCATGCTGTTCCTGGGTTCAATGCCAGAGCATATTACAATTTCTCTCATAAGGAATATAAGGGAAAAGTAGGACGTCGTTTGAGGCACTTGCAGCAAATATTTCTGCTTGAATTTTTACACTTAGTAAGAGATGGTGATTTTCTATTGTGCTGCGTAGTATGGATCTCCAGGAAGACCCGGGTTCGAAGCCAGACGAATGAATTAAAGCGAATTTTAAGAACATTTTCGATCTTTTTTTTTCTTAAGGACCCTCTCGATATGAAGCCGACTTGAAATTTGTGTTATCAACATGCTTGCAAGCAATATTTTACCCGTATATATATACGAGTAAAATGTTGCATATTGATAACACAAGTTTCAAGTCGGCTTCATATCGAGAGGGTCTTCAATAGAAAAAAAAGTATTGAAAATATTCTTAAAATTTGCAGCAATTTATCCGTCCGGCATCGAATCCGGGTCTTCCTGGAGATTCATACTACGCAGCACAATAGAAGATCACCACCTCTAACTATGTGTGGAAATTAAAGCAGAAATATTGGCTGCAACTGCCTCAAACGACGTCCTACTTTTCCCTTATATTCCTTATGAGAGAAATTGTAATATGCTCTGGCATTGAACCCAGGAACAGCATGGTCTTATCTAATTTTTTTCAAAAACCTATACTTAATATACATCTTCCATATATGCAAGAACCTCCTGTCATTTCGATAAGTGCATGAAAAAAGATAGAAGATGTACATTTGGACCCGGTTTAAGAAACAAAAATAGATAAGACCATGTTGTTCCTGGGTTTGATGCCAGAACTCATAACAATTACTCTCATGAGGAATATAAGGGAGAAGTTGGACGTCGTTTGAGGCACTTGCAGATAATATTTTTGCTTGAATTTTCGCACATAGTTAGAGATGGTGATCTTCTGTTGTGCTGCATAGTAAGTATCATCAGTAAGACCCGGTTTCGATGCCAGACGATTACATTGCAGCGAATTTTAAGAATATTTTGAATCCTTTTTTTTTTCTTTTTGAGGACCGTCCCGATATGATGCCGACATGAAATTAGTGTTGTCGATGTGCTTGCAGTATGCAAGCTACATTTTACTCGTATATATATATGAATCCGGAGAGGCGTCTATATATGTAATAGATAAGAGTGAATCCGGAGAAGGAATTATACAATAGATATATAAGCAAGTTAATGAATTATATTATGAAATTAAAATGAATGATACATCATTGCCTATGTATGTATATCCCCGTTTCTCATTTTACCAAAAGTAAGTAATATCGTAAAATGTTCCGCCTTTTGGTACTTATCTCGATTCGACACTATTTTTAATTTAATTCTGTAAACGAAATGATTTCTTGATATGGTAAGAGAGAACTTCAGTAGAATCCTGGAAATAAGTTTGTAGAACAAAGGATAAACTTCGACGGTGTCTCAATACTTTTCGCTGGATACGGCGAAAATTTGAATGAAGGGAAATCCGTAATATTTGACCAATAAAATGCGAAAAAATTTTCTCCATTTTCAAAATGTGAGGAATTGATGCCATTTAATTATTTTCAAAGTTTGAAAATTGTCCACAGTTCGATTTTCAAAGCAGCGGTATGAATAGCTTACGCAATGCAAAGAGAAGCTATTTGATAAAAAAATAGTAGATTATGTATGCATAAAATATCATTTATCACCAGTCTTTTTTTCTGTAAATCTGAGAATCGATACAAATATTTCTTATTTAAATCATCGGATCCTGACGCGTGTAAACAGCTCGTGAGTTCGTCCCTTCCGCGTATAAATTTGTGGCCCATTAGTTTCCCTTCTTGCCGTAATGAAGCGACGGCGCTCGGCTCGCGCAGACGCCTCCCCTTCGGCGCAACCTTCAGTCTGCCTCCGGATGGACCTCGACGAGGGAGCCACGCGTCGTCTCCCGTGAGTACCCGTTGTCATGGGGACGCTGCGCGCGCCCCGCAATCGATTGGCCGCCCCCTTTGACGTTGAGGACCCGCTCAGTTGGCCTCTGCAATGTGCAAGGTGATCATATCGATTCGGCCCCATTACGAATTTTGCTACTTGTCGGTGCGTGCGACAGCTGTGAATCGCACCTTTAGTGAGAAGCCAAATGTTCCAGGTTTTTTGGGCAGTCGGTTGTGATGGTGGCAATCACTCTGATGTTGAATCAAAAACCGTGGATGTGCCAGAGACACATGCCAGCAACAACACTGCACGGCAGTATCGTTCGGATTTAAATTTGAGAATATTTTATTAATGGTAAATTATGATTTGGGGAATTGTTTGGACGCCACTCGCGCGGTTGTAACTAATACAAATATTTGGATCTGATTAATGATGATGGCGAAGAAAGGATGGAATCTTAACGCTCAGTTTCCTATGCCCGCACTGAATATTCAAGTAAATGTTGCTATTTGCAGTTGATTGTTGCAGAGAAATTCTTCTTAAAACGAACTTCTGGAATTATGGCTGCGTTTTTGCATCCGTCGTAATTCATCTGCAATGAAATTCACCTGTCGTCGGTGGCAGAGCAATCGAAGCATTGCTATCGCCTGATTGTTTGAGCACCGCAGTTTGCTTATTCAGTGAGAGTGCATATCGGTTTCATAGAATTGCGAAGTATCATTTGCGCTCACGAATCCACTTTTATTCAATGATTTAACATTGGAATTGAACAAAATAAATTGAATAAACCTAAGTAGAATATTTTTACGTCCAATTTTCACGATGTTAGCTAGACTGCCAAAAATTTTATGCAAATTGTACTTTATTATCGAGTGGCCACGTTGGAAAAGCAGTATGTGGTATCTAACAGAATTGCGAACTCATCAAGGGCATTAATTTAATTGGTAGCAAATATCGGATCATTCCATGTCATACATTTTCTCGTATTTGTAAAATCAAAATGTGGTTCCCTCAGGTAAAATACGAAATTTCTAATTATTCCTTGCGTGTTTGAGGGACATTCCCTAATGCTTGTTCTGAGATTAGTGGAGAATCTTGTGTTCGTTATGTTTTCTGTTGCCGGATCCTCGTTTCCTTCACATTTAGACTTTTGGCTCTCTTTTCCATATCTATATTGATGTCATTAGCATATCTTTGAAACGAAAAGTATGAATTTTTATATTTAACCGTGTTATCAATGTTTATTGAGTTGTAATATTTTATATGAATCTTGCTCCTCTGGAATTCGTATCGCTTTCTCTCTTTGCGTTCAGACATCATTCACCTTTTAAACCTGAGAAAGCACTATTCTCTGCTGTGACGGAAGAAGGGAGGCAAATATCGCTGCGCACAGCTTCTCCTTAACGAAGGTATCTCATTAATCAAGTTTACTTTAAATTCGAAGGTAATGCGAAGTTCACTTTTTTAAACAGGAGGCGCTGTCGAATTTATTTAGGACTTGCACATTAGGCTATTAACCGCTGCATTTTATTATTTTACGTAATTCCTCTACGGTAAGTTCTCCTATTTATTATCTCAATCGTACTATTGATGTTTCCCAATTTTAAATTGGAGATTTACTTTAGATTTTATTTTTGCATCATAAGTTAATTACACTATGAACATAATTCATGTTTTGATGAAATAATATTCACGTGTCTTAATAGGGAGAGGAATAGCGAATAATGTGGCCAATCAGACAATTTAACGAAATTGTAAAAGTCCTTTTACACGATACGGAATACAATAAACTTACAGAATGACATTTTGTCAAATTTTAAAATTTATCTTTTGAAAGTTTTGCTCTGAAATTACTTTGAAAACAGATTGAACTCACAGTTTTCTATTTATATTTGCTTGGGAAGCTGAACATTTCCTTTATTTGAAATAGCGCATTTGCTTGTTTGCTTGTATATGTGTTTGATTTTTAATACATCTTTTTCTAGCATTTATACTTTTTAAACTTTTCAGCGATGTCTCTTTACACTTCTCCGGCTATATTGTGTAGTTATGCATCGAGTTGCGGTCGATGGCCCATGTGCTTGCTACGTTTCCAACAGCTCGAGAATTAAAAGGAGTACATTTCCGGACTTCTGTGCTGTACTTTCACCCTATTTACGCTTCGAAATTGTTTTGGAATCTTAAAGTACAAAAATAAATATACTGCCGCGTAATTTTCACACACGGATAAAAAAAGGAAATTGAAAAGCCGCCAATAACGTGACATAAATCAAAACCATCTTTAGCAGTTATAATATCGAATGATGTAGTTATACATGATATGATTGCTTAGGATACATCGATTCTTTCTTTATGTAAATTAAATTATTTTATATAATTTTTAAATTATAAATGTCTCGGAATATTATGAAATACAGACCGGTATGGTCTTTATTGAGTTTGTCATCAGATAAAAAGCTCGCTTATACGGGGAACTAGCCGTAAATGATACCCCTGGGGGAAACAAATTTTATCTTAATTGAAACTTAGATGGTCAAGTTTCCTGGTGAGGTTTACTCCATTTTTAAGCAATTATATGTACCACAGATGGCTGCCTCAAATTAATTCCGGATATTTCCCTAAATTAAAGTCGTTCAGAAGGAGGAACAGAAAAATTATCCCTTTGGCGTATAGCGTAAGAAATGAGCCATGATGCTTTTTCTCATCTCATCTCTGTGTTTTTTTTTAATTGTGAACAAATGCGAAACTCATAAAATGCCTGAAAAATACCACCTTCCGCAACTAAGCCCTAAATATGTTTTTTTTCCTACCTTTTGCTTATCTTACATATTTGCGTTGTATATCATCAAAAAGTCAATGAAAAGTGAACGTTTGAATCACGATTTTAAACTTGTTCGCCTTCAGGTTGGATCGTTTTGTCCGAAATGATTCTTCTTGACCACAATTAATCCGAGCTCAGGATGTGATTCTTTACTGAATCAAAACGAACTCCACTTGGGGTTCACCATAACCGTAATCCCCCTTACATGCTGCGATCATAATCATTATTTTAACGTAACATTGGAGCTATATGGTCTTCCAGATAAAATTTGTCGTTTATGTACGAGTGAAAAATAGAAATAAGTGGAATTCTTTGATTTTTAAACTGATAAAAGTATTGCTAAAAGATCATTTATATCTCGCTTTTAGCAAATTTTTGTAATTTCTCTATTTCAATTTGTATTTAAACTTAACTGAATTATTTACGTGAAAATTTTTCATTTATTTAAATATTATTGTTTTATGCTTAAATTGCTATGAAGCCATCGCCGTTTTCAAGCTTGTGCTTCGGTCAAATGTTCCGATAATTTAGATTCTGTGTCGAGGCTATTAATGATCACGGCTTCCTAAAACAGAATTGGCATTCAAAGATTCGTGAATTCGATGTTGGTAGGTATAACGAGATGTATCAATATCCTAGAGTATTAAAAACAAATTGAAAATTATTTATTACCTAAGTGCACTGAAGCATTTATTCACCAAAAGGGAAAATGAAGTAGATCAAATATATTTGCCCTCTTACTTCGAATCTTCCATGTCTGATTAGTTCAATGGGACTGGTTATCGGAAACTTTTGAGCGAAAGATCTTGCGCTCTCGTAATTTGTTAACGAGATCTGTTCAATTGATAATATGAATCTCCTTAGAATTTTTATATCAAAATTGTGTCATATAATTATTCTTCTTAATTAAACTTTGCTATTGAAATGCAAATGATTAACTATACATCATCTGACTCGCCGGGGATCGGAAGCCGATATATACTTAAAAATAATTGTTGTCATTTTTGGGAGAATAGTCTCTTAAAACTGTGAAAATTTTCAAGTTATGCATGTTTTGGCTCTCGAATTATGAGCGACTACACGTCACTGCTCTTGATTTGTGGACCTGCGATGGAGACGACCCACTCGATGAATCCCTTGCCTTAATTTCTACGCATTGTTTTGTTAAACTAAGACAAATAAAGTAGAGCAATCATTACTACGGATAGGGAATTAAGATCCAAGAAAAATGGACATTGGGTCAAACGTTTTATGTTTCCATTAGTCGTTTTTTAATATTACCAGGCGTCAGAAAGATACAGTGCACAAATTGAGAAATTTTCACAGAAAATGAGAGCCTCGGATATTTCGCAGAAACGTTCAAGTTGGTTGATTTATAGCGACTTTAGAGAAAAACTGTTGCAAAAGAAACGATATAATATCAAATAGAAGATATGATTATAAATATAAAATTAAACAATATCATTCATTAGAGTTTGTTTAAATTTTTTGTTTGTATTTCAATTCATTTTTATGATTGTAAATGTTAAAAAGTATTTCATAATGCCTTATCCACAAACTTCATTAACAGTAAACACTAAATTGCTCTTTCTAAATAAATGCTCCGCAAGTTATAAATATTGTAGCAACTTTCGGAAGCTGTTTGAACGCCGACAGAATCAAACAGTCTGTTCTCTTAAACCTATTTCCAGCACAGTTTCTAAATTAGCCGCTTCATCAAATAAAAAGGAATGTGTGTCGGAGCGAAGTCTGGGGTAATGCTAGTTGTTTCAGCTGTTGTGCTAGCTCTAGTTCATTAATGCGAATTTACTTACAAAGTTAATTTCGCATAAGCTCTCGCACCGGTTTTAGCTACAAACATGTGTTTCACCCCTTCGTCAGCGCGTGGTAGCAACTTCAACCCTTGTACGTGTTTTGCTGTAGCGAAAACAATACCTTTCTCCGTCAGAGCCTCCCCTTGTCTTTGGGAGCAGATTTTGTAATTACATCGAAATTTTGGATTGTTGATTATTACAAATTGTGAAAATTTTTATTAGATAATGATTTAAATTTCTTTTTGTAAATAGGGTAAAACTGCTAAAATTAAATACTATATATTAGTTAAAATGAACGAAATTCATGATAACTTTATAGCAAAAGTCTTTACAAATCGAAAAATTGTTTGAGATGTTGAAATTGAATGTTTACTGTGTTATCGAAACATCGCTTAGTCCCCACGCGATTAATTAAGGCTTTATGTTGTACGATTAACTTTTACAAATGTCATAACATTTTATATTAAATAATAAAAATAGCAACTAACCTACTAATTTTATAAGGTTAGAGTTGTTCCTGCCATTCTACGCAGAGCTTAAGTAAATGAAATGTTCTTATTGCTGAGCAAGAATTAGAATATAATTGGTTTATGTTAAATATTATTTCTTTATTATTTTAAAAGTAAATTTTTATAAATGGAGCATTTACTGCCTGATTTATTGTTATGCTAATAATCGTCTTTGTTTTGTATTTAATATGGTCGATGGAGATAAGGTTTTGAAAGCGATATTGTTCTAGCAACAAAATATACAAATACTATATTATAATAGTTAATTTGTATCAACAGAAAATGCTTGTTAATGTTAGAAAAGATCGATTAATAGCCACAAATTTTTAAATTAAGTTTTTATGAATTGAAGAAATTAATTAAGGTTTGATTATCGTAGTATATGAATATGTAGTAGTATACTGAGGGCTTAAAAATAAAAAAAAAAGATCTGAAATTGTCAGAATAAATGAAGCTCTTACTTGATTTTAATTATACTAAACAACGCTATCAATATTGGTTATCTAATATGAAATGTCTCGAATTATGAATTATTTTCTTTTAATTGACGCATCTACGCATTGTAAATTGACAGTATTTTCCCATAGTTACATATAATTTTCTTTGCGGGTACTACTTTTGTATGTGAAGGGAGAAGGCCCGAAAACTGTTGAAAGGATAACATACAAGAAATATAATGAAGCGGCTGACCATAGAAAATTACTCGATAATTATATAGGACATTTTATCACTAATTTTTCTACAATACGCAACTATCAAGTATTAAGTACATACGCAACTCAATACGATGTCAATCCTCGATTTCATCCGAACGAACGCGATGAGAATCCAAGATAATTACTTTATACAGATATTACCTACTATAATGTTTTTGATCAAGAGAGAACCGTTTGGAAACCACGTCTGAGAGGAGCAGATGATCCCGGATTTATACAGTCAGCTCAAATGAACAAATTACGGTTACTGCTCTGGTTCGAGAAGGGAGCGCGTTGATTTAAATATCTGAAAACTTATGAATTAAAAATGTATATTTTTTGTAACTAAATTCAATTTAAAATCCGTCATCCACTAGTTAAATATAAGTAAGTAGGCCACGGAAAATCTTTCAAAATTGTTTTTAACGAGGGTCGATCCGAAAGTAATGCCTCCTATTTTTATTCATGGAAACTAACACATCCTATAACAGGTGACACTTAAATCACAACCGTACAGCAAAATAGAGCAATATTTCAGCTGCAGACTGATTTTTTCCACATAGTCACCACCATTCGAAATCAACATTATGTAAGTTTGAGCTATATTTAGGCTGTAATAAAAAGGGCGAAAAATTGGCTGCGATAACGGACAACGTCATATAAGAAATTACAGCGAATTCATCATCAATCCGAAGATTAAGTTTTTGTTAATCGCTATGTTTGACTCTGATCCTTAATTATAACCTTTTCTAAACGCTTCACTGACTCGTAGTTTTTTATATTATTAGATTCTTAATTAATCTAACCTACGTTTTAATGAATCATCCGGCAGCGGACCATTCTCTTATGCTGTCGGCGATGTCAGACGAGTCCTACAACGAAGCCCACACTTAATCAAATATAAATTATTTGACTCAATTGATTTCAATTCATAAATTAATTTTTAATAATTTCAATAGCGAGAGGTCGTGAACCGTTGAAGATTAGGAAAGTTACTTTATCTACTCCCTACTCGTCTATATGTGGTTTCATACAGACATTGATGGTTTCCAGGTGTTTTATTCCGGGTTATATTATTTATTCAAGGATTGTTTTACATTCCGTGTGCAGGCCCAATGGGTTTTTCTACACCCTCATTACTTGGTCGGTTTTCGATTCATTTCATCTTATGCATCACGCATTACTCCTCATGTGGCCTACTTGCAAGGCGGAGCTCCTCATCTAGAAGCTGCTATCGATCCACGCAGACGGATAAATTAAAAGTCAGGCGGCCAGATCGTTGTAAAAGTATCAAGTCAATAACACTTGTGGGATACCCCTTCTATATTGCTACTTCTCCGGATATCTATAATACGAAATAGAGTGTGTTCGCTGAAAACGAGGTTGTAAACAACACATTCCCTTGACGATAAAGGCGATTGTTGAGTCCGAGCTAATGTATTCATCCGTAGGAACACATTTAGAATTTAAGCCAGCTTAAAATCAATACCAAGAATAAGTTAATATTAGAATTTTAATACGAAGAGGAAGAAATTATATGGGATATCATCATTTGCAGGTATGACTGATATGTTGTGAAGATTCGCGCGTACTAACATAAGAATATTTGAAAAACTTTTTCAAATTTAAGCGTCTGTAGCAACCAAATTTTAATTACATCAACGTAATTGTTTACTGACTATTTCATGGAATAAATAGGTTTTATAGTAGTTTGTTGCGTGAAATTGCTTTCTCTCGATCAATTCAACTGAATGTGTATAAAATACCTGGTAAGTTGCGGATGTTTTTAATATAATCTTCTGAATTAAGTATTGTATCTAATCAATTTATATCGATACACATTTAAAGATTGACGAAAATGGATTTAATGAATTTCGTAAAGATTTCCTAGATCCAGTGTTTGTAATCTTTTACAAGTTGAACATCGTGTTGTAAAGTTGTAGCGAATTTTCAACTACGTATTCCTTGATCAAAACGGTGAAGTAAGTTTATGTTTTGTTATATGCAAAATGCAAAAAGTTTACAAACAAGTACATTGTGGTTTATCTAAGTGCTTCCACTTCATATACATTTGCCATCTTTCTGTTATTGGTGTTTAATCTCTCTATCTGTTTCGGCATTGTGATTGCATTTGTGCTATTTAATCCAGCTCCATGTTTTCACGCATTTTAGCATCGGGGTACAAATCAGCTCTATAATGCACTTACTTAATTTTTATAATCTTTAAACGATTGTTTTCTCCATCGATGAAATTGTTCGTTCATAGGATACTAGATTGAATATTTAGTTGAGGTGATTTTCTACACTTAATCTTAACTGTCTTTTCTTTGTTTATTGGTTTGGAAATATTTTCTCAATTGAAAAATTTGTTCATTCCAAAGATATGTATAAAATATTGAGTTGATGTTACTTTGTAGACTTAATTATGACTTTTCCCTTTTTTAATGCTTTTAAAAGTATTTTAGCCTGGCATTTGCTATCCACCTAAAATTATGAGGCATGAGTTACGATCAAGGCTGTAACAATAGTATTAATCGATTTGAATTTTCCCGTTGAGAATCAACGGACACCTCAGCTAGTCTTCTATATATATAAAATAGAGTGTGGGTGTGTGCATGTTCGCTAAAAACTCGAGACCCAAAAGACGCAAAACTTTGAAATTTTCTACATTATTAAAAGTAGACCCCGCGCAGAGTATAGGCTACTTTTTATTTACCTAAAGTCCACGGTTCGAGCCCAGACGGGTAAAAACGTTTCACAAGAAATACATGTTAAGTTCATTTTTTTCGTTTCAGGGATAATTTATTTTGTAAAATTAAATTAGAAATAACAGTCGTAGGAAGTCGAATCAAGCACCAAAAGAAGGGTAATAGAATAAATATTCTTATTTTGGTCGTGAAATATCGTTTTCGATGCGAAAGTTTGAAAATTTTGATAAAATACATGAATATTTTGTTAATATTTTCAGTATGTTAACAACCCAACACCCTGATAACCAAGGCGATTGTTGATTCCGAGTTGATACATGATTCCATAAGATGACATTGAGAATCATTGACAAGTTAAATTATATAAGGAAAGGGTTGAGGTGGCTTTGCACATAAGGGCGTGCACCCAGGAAAATTCCCAAGGAAAAACGGAATTGAAAAAAGTCTGACAGGGCCGGGATCTTCCTCTATCCGGGAGGCTGCCATCTAGGCTACCCGGCCAGAAAATTGTTTTTATTCGATTCGTTGGATTCCCGGCCCTGTAAGACTTTTTTCAAGTCCGTTTTCCTTGGGTAAGTTAAAATAAATTCTAAATAAAATATGACGTAGACCGGGGGTACTCAACCTTGTTTGGTGCCGGGGCACCAAAGGGCATTTCAGAAAGCTAAGCGGGCACCATATAACATTCACGTCCAGGGTGACATTCTGCCTATCCCTTGGAGATATTATTACTTTACTATATAACCGTTGGCCGTTTAAAAAAAACGCTCCTTGGTAAATAAGATCGAGAAAATTACAACTTATCTAATTGCATCACATCCTCCCAACGTGCGTAAATCTCTGTAGAAGATTTAATTAGGGGAATTCAATACCCTGATAAGCTGAGTTGAATCTTCACATTCGCATTATGAACAAAATGTGACATAGATCTTGTTAATCTGGAAATAAGAGGGGTAAACATCGCCCTCGATGTTTACGAAACCCAGACCAACCACGTTTCTGACCACTTCCCCGCCTCCCCGCTGGTGCAATCCCAAGAAATAAAACAATTCTTTGTACCGAAGCTTGGTGGGCAAGGCCGTTGAGGATCCCGGACTAAATGAAACGGAAGGAATTATGAGAATGAGAATAAATGTTTTGAAGTTACAAAGTATATCCTGTGATGAAACTCGCGAAAAAATTTAAAACATTGAAAAAATTTGTTTGAGCGTCTGTAGCAACCGAGTTTTATTTAAAGCAACGTAATTGTTTAGTGATATCATGTGAACTAAATAGGTTTTAAAGTGCGTTGATAGAAATTACTTTCTCGCAATCAAATCAACTGAATGCGAATTAATAACCTGGTAATTTGTGGAGTTTTAGTTAATCTTCAACATCGTATACCTGATATTGTTTTATGTAGAATGCAAAAAGTGATTCATGTGTGTATTTTTGAAGTGCTTCCACTCCATCTACCTGTACTAACATTCTGTCACTGGTGTTTAATCGTAGTTGCCATTTCGAATTCCATTTCCGTGATAGATTTTGTGTTAATGATTGCGTTGTGTGTTTATGCGGTGTTTTACTCACTTTCCATAAAAAGTATGCATCGGCTTCCTTGTAGAATTGAATTGAAAGTATACGTTCGCTTTTCTTTGTTTACCACGTTGGAATTTTACAAAATACTCGTTCATTTTGCCGTAGTTCACGTAATTTAGACTAAAAGAGATTAGATTCATGACCAAAATAAGTATCTTAATTTAAATGCCTTTCTTTTGTTATTTGTCTCGACTTCATAGAGCCACTATTTCTAATTTAATTCTGCACATTCTTCTTCTATGCTTCCATCAAGTCTATTCTCCCGCTATCTCTCATGCCCTTCTTCCAAATCCATCTTTCCCTCGGCCTGCTTTTTCCATCCATGTCTCTTAGGCAGCTCTTTACATGACCTAGCCTTCACAAATCTCTCTGCCTTAGCCTCCGATATTATTTCCTATTTCCCTGTTTGTTCTCGTGTCCCGCCATCTTTATTGGGATCTTTCGTAGAACATTCCGTCCAAATATCTGTAAAGCCACTTCATTAGCAGCAGACACGGTCCACGTTTCATATTTCGCAACTGATGAGCGTCTTATAGATTTTAATTTTCAGGCTCTGGGGTGTACTTGATTAATATGGTCTCTATTTTTGTTAATATTTTGTGTCGTTCGTGTGTTATTTTGCTCTTCGTTCGTATTTTGATTTCGTTCCATCGCCTATTATAATCAGTTTTGTGATTCATCCTATATATCGGTGCTTTTAGTTGACTCGAAAGGCTAATTACTCCGATTTTCATCGAACGTGTCCCGAAAAACATTATTTATAATCTTTGTGACATAAAAGTTATTTTAATATAAATTAATCACTTGTGTATTTTCTAAGTTTATATTGTCGTAGATAAATATCCACATCTTATATATGGAGAAAGTCATGTGCTGGCCGCATCTGAGTTTTAATCTATGAAAATGTTTTCCAGATGGCCGTCATGCGGAGGGGCTTGAAGTGGCTCCTAAGCTCACAGGAGTCTTGGCTGTGGCCGACAAAACCATACTTCAGGTTAGTAACGAAGGCCAATTCAAGGAACCACCAATTGATTCTCTTACTGGAATATGAAGGAAAACCCTTACTTCTTTCCTATTATTTATAATTCCCTTAATGCCGAACAAATGATCTTATTCGTGCATATTGAATTGAAAAACGCTTTTCACTGATTGGAGGGAGTTGAGACGGGGGTGTGAGTGAGAAGAGTCGTAACCAACGGGATTTCCGATTGACGGCGCTGGAGCGATGGTCGTCGGGCCGTGCTCAAAATATTAGTTAATTTGATGGAATTTTTCCTAAAAAAATAAATTTGCAATATTGTAACAATTTAGTATAATCTATTATTATATAAGTGTTTTGACGATAGTTGTATTCAAGCACAGTTTCAAAATAAAATCTTACGTAAAATATTTAACCTCATCAAGAAATGTTCTTTCGCATCACCACGACAACTTCATTTATTTTTCGGAAGCGGTGTTGCATGCGACATGGAAATGAACACCCCCCAGTCCTTTCCACCCGTCTGAGTAACCTGGTTTTTGATTTTTGTCATCATCGAGTACCGTTTAAGGCATGAAAAAATAACAAATAGTAGTAGCTATGGTTTTCATTTCACTTTTGGTATAGAAAAAAATGAAATCCGAGCAACAGCTGCATTCTCACCATCCGTTGAATCTATTCAAAGTTTTGTAAAAGTCCAATTTTTCACCCGCGAAAGGCCTACATCCGAAAGTAAATAAAAATGGATTCGAAATGTTCTCGTTTTGAGTCTCGCAACAGGAAAAGGTCGCAAAGAAGCGAGAATGTTTCATTCTCAGCCGTATCTGATTTATGCCCACTTTTCGAATATCATACCTATTCAATCGCTGATCCAATTCGCTCTCCTTTGGTTCTTGTTATTAGTCTTGGTGGAATGCACGAAGTTCCTTTATTTGCTGACGTGTTACTCAGCCACACAATATTACTTTCCTCCTTACGCTGTGTATTTCAATATCTTTGGTTTTCTCGATCATATCTTTTACAGTTGGAATGGTTATTGGAGAAAATTGCATTTATTTCTGTCCTTTTTAAAGAAAATTTATTTTTACATAAATTGGACTCATTAAATAACATTACTTACATAATTTCATACATGATTACATGCGTAATCACATGCATAATTACATACGTAATTACATATGCTGACTTGTCTACGTATGGAACCCCTATTTCACGCTAATACGCTGCTTTCTATACTTAAATTCTTAGATTAATTAGCATACTCCTTAAACTTCTCCCGACCTATTATAAAACAAATTTATGTTGCTAAATGTTATTCTACTTCCTTTGTAGATTGCATCTAGATGCAATAGGTAATTAATTTGTAATTTAGTTATAGTACTATTGCTTTTGTAATCTCCAAGTTATACACAGCTTTCTTTAACTTCTTTTAGCTATTTCTATCGGTAGGTTTGCTCAGGTTTTTCACACCCCCCTTCTCCGCGGGTGTTTTCCTGCTGTGGATATTTTTTTCTTAGATATCACCTTAGGTTTTTTTTTACTTCCACTCCTCCTAAAGTTTTTCTCTCGATTTCTATTCACATACACAAATGTATTTATGTATATAGTACCATTGATAGATGGAAGAAGAGACTTTCAGTCTCAATCTCGCCTTTAGTAAAGACCTTAATAAGAAACTAGGAAAAATACTCAAATACGTTTCGCGTTTTCCACACCCTAAATATCCTCTCAGATTTCCTTTCTTAGGTCCAATCTGCTGATTCTCTCCTTCCCCTTCTATGCGCTCCTTTTCAGTAGAAGAAAGAGGTCCTCTCTTAAATCAATCTGCAAAGACTTTTGATTTATTCAAAGAGTACTTCAAATACGGCACACCTGACTTCTCTATCCACAATTCACTCAAACTGTTAGTTATCGTGGAACAAACAGAAATCCTTAACCTAAAAAGGGAATAAAATTAAATTTACTAACATACACCAATTGATGAACTTATATTTAGTAAAATTTAATTAGTTAAATTCTGCACCAATCTGCCAACTTTGCAGTCCCACCGAATTTCTTTAAATTTCCTTTTCAGTTTTGTTGGACAATATATCGAAAGCCTTTTCAAAATCGACCGCATCCTCGAAAACCAAATTGGTCCGAATTCTTCAATCCTCCTTCGCTCAATATTTCAATTTAAAATAACTCTTTTGGGGACCCTTAAAATAACGCGTAAGATTGTATTATTATAGTTCTACGACGATTCCGACATTCTGTAGCATTATTTTTTTGTAATCCTTTTGATTCTCTCGCCACTTTCATTCATCATAAATATTTCGATAGAAATCGTAGACATTCCTCAACCCCAGGTTACATACATTTCAGACCCTCCTGCTTACTTCTCTATTTCATTCCACTATCCCATCCTCCACGGTGACCTTGTTTTTATTTTTCTCTCCTCTTTGTCGTTGTAGAGAGCAACTCCGTATTTACTCTTCTTCATTTTCCTCCATTCAATTAACATTTCGACCGTTACCCATTTTTCCCTAAATTTGTGTCACCACAAAGTCTCTTTCGTTGTATTGAACAAAGTCTTCGCTGAATGTTTTCCGTATGACAATTCCATCAACGCGGTTACAATTGGAGGAAGCGTTTGTGCTCAAGTATGAATGGAATTCATCTTACTGCATCGACGTGGAGTTGAAGAAACTCTAAATCAGATAGAAAAAGTTAAGCTGATTCTTCATTTTACAGATCCGTGATTGGCTGACCTTGGAAGAGGCGATGCTTCGGCAGCAGACGGTCGTCGTCGGGAACTCCGACATCATTCGACAGATGATAGACAAACAAAAGGTGAGTGTTTATTTGTAGGAAATTTTTTCAGGAAAAAACAGGAATCGTTAAACAAATGATAGTAAAAGAGAAGGTGACTATCTGTCACTTGTTTATTTCCAGGAATTGTTTTTTTGGAAACCAAAGTCAATTGTACATTTACAAAATTATGGAATGCCATGCATTTGTACCCATCGTCGTTGGTCGTTTATATGCATAGATCCTCCTCCTTCCTTATTAATAATAATGATAACTTCTCTAATGGAAAGACCCCAATTACATCCATTTCAATAATTATTACGCGCATCCATTCCCAGAAAGATCGACCGTGGAGTTGGAGCCAGCGTCGGCCGGTAAAAACTCTTATCACGAGTTTTTCTTAGTATTTTGAATTAATTTCAGTTAACATTATTTTATAATATCAGGTACCCCAAGTAAACTAGGTGTAACTTTCACGATATAGCATTAACCCTCCCAGTTAAAATTTGCTAAACTGGTGAATTTTGCAGACTCCGTGCCATGAATTATCCAGTCCGTATAAGGAATGCAAACCTTCTTCACTAAGTGAATTCCATGTTTTTCTCCAAACGAGATTCGATTAGTGCTAATGAGGCAACACTTTGCAAGCAGTCAACCCCTTCAGACAATTAAACATTTAGATTTGTTGAAAAATTTCTTTCTTTCAAATGGTAAAGGTGTCGAACCCAGGACCTTTTGGAAGATGTGAATACATGTGACGACCTAGTAGGAATATCACTTATTTCATCCTAAGTTTGAAGTCTGTATAATGCCGGGAAGTACCTAAAATAAGATTCCCTTACCCACATTTGAAATGCATATAGGAACTAACGCTCTGGGTTCGAACAAGGACCATCAAGGAAACGCTAAACAGCGCATTTTTTAATGTATTTATGATCTCTATTCACTTGCCGGGTTTTAGGGTTTCAGGTTATTGGAAAGGGGTTAAAAAAATCTCAAAAATCTTCGAAATGTATTTTAAATAGGGGAATATTTGCACCGACCTAGCAACGATCAAGGACAATCTTCGAAAATGTCTTTGTAGTTTATGTCTATTTATATATTGGGGAGATTGGCCCTTACTTGCTGCAAACTACTGCAATTTGGTGGAAAAGGCAGAACTGCAGGAAAGCTATTAGCATTATTGTGTTAAAGTGTTAGTGATCAGCTTGCCGAATTGTTTGAGTTACAACAGATTTTCTCATTTTTCCAGGATTGAAATTAGGTAAATTTTTTAACTCCTATAAAGGAAAATATGTTGTAGCCATCTATTGATCTTTGCCAAAGTTAAAACGTATTTTCCGTTGACACAAATAGTGCATTTAACTGTTATAATAGAGTATTTGTTTATTTGGTTGCTAGAACAATATCGCGTTTCTATAATTTGTTGAGTTTCAATTGATTTTGACCGCAAAATTTTCCATTTTTTTAAGAACAAAAACAATCATTAGAAATTTTATTCGCGAAGCCAAATTTCAAACCTGCCTTACAGAAGTTGATATTATTTCCTAAATCATATAGCTAAATATCAATTTCAAAAATTTAGTAATGGTTTTATTTTCTTCCTTTTACATTTTTTATGAGCCCAAATTCCCCATATATTCTCATGAGAGTTCATCTATCATTCAAGTCATAATAAGTAAAAAATCACCGCTGTGTATTTCAAACGGGCGTTTTGCACCCACCCCTCGTCCAACTCATTCGGTGACATTTCTATCGAACATCATCTGGGATCTTCGTGATTTTGAATTATTTATCGGAAGTTCCTCAAAAATCTTTTCGAAAGAATTGTAAAATGTCCGTCATTTTGTCCTTGCTATTTATGTAAGATTGTTTGCATCATGGAACTCTTTTCGTAATTTCTGGCACGAGTCTCTGCCGTTAATTCGGTTTGGAGATAAAATCCCCGTCATATATAACTACAAAACGATTAATCTCGAATTCATCGATCACCTTTGTTGCCAGGGGAACTGGTTTGTTTACTAAGAAATTTCACAAAATTTTCGTTATTTTTGCCATATTTTTCGTTATTTAGACTCCAATGTGATATAATACAACTAAAATATGAATTTGCATTTAATTTCTTTTCTTTTGGTATTTATCTCAATTTCGTACGACCATTATTTCTTATTTAAGTATTACTGCAAAAGAAAAAATGTCTCCAATCGATCAAAATGAACTTAACGTGCATTTCTTATGACAGATGATTCGTATCGTCCATAGTCGAACCAAGGATACTTTGGAAAAAGAGATTATCTCTCGTAGATAGGTGATTCCTACTCTCTTAGGGCCGGTTTCACCGCCTCTGGCTACACTTCTAGTTGCGGTTGCAGCCGAGGTAACATGCAGTTGCACCACCTATAGTTAGGCCAAGGGTCTCGGCTAAAACCGCGTTAAACGCAACGGTAGATCCATCGGTAGCCGGAGGTTAGTGGACTGTTTAGCGAAGTATTTTTTAAATGAAATATTAAAGAGATATCGAATTGAAAAAAATAGTGCAAAGTCGTTCATTATATTATTAAGTTAAGATCTTTGGTATAGCTCAACAACGATTTTTAGCAACAAAAATTAAAGTATATATTACAAGGTTTTTTCCCATGCATTCAAATTCTGACGACGATTTCTCTGGAAATATTTAAACATGCATCATGATTATTTCACAGTAAAGTAACAGATGCCTATAGCCTGCATCAGTGCTATCATTTGATCAAATTTCACATAAACAAAATATAAATAATTAGAAAACTGAAGTGGTACCATTGGCTGAACATGAAAATATCAGTGTCTAGCTTAATCACGTATATTTGGGAAATCATGGGTATAGCAAGCGAACAAAATCTAAAGAATACATCAAATTAACATACGAGGGTTGCCCAGAAAGTAATGCACCACATATTTTTTTAACAATTTTTAATGCATATAATGAGAATTACACACACTAAAGAATGTTATTTTATCTACGCACCCTATTTTTCCACGTAATCTCCGACTCCTTCTATGGCCTTCCTATGGTCAACGCGAAACAAGAGCGCATATGCCCTGTCAGTACCAATCCTTGTTCTGGTCACGGAGCCATTTCTTCACTTCACCTCCTCGTCGTCCTTAAAATATCTTCCACGAATGACATCTTTTAATGGCCCAAACAAGTGGAAGTCCGAAGGCGCCAGGTCAGGGCTGTAGGGTGGATGGGGTCCAACCCTTTTTTGCCATGTGTTCAGCAGTCCTTAAACTTGTTTGGGGCCTAGAGTTGTCGTGTTGAATCTTGGCATCACATCAATGAGAATCACACCCTCACAATCCCAAAACACAGTGATCATGACCTTACCGGAGGATGCAGTTGCTTTGAGTTTTTTCTTCTGTGGAGAGCGAGAATGATGCCGTTCCATCGATAGCCGTTTGGGCTCAAAATGATGAACCCAGGCTTCATCACCTGTCACAATCCGGGACAGAAAGTCCTCCCCCTCAGCTTCAAAACGTTGCAACAAATCAGAACATATGTTTTTCTGAGATATTTGTGATCCACCGTTAGGCGGGACCCATCTTGCACACACTTTGGTGTATTCAAGAGTGCGGATAATGGTATCCACACTTCCTTTGCTGATTGACATATTCAGTGCCAAATGCCGAGTCGTAATGCGTCTGTCCTCACGAATGACAACGTCAGCTCGCTGCAACATGTCAGGTGTGACAGCCGTGGATGGTCTCCCCGACCGCTGCAAATCTTGAAGCTCCGCCGAACCGCCTTCTGATGTCCTCGTCCTCTGTGCTCAGCGACTAACTGTACTCCTGTCGATAGCAGATGCTCCATAGACTTTGCACAAACGTTTGTGAATATTCCTTACTGTTTCTTTCTCTGCAGTGAGAAATTCAATGATGATACGCCGCTTGTAACGCACATCACTTACAGTCGCCATTTTGAAACATTCCTGCAGTTACGCTATCTGTTGGAAGAGCCAGACATTTTGCACACGCTCTCAGGAAACTTCAAATAATGCACACGTAACGCTTCGTATTCGCAACATCGTTGTCGGCTGAGAATGTGGTGCATTACTTTCTGGGCAACCCTGTATAAAGGCGAAATGAAGAAGGTGTCTCCAACGGTTTTCCAGTTACAGGTTTTTAAACTTAGAAAATGGGGTTTTGCAATTCCATTGCGGTGGACGGTGCCCGAGGCTGCGAATGGGAATCATGGGAACCATGACGCACTACGCTTATGTCGATACAGGAGATTGACGACGGAACATACCATGGAGTAATGTTCGAATATCGAGTAATGTGGGTGCAAACTTCTCGTTTGAAAAACATTGGGGCGATTCTTAAGGATGTTTTAATCACTTCCCTATAACATGGAAACATAAAACTTGGTATGTGAATAGAGGTCATAAATACATTTCATTTATTCAGTTTACTGTTATTCTAATGATCCTGGGGCTGATGCCGTATCGCCATTTACATTCATCATGCATTTCAAATAGAGAAAACAGGAGTCATATTTTAGGACCCTCCCTCCCGATATCGGCTTCAAAGGTTGGATTAAATTAGTGCTATTATTCTAGGTTTTTATACGTAGTCATATCATGCAAATAGGTTTTGGGTTCGACACCAAGTGATCATGTAATAAATGCTGGAGATATCAAATATTTCTTTGAAGCATTTCCCGAAAAGATAGAAACCCGGCATGTGTAGAGCTGTCATGAACATGATTCACAGCTCAGTGATCTTCTGATGGTCCTTGGTTCGAAGCCTGGGCACCATTTGAAAACGTGCATTCATTTATAAAAGGGAATACGGAGTTTCCTTCGAGGACTTTCCCGATTGATCGACTCGAAATTTTAGAAACCGTCAGAGACCTTTAGGTTAAGCTGTTCGTAGGTGCAGGCATAAATATGTCATTCGTTTACATGCTTGCAGTATGCAAGCGACTCGTGCATAATACACACACAGGCTGTCTCAAACATTAGTGATAATCGGAAGTACAGAGGTGGAGCTCCTTCTGTACTTCCCTGAATCACCCTATTTAGTGGCTTTATTTAATCGTTGCCTCATTTCATGCACCAAGTGATTGAATTTGCTGTTGACAATTTTGGAGACAAGCCTCTGTGGGAATGTCGTTTGCGGCAAAATGTATTGAGGAGTCCGGCCAGAAAGTTTCTGAAGGAATGCTGAAAGACAACCATGTATCTCACTCATTTACACTTTTATTTTACTTTTTATTCATCAATTTTCGCCAACTTTACTCTTTTATGCGGAAATCGCATTAGCGCGCGCCATTCTCTCGTTGTACGGAAATGCAGCGACCCTCCTGCCATCTGACGGAGATGAAGAACACACATTCACACCTACCTTCGTGCTTGTTACTGCGCCTCTGTGGCCGCACGTGTAACTAATTGCTCGTGAAATGCGTCTGTAAGAAGCGTAGTCGCTGTCTATTATCGATTGAGCTTGGTTAGCTAGTGCTACGATTGAAGGAAAGATGCCCTTTCACCTGTAATTAAGGCCTCGGAGCACGTGTTTTATCGGTTTTTCATCGTTATACCGTGAATACGAAATCAGGTAGAGTCTTGTGAGCTTGAGTTGGCATCATGAGTTCAAAAATTCTACTTTGGCCGGTACATGACTTTCTCCATTTATAAGAAGTAAATATTTATCTACGACATTATAGGCGAAGTCATTATTCAATCTAAACGTGGATGAACATGTTCGATGAAAACCGGTAAAATTGGCGATTATTTATAATACATCCAATACAATATGTGTTAAAATTTTAGCACACGAATTCAACCACAAAATTCAAATTCAACACACGGATAATGGTGAGCAATGCTCACTATTACGAAATTTTCGACAACTTTCTCTTATTCAATCAAACTTCTTGCAATTTCAAATCGTAAACAAAATACTACGACTAATTTAAGAATCTTGATCTCCCTTCGCAATTGATAAAATTCTAATTATTATTCCATATAATTTAAATTTAAAAACAGTTCATTGAAACAAAAACAATTTTAACAATAATATGCGGACACTAATGTATTCAATTCCACAATATTTAGAAAAACATAACCGGATTCTTCATATTACGCCATCTTCAGGATCGAACTAAATGCTAATTTAGTTTCAATAAATTGTTTCGTATGATGGCATTCCAGTAAATATCATTTAAGCAGTTCGAATTTAAATTTTCCAATCAAATAAAGTCTGCAATTGAAAATCAACAGGGAAATGAAAAATTTATAAATACCAGAGTAACAGAGCTAGACACTTGGTCGCTAGACACGGTTATGACAAAAAACAGCATCGTTGTTAAATTACTAGTGAATTATATGTAACTTGTGATTAGCAAAAGCTATAGAATTCGTCAATGGAATGGCAATCAGAGGTATATTGTTTAATTTTTTAGATGTTGTAAAGTTATATAGTCAATAGTATAGAGTATTATTTGTTTTTGTTGAAAAACAATTTTGTGTTCGTTACATTCTAAGAAAATTATGCCTAAGTTGTTATTCCATATAATGTTTTAAATTATAACATGCAGTTCTTAAAGTACATAATACTGGGAAAATAGAAGTATATTATAAATATTTGCCCTCTTTTTTTGAGAAAAGAACCTAAAATCTCTCATCTTTGCTTAGTTCAATGGGTGAGAGCCATTTCGGGCCATACTAAAAATTGTCTCTTGTTGTGAAAGTTTAAACGTAATGCACTTGGATTTGAAACATTTTAAAGTGGCTAATCCAAAATTCAAGTAACTGGGTTTTAGCAAAAGTACTGACGCTATGTTTGAATGAATAAAAGCCGTCGAAAGTAAGATTACAATTTTTACGCGAGATGTTGAGACTAAAAATTATAAAAAAGAATTTTGAGAAGGCAAGCGCAACTGTATATAGTGAATTGGAGCCCATACATATAAAGTGTGTCTTATGCAATTTAATCCAAAACATTCCTTTGATTTATTCACAGGATTTTATAAATAAGTCCCACGATCAATTAGAAAGAGAAGACGGCTCCCTCACTTTCCTGCAAACTCTCTCTCGATAACACGTTTGCCCGAGTCTTTTCCATCAATGCGAATAGACTCGGTTAGATGCGATGCGAATGCGGATGCGAATAGACTACACACCGATAACTCGCTCAGTATATTTTAGTTCGTTCCTTAATGTCAATTAAAAACCGTGGATGAGATTATATAGCTGCTTCTCCAGATTCATTCATATATATAGATGGATAGAATACTAATTCATAGGCTAAACAACGAGCATCATTGAATTTAAATTCTTACGACGTATTGGCCGTAACGTGTAACCGCCAGAAAAAATGCGATTTTTAATCTGTGTCATGGGTTCGATTCCAGAGGGCCCCAAAGTCCCGATTTTTCCCGTTTAAATGCATTGCTTTGATTTACGGGATTTTTTAAAAAATACTCCCCGGATAGGTAGGGCATTAAAAGTCAATTAAAACTCAAGGAGCCTATATATATGGTCATGATCTATCGAAAACATAAATGACTTACAGGGAAAAGATCCTGGGTTCGATGCTAGGACGATGCAAAACTCTGCCCTTTAAAATACATAGTTAGTTTTCATTATTATTTTCATGCACTTATCGAATTGATTGGAAGTTCTTGTTTAGATGAAATATGTATATTAAGACTCGGTTTAAGAAAAAATGTTAGATAAGACCATGCTGTTCCTGGTTTCGATGCCAGAGCACATTAAAATTTCTCACATATAAAGAATATAGGTGAAAAGTAGGACGTCGTTTGAGGCAGTTGCAGCAAATATTTCTGCTTGAATTTTCATACATAGTTAGAGATGGTGATCTTCTGTTGTGCTGCATAGTAAGTTCACCAGGAAGACCCGGGTTCGATGCCAGACGATTAAGTTGCAGCGAATTTTAAGAATATTTTCAATCCTTTTATTTCTTTTGAGGGCCGTCCCGATATGATGCCGACATGAAATTAGTGTTGACGATCTGCTTGCAGAATGCAAGCTACATTTTACTCGTAGTGAAATACGTTCCGGTTAACCTCTTACTCGAAAAAGTTTCAGATTTAGAGATGTACCCCACGAGCCGCCAGTAGCGTTCATTCCGCGACATAAGTTTTGAAACCATTAGCTACATTTGTTAGTTTTAACTAACATCTTTAAAAATATTTCTGCACTACTAAACCGGAGAACAGCTTAATTCCTTAGAAAAAATTTCATGAACGAATTCGTAACATTTATTAATCTTTAACTTATATAAAAACATAATTCTTCCATTTTAAATATTTTTTTCCTATTTTTCATTCTCTCACAAACACAGTAGTCCCGTAACTTATGAGTTGAACCTTCGATTTCTAACTGAATATTTCGTAAATATTTAATGTTTCAAAGGAAAATAATGTACAAATTCCGATTACAAGTATCAGAGTTTACTTGGTGAGATGAACTATTTCGAAGTTATGTCTCAAATTCGTCACAGTATATATGAATATCGCTCCGCAAATACTAAAACACATCAACGTATCTTGACCATCCGTTTCCCTAGTAACAAGTCCTTACAACAACAAGAAACTGTTTGCAATACTCGCACATGTATCCTTTCCAGAATATCCGAAAAGTAAAAGTGGGGAAAGATGTACTTAAGAAAAACAGATGTAAAATGTGAGCTAAATACAAGTTGAAAGCGAAAAATGATCCATGTCTACAATGTGCATTCAGGTTTTACGTCATCCCAGTGGTTTTAAGAGGATTTTCACTCCCCCAGAATTGATTGGTGCGACGGACCGCCATCATCAGGGAATTTTTCCATCTTCACGGTCCAATAATGTATAAACAGAAAACGGAGCGAAAGGGGGTGGAAAGAAGGTTTGATGGTTAGGATGTGAAGATTTTGGTGGGAAGGGAAAGAAGGGGTGAGGGGAAAACGGTTACTATTCCATGGTTCGGATTGCACGCCATCTCCTCGGTCCAGGCGGCGGTTCAAGACGGTGTGGATATCACTGCTGAATCCTTGTCCAAGAATGTTTCCGTGAAGTTGGATATAGGAGACCCCCTCCGGAGACGGAAGTACCTGTGGTGCTCACTTGCCCTCAACCGCAGATTCCTTCCAGTTTTCATGCTTTTTAGTCATTGCAAGAAAGTTCGTAGACCCCACTACACTCCCATGCTTTGTCTTCCGAATTCGCCAATAGTCTTTCAATTGTTAATGACGTGTTTGACCCTGCTTTGAAGTTCGCCGGTGGTGAATTTCCCATACGATATAACGTTTTCCCGAGGAACGGCAGTCTCCTCCGTGACACCTTCTTTTAAAAAAGAATTTTTACTTCTAAATTTACGTACATATATTATACGAGTAAATGATGCTCGCAAACTGCAAGCGTATTATCGATACAAATTTAAAGTCGATATCATATCGAGAATGCCCTCCAAAGAAAAAAAAGGGATTGAAAATATTCTTAAAATTCGACGCAATTTATTTTAAATTGGAGAAATTCGCACCATTCTGGCGAAAAAATCACCCTCATTTGGTGAAGGTTTATAGATATAAAAAAAATCTGAAAAATGTGAATACATGTAACGCCCTGGTAGAAATAAAACGTATGTAATTCAAATTTTATGTGGATATCTCACTAGGAATATCCTTAAATAAGTCTGCGTGAGCGTCGCATATTGTAAATGGCTCTCCGGGATCGAACTAACGACAATCAGGAAAACAGCGTATATGAAATTTATTTATGATCTTTATATCTGTTCAATCCTATTTACGAATTAAATATTTAACACAAATTATGCAGTAGTAGTTTAGAAACATAAGGTGTCTTAAATACACAAAGAGACAAGCGACTCCAAGTTACAATAAAGTGGAAGTCTTTTGACAAAAGGGACTTCTTTTCCATTTATAAGACATTTCTTTCAATTTTTGAAGTGAATAGGAAAAAGAAAGGAAGAACTTCAATTTACTGTAAATTCAGCGACAATTTACGCTTTATATTTTAAATCAGTGCATGCATTTACAACTAGACATTAAGATTATACTTATAAATTTAATAATAATCAGATTACCATGTAAGGTAATTAAAAAGTTATGACCCTCCTAAAAAAATCAAGTTTGCCGAATTTCATGAACATTTCGGAAATTTAAAAAATGAGCAACAACATCACGTTTTAAGAATTCTTAAAATATGCATTCCATCTTACAAATTCACAAATATTTCAAAAATTAGTTCCATGGCCCAGAAGGTGATCTAAAAATGTTCAAATATCCATTTGTTATAAAGATTAGTACCAAACATGAGTTATATTTTTGAACTTTTCTTAAGATTTTATTCATAGATGGGATATACATATATCTTAGGTTAAGAGATTTATCTGTCAATCGCTTTATGAGGTACATAATCCGAAAATATAGGATCAAAGGTTTAATATTTAATCATTTAATAACAGCATCTAACAGATTAAAGAATATTTTATCAGGAAGTAAAATACTAAATATTTTCTGTGCTAATTTCGTCGAAAGAGCTTAAAATTGGGTGACAAATATTAACTCGAATTCTATAACGGAAAATATCTTTCTCATCTCAGAGTAATTGAAACTACCTCATTATGTCGACAACATTAGGAAATATTAAAGTTAAAATTCTTTACCTTAGAATAATATAGTATATAACATTTATGATAACCTCAATATTAGAATTATTATAGATTATAATAAACTTTACGCTTATAATCAGTTCAATTTACAACTTAGTATATTCCGGCACGCCAATGTTGCTAGATTTCAGTTGTTGCAAATGTCCTAGGGACATCTACATTAATACCCTAAAAGCCGTCTTTCGGCGAGTGACAGGGGGTGTAAGCACCAGTTGAATCTAAACAGCTTTCTTAATCGGTTACAGTCGCGTATCGTTCGCGGAAAGAATGAATCTCTAAAACGATTCGTCCTAGCATCTATTTCTCTTAACTTACGGTCATTATCGGATCGGAATTTATTAAGCAATCGCAGCCTAGCTTCCAATCTCCTTTCTTTCAAGGATTCCCAACCTACGTCTGAGAGCATTTTTGTAACGCTTGCTTTTTTATCGTAGCATTTCTTAACAAAACGAACCGCTTTACGCTGTACTTTCTCGAGTTCGCGGGTACACGTTTCATCCGCCGGATCCCATATACTTGCCGCATATTCCAGAAGGGTACCATGGGCGAATTTTTCTCGAAATTTTACCAAGGTAAAATAACATCGCTCTCTTACCTTTTCATCTTATTTACCGACAAAGCCAAGCCTTTTACTTAATTTGCCGCAGATTTTTCGAATATGCTCCATTTTAAGTTATTAGTAACGTTGATCCCGTGATATTCAACTGAATCTACTACTATTGTATTACTTCCATTAATTTTGTACGGGTGATTTGGACGCAATATTTTCATTTCGAAAAAAAGTCTTGACTAGGCCGGGATCTTCCTCTCTCCGGGAGGCTGCCTTAACCTTCCGAGACAGAACACAAGCCGTTTTGGGAACTTTGTGCGCAAGTGTGGTTTCGTCCGACTGAGCGTCCATCGAGGCCACAAAGTGGCGTTAAGGATAAAGGGAATCACAAGGAAAGGGTAAATTGCACATGAGAGCGTGCACCCAGGAAAAATCCCAAGGAATAACGGAGTTGAAAAATGTTCTGTCTCGGTAGCCTAGATGGTTAAGGCCCGGAGAGAGGAAGATCCCAGTCAGACTTTTTTCAATTCCGTTTTTCCTTGGCATTTTTCCTGGGTGCACGCCCTTATGTGCAATGACTCTTTCCTTTTCATTTCGAAGAAACGGAGCATTAATATCTAATTCCCATTCTCCGCACCACCTTTGGATGAGGACGTTTGAGAGAGATGTCCTCGTCGACCGTCCGCGGGACGCAAATGTCCCCCATTGTGGGTGATAATTCCAAAATATAATTTTTTTATATCAGTATACTGTAAACATCTTCAGCTAACACATACTCAAATGGGAAAGTCATTCAGCGGAGATTAACTGAGTGACAATCAGCGAAAGTAGGGCAAAGTTTTAAATCGCCAAAGTGGTGTACCTCTCTAAAGAAATTTACAGTAAAAGTTCAGAAACGGTTATAAAAATGGTGAAATCTACATTTTAGGGCAGATCAGTCAGATATGTTAACGCCTATTTACTTCAACGAATTAAATATTTAACACTAATAATGCAGTAATTTAGAAATATAAGTTTTCTTAGTACACTTCCAACATCTTAGAACATTCTTTGAGTGAACTTCATTTTACAGTATGTTGTAAGCTGCTAAGCGATCGAGAATCTGTGCCGAATTCACCACGGAATAGTATCATTTATCTTCTGAAAAGGAATTCATTTCGAGGGCCTAACTAATCTACTCAAACAAATGACGCTTCTCATCCGAACGCCTTGAGACCAACTATCAAGGTTCATATCCATTTGATCAAATGAATATATTTTGGCAACAAACTATGAAAGCGTAAGATGTTGAGATTTTCACTGGAATTTCATTAGAAAATAATTACATCAAAATGTATATAAATAACTATAAATATAAGTAAATAAATAACATTAAAAAGTGATTAGAAAATTATTACATCAATATAAATAAATTAAGAAATTTAAATAAATAAATATATATAAATAATTAGAGTGATAAATAAAGAAAGCGCCAAATTGTCCCGCACTAAAGTGGCAGCTCCGAATTTGGGGTAAGCAGCGCCATATTCTTGGAGAAATCCTCGGCGAAAAAGGAAACGAAGCTTAAGCACAAATTACAGAATGAAAAAATGTCAATCTAATAAGCACGTATGGATATTCTTTTCGGAAAGTAAACGATAAAAAATACCTTGCCCCACCTTTTTGTTTAAAACTTATCCTACGTCATCGTAAACAGCGTACATTTCCTATGATTGCTTAGGTTTGGAGTTGTACTTTCAGAATATTTTACGCAAGAGTTAAAATAACTCACCGCATAAGTGTAATTCCTTGAGTTGTCTGGTCAAAAAGTTACACAAACAAGCTCACTTATCAAATATTGGTCCACTACTTCCCACTGACTTGCAATTTATCAAGATAGGTGGGGAAGGTTGGGCCGTTGCCTGAATTGGACCTCATTGGTATCCCCCCTTACGAATAGAGGGAGAATCGTAAAGCGGGAGAATATGAAAAGAAATAAATATGTACAATTCTATCTAAATGTTTCAGAAAATGCAATTAACTACTACTTTTGCATGAAAAATTTTTTTGTATCACTGATAGTTTAGGAGTTATTCGTGAAATACCGATTAACCGTAAGTTGCTGACTATTTAATTTGTGGGCGCTCTAACATGAAAACTATTTATCGTATTAGTAGCAAATTTCATATGTAGCACTTTGGTAGGTGCGTTTAGAGTTGATCAGTTTTTGGAGTAGATCGGTTTACCGGAAGAGAGCTTTGTTTTTTCGAAGCTCGTTTCCGTTTTTGCAAATTTCTCCATTAATGTGATATTTATGTATAAACATTATCTACAAAACAAATTTTTGTTACAAAAGTTACAAAAAAATTAAATTTTTATGAGTTTTATAAGGAAAAAATTTCTATATCAACCACCGTTTAGGAGTAGTTTCATAATTAATCAATATTCTGGTAATGGCGTCAAATTTACGTTAAAATGTCGTTTTTATTTATACAATTTTCATAATAATGTTAAATACAATATGATTACTACATTTCTTCAAAGTTTTATTTCGAAGTTAATTTGGAATTTGAAACACGCGTATTTCTTTTAAAATAATGTTTCAATTATAATTGTTTCATGCAGTTATTGATTACTCTTCACAATAACAATACAGTTCGTAACCATGGGTTTGTTTACATAACAAACAATTCAATGCAAAGCGCATTTCTCTCACACTCTTCCTATAGATTGAACTCTGGCTGATTGATAAGGTTTAAAAGGTTTTCTTCTTTGTTTTTTTACTCCATTTGTCTTCGTTATTTGTTTTCTTTTGTATATATTAATAATTTTCGTAATTCTCTGTAACATTTTAGGTTTCGTCCGTTTAAATGTGTGGTGATTCATCTTATATCGGTGCTTTTAGTAGACACAAAAGGCCAAATTCACCGGATTTCATCGAACATTTCCCAAAAAACATTATTTATCATCTTCATGACATGGAAGTCAATATAATATAAATGAATCACAATTTATTTTCCAATTTTATATTGAAAAAAGACTTCCACAATACTGTCGTAGATAAATATCTACAGCTTAGAAATGGAGAAAGTCATCTGCTGGCCACATCAGATTTCTTATTTAATTGATGAAATTTTCAACGCGTAGTCATATTTTACGAAGAAGTGATGCTTGTTTGAATCAGGTTGAAATGAAAATAATTACGTCAGCAAAAGTTAAAAATTGATGGGAAAACAATTAGGAATTTTAAAATCAAGTTGAAGCAAATAATCTCTAAGAATTACAAAACCTTTTCCCATTGGAATCGGGAGAGGTCTTACATGGGGGTGCATTCGCTGGAAGGGCCGTGTTTAAGCAGCTTCGATCCTAGGTCGTAAAATCCATTTTTTCTATACAAACGCATTGTGTGGATTTTCAGGGATTAATATTGAGACGGTAGAGGATTGAGAAGCAAGTTATTGTTGGTAGTCTAGATTCAACGTAACGTATTTGTCAAAATGGAAGAAAATATTTTCCTACGTGGAAAATATCACCATCTGAGTGGTGTTGGACTGCATGGCTGCCCAACCGCGATTTTCAAATGTTTCTTAAATCAAAACCTATTGACTCTGTCGTGTATCATTTAAGATCACGGTACATAGTCTGAATGCGAACCCGTGTTATACGAAGTGTATGTTTTCAAAGGAGCTGTCGACGTCGATTGGTTACCCTGAGGATTCCAACTCGGCGGTCAGAGGTCGGATTGAAAATCAATACGAGGCGCCTTATTCTAATCGGAGGATTCTTGGCAAATTCGGTTGTTTTGTCTGAACCTTTCGCATCAACGAATCCAAGAAAAGCAACGAAAAACTTTTTCATTCGCATTTTAGGGAATAATTATTCGCAACGACTGACCAATCCAATGTAAAATAGTTAAGAGTCCTTCTGTCTCACAATGATTTATTTTTATAATTTAGTAAATGTCGATACTCATTTCTCTACCGTAAGACCGATGATTCAGCAATCGCTCGAATCATGAAAAAAAGCTGCGAACCTGTTTGTGAATACGTTTCTTTTCCGATACAATTGTGAGTTATTCGAGTCTTTCCAATCGGAGCCCTATTTTTCATTCTTCTGCTGTTCTTACTCTTGATGGTTCCAAGCAGAACTCTTTCCATTCTTATGCTTTCTCCCTTACGTCGATTCTGTTCTTGAACATTATTCCTGATCTTGTTTTCGTTAGATAAGAACTATCATAATTTTCTTATTCGTTCATTTCTTGAGTCAACTTCTCTCAATTTATTTAAGAACTACAATTGTTTTCGTATATGTGTGAGTGACAGAAGAGTTTCGCAAAACTTTAAATCAGTTACTTTTATAGCTTTCTGCGTTCTTATAACTTTTGTTTAGTTTGTCTTTTTTGCCCCAACTATTTATATCGCCTTGGTACTCAATAGTTTTGTTTTCTTCAACATTTTATATTTGAAATTTACTTAAGCTTTTAACGGTTAAGCTTCCAACGACTTTTAATTTGTTCGATGACTTTTGTGACTTTTCGAAGACTTATTGGGGCCACTCCGATTGAAAGGCGACAAAAATGCGTCGCTTCGATTAATTCACTTTTCAAACTCGAATATATTTCGCACATCGCAGTAGACGCAGCCGCTGTATTGATTGTGCATTATTTCTATCTCCCTGTTGGAAATCATCAGATAATTCCTTTCTGTATTTCCCGTTTCTATCGGCAATGCTTTGAATTTGCATCAGCCGCTTTATAAAGAAATACTCTTACTGATTCTGGCCTCAGATTTGCCTCCTCATTAATCACTTCGTCTCAGCCCACGAAGCGAACAATTTTACAATAACATTTTGGAAGTAACTCCTGAGAAAGCGAAGAGAGAATCAGTTGCTCACAGTAACGACTGCGAATTCTGGTAGGCAGTTTCGTCCATAAAGTCTGCTAAATTCCGAAATTGAAGGAATAAACATTTTTATTTACTAGTTTATTGTTTTCGTTCAATGTATGGAATGCGCATGATTATTCAAAAATAAAAGGTTTTTAAAAACATTATTATACAAGACCATTCTCGTTTTTACCGAGCCATGAGGTTGCTGGATCCCCTTCTATTGGAAAAATCATACTACTACTTATGGTATGAATGTATTTACATAAAGAACTTTTAATTGTAAAATTAATTATAATGGCATAAAATCGAAATTCTGTGGTTGTGTTTGTGGGTGTATTTGTCTTAGGCCACACCGTTCGTCCGATTTGCTTTATGTACGTGTTCTCTGCGAAGGAATCGCTGTCGCCTTTTTATTCGACAATTTTACGGGGTTCGAACCCAGATCGTTTTCCACAAAGAGTGCACGTGAAACTCATTTTTAATACACGCAGGGCTTATTTCTTTTGCAAAATTAAAGTAGAAAGAATAGTCACACGTCAACGAGGAAAACAGCATAAGGAAGAAAATCGAATGAAGATTCTTATTTTATTCGTGGGATCTTACTTTCGATTCAAATTTGCGAGAATATCGGTAAAATATACGAAAATTTTGTGATAATTCGAGGCTATAAACAACTCATCCCCCTGACGACCGATCCCATTGTTGATTCGGAGCTCATGTGTTATCCCGTAAAAATACTCGAGGACTTAAGGCCCATATGGGGGCTTTAAGCCAAGTTAACGCCAAAAGTTTTATGGCGAAAAAAGTGGGCATATTTATGAAGAATTTAAATTAGCCGAGATTTGCATATTCCTGTGAACGATTATACACATCGAACCGGACTGCTACAGAACGTATACCCGCTCTATTAGTAAATATCGCGATGATTTCTCGAGAAGATCCCTTGACAAGAACAAAGTGAGGAGGAAACAGGAAATAAGGCATTTTTGTCTGCAGATGAACGTGGGAGATGTTTTACTTAAAACCTTATAATAAGTCGGAAGGAAGGACTCGTATGCAATATGTCAGGACGGAAATACGTATGACAAGACGAAAAAGAGGAGTAGAGGAACTTAAAATTCTCTTTGAATATTTTGTTTCACATTACTTATTTCACTCCAAGTATAAGTAAAGCGTTGAGGGTGTTGATTGCGCCCCGCAGAAATAAGAGTTCCAATTGAGGAACTTTATGAGTTTTATAGTATATGCTAGACGGTCCAACAACTGGCCCTTAAGCCTACCTTGGCACAATTGACTAATCTTTGAGCAAATGTGACGGCAAGCCAGAAGTAGTACCTTAACTCCTGCTGTCAATATAAAAGACTTGAGCAAAAAGGTCAAAAATACCTTTGTGATATGGCACGTGCTGTTTCAGATGGAGAATTTCCCGACGCAAAGTCGATCCCGCGCAAAGTATAGGCTACTTTTTTAGTCCACGGTTCGAGCCCAGACGGGTAAAAACCTTTTTATAAGAAATACACGTTAAGTTCAGTTTTTTCGTTGCAGGGTTCATTTCTTTTGCAAAATTATATTAGAAATAATGGTCCTAGTAAGTGGAATCAAGCACCTAAAGAAGGAAAATATAATAAGGATTATTAATTTGGTCGTGGAATATCGTTTTCGATTCGAAATTGCACACATTTTGATAAAGTTCGTGAATATTTTATCGAAAGTTTTAGGTCGTAAACAACCCCTCTCCCTGGCGATCAAGGCGATTGTTGAGTCCCCAGCTCATGTATTTACTCGTAAGAACACTTTGAGAAAATATGCCTACTTCAAATTAATGTTGAAAATAAGTGATAGATTATACGAAGAGGGAGAAATTTAAGGAGATATTAGTAACTGCAGCTATGAACGATATACTGTGAAGAATGGAGCGTATAAACATACGAATACCAGTATTTAAGAAAGGTTTAAAAATTTTATGGAAGCGTCTGTAGCAACCAAGTTTTATTTATATCAACGTAAAATTCCTTACTGAATATTCCGATCAATACCACCGAATGCGTTTCAAAACCTGGTAAGTTTCGGATGTTTTTTTAATATAATCTTCTGCATTAAGTATTACAACTTATCAATTTATATCGATAAATATTTAGAGATTGACGAAAATGGATTTAGTGAATATCGTAAAGATTTCCCTGATTTAGTGTTGGCGTTAAAGTTGTAGCATATCTACAACATCGTATCCCTTCATCGAAAAGGTGCAGCAAGTTTATGTTTTGTTATACGCAGAATAAAAAAGTTATTCATTGTGGTTTTTTAAGTGCTTCTAATTCATACATGTATATATACATGTACTATCTTTCTGCTATCTGTGTTTAATCTTTGTTTATGTTTTGGCTTTGTGATTGCATTTGTGTTATTTGATGAGCTCCACTTTTATGTTAATCATTTTAGTATTGGAGTACAAGTCAGCTCCATAATACACTTACTTTCCACAAAGAATATTCATCGGTTGTTTCAGAGTGATATAAAATATATTTCTGTGGTGTTTGATATTTTTTTCCGATATCCATTTGTGGCTTTCTGAAATAGTCTCCTTAAATGTGGTGCTGCTTATCCAAATGTGATCCTCGAATATATTTATTTTTAATCTTTAAATGATTTTTGTCTTCATTAAAGGAAGTGTTAATTCAGAGGATATGAGATTGAATATTTAGGTGACATTGTAGACGTAATTATAACCTTTTTCTTTATCAGTTTGGAAATAATAATAGCCTGGCTATCTACGAAAAATTATGAGGCATGTGTTACGATCAAGACTGTAACAAAAGTATTTATTTATCAATTTAAATTTCCCCGTTGAGAATCAACGGGCACTTCTGCTAGTCATGAATATAATACATGTCATGAAGTATCTGAATCGTGACATCAAATTACGTATTCACTCAATCATTCAGGGAAAATGCTTTTTTTGCTCACCCAGAGAATTTTCTACTAGCAATGATAGATAGATTGAGCTTAGGTCAATCCATGCCGTGGATGTTGAAATAATATTAAAATCGAGTGGAAATCACGAGAACAATTTGAGAAAATTAGAATTCCCCGCTTAGAATTTTGACGCACAAGACTGCGACAAATTAATTTACTGGGTAGCAGTAGAAGTGACTAAAACGCCTAAAACAGTTACAATAAATACAAATATTTGGGAGACTTTCTTCAAAAATGGTTTGAAACTCGTCCCACAAGTAGTAGATAGGGTGGTGCCCTATCCATTTACCATCCCCCTATCCCTATGATTATGACCTAGACATAACCATTTATAATACTCGATAAATACATTAAACTAAGGTTTAATTAATAAATTATTATGGTAGCCAAATTATGACCTATTGCAATATTTATATCCGTGAATAAATTTTCCAAAGTTATAATAAACTGCACTGAGAAATTTGACCAAGTCTGCTACATGTAATAGTGGAATAGTGATGGTCGCGCAGTTAGTTCTCGGAGTTGACACGAAGAGTGTAGCACCAACCAAAGCACGCACCCTGCTACACGACCTACCGGAGCCACCCAATTCTCCCCTATTGGAGTACGCTTCTATGAAAAGCAATATGTGCAGTGCCGCTCTGTTTGACTGTGATACATGAAGAGTTGATGCATATGCGCCTCTTTATTTGTTGAGACTTTTCAACGATGGATTCTCGAAGAAACATTTCAAACGGTATATCTTAGTTTAAAAACATCTCACAAACATGTTCCCCGGAATTTGTTGGACGCTCCTCGTATTCCTGAAGGCGCATATGCATATATGTATTTAATCGGTCAAGCGAAGTTGTTCGAAAGCTCATCAATGCGCGACTCCATCGCCGTTAATTTATCGGCTGAATGAGTTCCCGCCGTTCTCCCCCTCCGCGCCCACGTGACCCCGCGCAACCGCCTCGTTGTCGTGTGTAAGGGAGAGACCGTCCATTGTTTTCTGATCCCTGTGAGCTTTTTTACGAGTGTTTCTCTTCGTATCCGTAAGTGTGCGAGTGGATCTTAGTGTGTGCGAGTGGATCTTCGTGTGTGCGAGTGTTATCTGAAGAGGACTTGGCCCCCGAGTGCATCAATGGACGCGTGTCTGCCCCTCTTCCTCTTCCCAAACAATCTGCTCATCTTCCGCAGTGGCGCTGTGCGCACTAGATGACGCCCCTGACGAATGTGATTTCGGTGAAATTGTCGTCATCGAACCCTCGTAGGAGTGACAGCGTATCTCGTCTTCCAGTCTTCATTCGCTGCCACCAAGAGTAGAAATTCAAAACGTAGATAAAGTGAGATTAGTTTCGTCAAACATCCCTCCTCGGAAGTTCTTACGATCCAGTCGCCGATCGAGCACTTGCAGTGAGAAATGAAAGTACTGTTTCAAATTGAAGTACAGTTCGAAGGAATGAATTGTCAAACCCGAAGGAAAAGCACCAATCTTCGCTTAAAGTGTCAATCGAGAGCTGAGATCTCTTTCTCCCACGACTATACTTTATATTATTTTCTTTCCTCTTCTCGTTATCTCTGAATCGATCATATTTTACCCTATACACCTCAAGTCGATCTTTTTTATTCGTATATGTTCATTCGACTGCCGATTTAGTTTTGCTCTCGAATCGATCGATGCATCGAACCCTCTTCACGTCTTTCCTCTTTTCTCAGCCTCCCAGAGGATCCTTGTTTCCTGCCTTGAAGCGTCAGAGATCAATTCTAGACGGATCCATCGTTAATAACTTCAGTCATGTGGAATCCGACAGACACACTGCAGCACAGATTCAATGTAAGAGGATTTGTAATCACCGCTTACTTCCATAGAAATATAATCGAAAGAAATCGCGAGATGTATCGAGGATTCTACAACATTTCGAATGCCGCATTTGTCTAAAATTGCTCCCACAATTCTTTCTTTATGATAATATGATTGACTGTCTAGTATTAGAATAGTCTACCATTGAAATATTAGCGGAAGTTTTCGTTGGTATTCGTATTTATAAATAATGTTGTAGCTTCGAGAAGTTTACTATTTTCATCGCATATCCCATTCGTTGTTTTCTTCCGAAATGCGAGTTGTTAGCGGAGAGAGAGCGCTCGCCCATAATGGCCTCACTTTTAAAAATACCACTTCGAGGTGCGTCACAAATCGAGCCAAAACAATCAAAGATTTTCAAGCGAAACAAAGGGAATTCAGATAGACATTTGGGAGGAGTCCCATTCGCGAATATTTAGTTGCTAATATAGACCTCTTGTAGCAAATTACGTAAGTAGTCGATGTAAAAGCATATTCCCTTAATGATTCAACTTGAATGTGAACATGCTTTCCCATGAGTTCATAAATAATAAGCACTAATACCACAGTCTGATTAATTGCACAACCATGATCACTTCATTTCATCCTCAGGTGAAACATACGAACACGGTATGGTAATAGGAGGGATATACACACACATATGAATACAAATGGTTTTCCTGCCAATGATCATAAGATAATCGGTCAAATTTTGTTTGTGAAATAAATTCATCACTTCTGTTCACATGCCTGCTCACCTTCGCATTTCGCAGATCGTATATATTTTTCCCGCCATGCACACTCCTGGCCAAAATTAACGCAGCACCTCCCTAGCGATCCTTACGGCTGGTACTGCGTTAATTTTGGCCAGGACTGTACTTGAAATAGGAGAGCTTCGTGTTGTCGAACCCAATATATTTTTGGATGAAATTGTACAGCTCCCAGCAAAAAAATCGAACGGCGTAGCCTTAGCTGCATAAGATTGAGGGGCGCTGAAATACAGGGCTTGGCAACACCGTACGGCCAAGAGATAAGGTTGGCTCTTATCTGAGGTCCCAGGGAATGCTATACCAGCGATTTCTGGAACGTTTTCGTTGAATAGTAAGGTATTATATTTTGAAAAGTGCACTGTCTGTGAGTTGGAAACAGATTCCTCTCTATTAGTTACGAGGAGACCCAACACTTTCCACCTTCACATCATTTCCGGATCCCTAGAGTATTGACGACTACAAAATTGTAATAATAATAACATTTATTGCTAAATTGAAGTATAAATTACGTTAAATTGGTCAGAATATATACAAGTTATAAAGGTTCATTTAGTTGGAAACGCTCATTTTTAAAATGTCGTTCGTCACAGTTAAAAGATTACATCATATTCAAAAATGCACGAGGATTTTGAATTTGCTCAAATCATATTTCACAGTGCACCGTAAGGACCGAGACAGCCGAATAGGAGGCGGAGTATTTATCACTGTGAGAAATAGTTTAATAATTCAGTTAGAAAACCTTAAAAGCCGGGCGAACAGTAAGATGATTTGGTGCCCAGTGTCAAATAGACAATGTAAGAAAACTTATTTCTGCTCTTTCTATCGCCCTTCCGACGGCGGCGACAGTTCCACAGATGTTCTCTGAGGGAATATTCCAGGAGAGTAAACTCAGCGGAACCGTATCGGTAGGAGGAAATACTAATCTACCAGATATAAATTGGACAAAAATTTCCTGAAATATCAATAGCCGAGATAGAACGTTATTGCTGAATCTAATATATTTATTTTCTGTCTTCGCGCTCGAACAGGTAAAGACAGAAAGGGCTCGAGTAACTCCTCACAAAAAAGGTAATATTCTAGATCTCCTTGCCATTAGCCACTCTCACATAGTGAACAGTATTGATGTGATGAAGGTATATCCGATCATACAATAATAACCGCAGTGCTCAAGATAGATGCTCTCTGAGTATTGAACCCCTCCCGTACCTTATGTATCTTTAAGAAAGCCAACTTCCCCTCATTGAAGGTGTTTGTTAAAGGTAAAAGTGAAAATCTTATCCGTTTAATTTGCAACAATTCATTATATAACAGTTGGTCTGAAAACCTCCGTATTCTTCGAGTAAGTATCTCTAAATTTGTTCCGACGAAAAATGTTCGAGATCGTCAACTGCTGCGATAGGTAAAACCAGAACTACGTTCCCTCCAAAGGAAAAAAAGAGCGTTAAATTCTTATATGAAGTCTTTTCCACGCAATAACAGAAAATACAAAGAGCGTCGACGTATCGCGATACTATCGTGATAGTAAGAAGATAATAAGAAATCTCTTCGACCAAAAGGCATAACTGCCATCGTTATATCTACGCTTTTAGATGAGCTTGCCTTCCTCTTCTCCGTTTTCTTTAGTAAATCTTTAGATGAACGTTTGGTTCCAGTCTTGTGGAGAAAAGCGCACATCACTCCAGTACGTACCGGAAAAGGGGCGAAAGTCAAAGCTGGGTTATTACCGACCGATGTCGTTAACATTTATGTTTTGTATGATTCTTGAGCACATAAAATGCAATTGCTTAATGCCTTCTCACAGCGATAATGTTGCAATCACGCGCAGTCAACAAGGTTTCCGCAAAGGCTGCTACTTGGCTATTAGATGCAATAGCGAAATCAAATTTCACTTTTTGTCTAGCTGTACCCTCTATCTTCGAATTCAGAAATTACTCAGCTACGATATATTCATAAATCACGAGAAATCTTAAGGGAGGGGAGTATATCCACAGCTTTTTTGAATGCATATGGAGAAACCTCAGTGGCGTTACCGGCGGCATTGAGAATGGGCCCCCTTTCCACCTTTAACCTCCTTCCCTACCTCCAACCACGACGCTCAGAAATAAGGGCGATGCAAAAATGCAAGAGGACACCCAGATAATTGATAGCGTTATTGTAATTTTCAAATGGAACCCTAATAAGTGACGTAAGCAAATCTGGCAAAAGAAGACGCAGAGTTTGGCCATCGGCCTTTGGGAATCTCTTTAGATTTAAATCTTCACCCCGCGAGCCGCCAATGGCGTATGGCAGGGGGGATTTAAAACAAGATTGCTTATATCCTCTTCGATACCTCACGGATGCAAAGACCTGTTATTTTCGTATCTTGGATGTAATGCAAATGTTTATAAGAGGGCTTTCTTAGGAAACGCATAGCTGGACTTACTGTCTTGTCGCTAATTACTACTTCCTTTTTTAATTTTTCAAAAATTAGAAATTAAAATTTCTGAGAAGAGAAACATCGCAAAAATCTAATGCTAACCGTAATTATTTTTACGAATATCCTTTCTTGATTTTCGTCCGTCGCGAGGCGCAGCGGCCGTTTCATCGAATTACTGATGAAAAGGATAGAAAACATCGCCATAACTTTTTCAAGCTTAAAATCAAAATACGGACATATTTCAGTAAAAATGTAAAATTATCTTAATACTACGTTCTTTTTGTGCAACAAATCTATCAAATTAGAGAGTGATTAGCAGTTTTAAAAATGATCAGGGGTGAAAAATTCGGGATTTCTTCCTAATAAAATTATTAAACTTTAAGTTGATACAATTAATAATATACATACCATATAAATACAGAAAACGCATATCTGCAGAGAAAAACTCTTCCTTAATGAGAATGTATGTATAATTTATAACATCACACTCAAATAAAGCCTCTATATGTCTTAGACCAGAAGAATAACGCCGGACGTTATATCCATCCGCCCTATCATTATAATAAATATCCAAGATGGTAACTAGTCCTCCGCAATAATTTCTGTTCGTCTTCGATCTTTTTTCATACAAACTCGTTCTTGTTTTGATTTGATTTAAGTTAATTTAAACCATTAGAACCAATCATATTTCCTTAGCTTACAACGGAAGGAGTAATGTCAGAGTTTTCTAGTAAAGTTGTAATTCTACTCAGAATTGTAGTTGAAATGAGAAGAAGACCTTTCTTCAGAAGACTGGATAATATCTCTACAAAATAATTATATGGTATGTTCAAGTGGCCTCATTGAGACCATCTGGGCAGTTTGATAAATGTATCTCGGAAACATTAATTTAAAAATACATATGTTTTTCCTTTTTTTCTCCGAGTCCCAGCCATGTAGATGAATCCTTTTAAACACTTAAACTCCCTTCTCAAACACTCTCCCATTTTTCCGATGCTTATTTCGTTTAGATCAGGTGCCATTTGCTATTAGATACAGTAAAAGTCTGTTATAACAAGTTAGGCATATAACGAGAGTTAGGTTATAGCGAATGATACTTTTGTCCACTGTCCAACTCACAGCAAAAACGATAAGGAGTTACTTCTGTCCTTTTTATCCATATTTTTCCTATTTATGTAGGGTTACTTACTTTAGAAAGATACCGGGAATCACAAATTTCGAAGAAAGTATCATTTAAGACTTATTAGTGGTCAATTTAATTAAAAGCTGCTTGTAGATTTAGGAAGATGGAAGTTTTATTGGAAATGTGTAACATGTGAAAAAGATTAGAGTAGAATACTTTTTAGGATATTGGTATCCCTCAGCGAAATAGCGAAATCATCCATTTCATAAATGTGACGCTGATAATCATCGAGATAAGGTAAAAAAGGAAAAGGATTATTGGGAATAGGATATGAAGAAGCACCAAAAGAACGTAGTACTGTTATTAAGAGTGCTTCAACAGATTTTATTATTCCGTTCTTTGGCTCCAACCAGGAATCGAACCAGGGACCAAAGGCTAACGCGCTGTCTAAATGACTATCCAGGAGCCAACTCGAGAAAGAACGGTACGGGAAGTCAGTGATTAACAGGAAGCACTCTCATTGCCCGAATACTAATCTGCAAGAATAAGAATTTCACAATTTAGCAAAACAACAACGATCAATGATAATGCAATAAAATGTTTCCTGCTATTTTATCTTGATAGTTACCGCCACGTTATTAGTAATTAATCCACCCTCCGCCGTTACTTATTACAAGCCGAAGACGTTCCGGCATTGATTGTATGACACGAAGGCATACAGGTACCCCAATATCATCCCATGCATCCTCGATATCCTGCAGAAAGTTGGCAGGATTTGATGGGAGATCCTTGTTCTTCAGATTTTTCACCATTATACCCCATATATTTTCAATCGGATTGAGGTCTGGACTCCTCGCTGGCCAGCTGATTTGGTTAATACCTTCTTGCACAAACCAACTTCTTGCCTCCTTGCACGTATGTACCCGGGAGTTATCCTATAAATTATTAGCAACATTTGATAACTGCCTTACTTAGGGAAATTACATAAACCTCATATGAATGAAATCGTAATTTTAATCATTTCATCATGGAAAAATGTTCTCCCTGTATTTAGGTTGATGCTAAACTGCATACTCGTTTAAAGTTATCATTACGAGAATAAATTAAAAAGCACGATATTGCAGAAATGCAAATAAGTTAGAAGAACAGGTTTACCTGTTGGAAAATGAATTCATCTGGAAAGAGAATCTTAACTGATGGAAGCATTACATTCTTTAATATGTGGACATATTGCTTTCCATCTAAATTTCCATCTATTTTCCAAATGGCTCCTGGACCTTCAGCACACATCCATCCCCAAATATGGACCGAAAATCTTCCACTTCTCCTCCTTTCCTTTACATACATAGGGTTGAAACGTGAATTACGTGGACGGTAAACAGTGACCGGCCCATTAAAACATGACGAGAACGTTTTCTCGTCACTGAAAATGACCTTCTTCCAGAAATCCGCACCCTCGTTCACATATTTTTGAGCGAATTCTAACCTGGCACGTTTATGAGCGGGGGTTAAAATCTCTTTGATCGCTGCGCGCCTAGCTTCTAGTCCACTTAATTGGAGCCTTCGCCGCACAGTGTCTGAACTTATGGGAAGTCCAATTGCGCTCCTCGTCTCCGGCGCAGTAGAAAAAGGATTTTGTCGAACATAGTCAATAATATGCTGATCTTGATCCTCGGTAGTAACCCTGGGCCTTCCAGACCCCACCTTTCGATCGACGCAATGTGATTCCTCCCATTTTTTCCTCAAGTTTGAAATCGTGGAGTGGGAGACATTAAACTTCCGTGCTATTTCACAAACTCCTATATTAGCGGCAAGCAATCCTGCCACTTGGTTGCGACGCCTGGGTGTTAGTTGCGGCATTTCAAATACTACTTCCTTACGCACGTGTAAGATTCAGTTTATATTGAATCTAATTATTATGTCGCAAACTCAACAAATACCTGAAAAGAGTAAAAACTATTAGTATGATCGCTAGCATAAAATGTAAGGATCGTATAAATGAATATAATCACCAATTCTCAATACAACACTTTACTGCCGAATAGGATATATATAGCTCAAGGCACAATGATCCACTCCCTCAAAAGGTTCACGATCGTCTGTCCCGTACTGTACTGCTTTACTCCCTCGTCCACACGTGGGGCTAGTCGTCTATCCGCGACCGTAGGCGGCGTATTCACGACCGACGTTTTCTAACGTATTACTCCGCGTGACGTTATGGATGATTTTCCTTTCTAACACACGCACACGATCAACTAGAGCGCAGAGAAGTCACTCTGGAAGTGAGAATTTTCCTGGTGTTATGCCCGCCTTCCACTGCAAAAGGGAAATGAGCGAGAAATAGCTTAAGTAACGGAATAATATAGTCCTGGCCTTCCACTAAGAAAGAGTTTCAAAGAAAAATGGTATTTGCCTTCCATTGCCAGCGGGGTTTGCTGAGTGAGCTAGGCGAGGAATGAGATAGGTCGGATGAGCGAGGTGGTATGCTTCCATTATCAGCGGACTGAGCGGAGTGGCACTCAAAGTTGCCATTTACAAAAATTTACAAATCGGTAGATAATAAAATCATTTATGGTGTAAATATAAAGGATGAATACATGGTGGAAATTTTTTTTTCCTATTAGTTAAAATAACCGCTGTCTTACCCATGATTACGCTGGCTACGATGAGCGTATTGTAGAAGCGAATCGCAAAGTATCGAAAGGATCTCATAATCTTTTTAAATTTTGGTAAAAATTGCACTTACATGCATCACGAATAACTTTTTTGCCACAAACTATTCTTTTTACTGGATCATTATTTTTCCAACTAAAATTTTCGTGGGATTCAGCGAACGTAGGTCTTAGTGAAGGGTTATTATTTCTGAAGTGAGGAAGTTAAACATTTGATAAATTCAGATTTTTAAATAGATTGAGGATATTTTAAGTTTTCACTTTAACACTGCAAGTATTATTTTAATTGTTTTAAAGATTACTTCTTGCTGTTAAACGTTAGAGCCTGTTACGTTCTCCTTCAAGCTTAATTTGAACGTCAAAAACAAATGCAGTTCTCGTCGAACGACAACTATTTTGAAGGAACATGTTGTTATATCCTATTGTTCCTCAATTTTCCTATCGTAGAGACAATTCCAGAAGATGGTCGTTCATGTCAGAGAATTAGCCTCTGTTCAAGTTATCTCTATTGAAGTGTTTTTTTTCCCTCAGGGCATCTTTGGGATTCGCTGAGGGTCAATTGGTTGTGGTTGAGATTGTGATCTTAGCAAATATGAACGTGTTTGGGATTAAGCTTGGAAATTTTTTCCCTAAGGTTTGAGAAATATATATTTTTGTTGCGTCTGAATAAACGACGTTGTTCTTACCATAGCATTTCGAGCTGCATCGAATGAACAGAGACACTGCGACGGTAAAATAATACTTTATATTAAAATTAACAAACTTAAAAATTCTATGCGTAGTTTTAGTTTTCCCCCGATTTCAGGAAAAAAATCCGCAAATTGGGGTAATGTCACGAACCTCAGTTACAACGTTAAATAAAACACCTGCATACAGGGCATTTACAACCCCCATGACGCGTAGGTCAAGTCATAAAACATCTGGGGAAATTTTGACGCTAAAGGAAACAGAAAGTAAAGTTCTGAACTGATAGCGTTTAGAATTTAGTATTTCCCCGCATCTCTACGAATACAGAAGTGTTGAGCTGTTTCAACCAGTCGTACTGCGCCGTGGCATTTCTTATTTTGTGATTCGCTTTTTAACTTTGTGTGATTACGATGTCCGAAGAGAGGAGAAGGCGTAAAGGAGAGAAGTTGAGAAGCCGTGAAAGCCAAATGGTTTTCAACGTCTTCAGATATTAAAGTTGAAAGTAGATGAACTTGCGAAGTCGAAGGGATGCATTGCACTTAGTCTCCCGCTTTATCATTGCGAGTTGAAATTGATGCCCAAGAGCTAGCTAGCATCTCTACTGCATCCTTAACTGTAAATTTTGCAACTTGGTCACAGGTCATATGAAGCAAGATTTTTTTCAGCATCTCTTTCCGGTAATTTGCTTTCAAAGACCGAATTATTCCTAGGTCCAAGGGCTGCAGGACGGCCTTACAGTTAGGGGGAAAGAATTCAACCCTCACATTTTTCAAATTGGGAGCCGTGTTGTGGGCTGCGCTGTTATCTATTAAAAGGAGAATCTTTTTGTTTTTCCTCACCATTTCTTATCCAACTCCGTTAGCCATTTTGAGAAAATGTCTCTAGTCATCCTGGCTTTCTTATTTCCTTCGTACTTGCAGGCAAGAAACGAGCACCCTTTAAAACATCTTGGATTTTTAAATTTTCCTATAATGAGCGGACGAAGCTTTTCGGTTCCCGTTGAGTTGCAGCAAAGAAGAGCTGTCAGTCTTAGCTTCGATTTTTTTCCTCTGCTGCACTGCTCACCTCTGTGCCAATGTCCTGTGAGGCAGGAGCTGATACAAAATGCCCGTTTCGTCAACATTATAAATGTTCTTACGGTCATAATTAAGAATAATTTTTTGTATTTCTCCCGCTCTCCATTCGTTTACATTTTCTAGTGGGACCGAGGATTCTTCTCCGCAGATGGCCTTGCATGAAATTCGATTTCCGTCCCGGAACCTAATGAGCCACCCCCAGCTGGCAGCAAAGTCCTTGTGTCCGAGAGTGGTGGCCATACTTCTCCTGGAGTAGCGGTCAGCTAACGGGAAGGTTTTTAGCCCTTGCCTCACAAAACCACCGGAATAAGGCTTCCTCCAAGTCCTCACACGCAGCAGTCCGTATGCGCTTTCGCTTTGGGTTTCGGTTTGCTTTGCGAAAACTTTCCTCGATTTTATCCCTGTCCTTCAAAAACGTTGAAAGCGTAGATGGAGAAATTCCGAAACTGGAAGCAATTTCCTCTTTCTTCCTCCCGCTGTCAACAGCTTCGAAAATTTCCATTTTCAGCTCCAAACTGAACTGTCTCCTTTTCTTTGAGACATCCATGGCACTTTTCACTTCATAACTGAAGAGCTGGTAAAGGGCTGACAGTTTTCCCAGTAAATTAGGGCAAAATTACCTGAGATGGATGACTCATACTACGGTATTCCTTAGAAAACCCAAATGACTCATGCTGTCTGGTCGAGGGGTGAAGGGTAGACAATATTTTCGAGGGTAAAGCTCTTTAGCTGAGATGAAAAATGTTCGTTGTAACGAAAGTTGTCATTTCGTTGAAACGAGATTTCAATTACCCATATTTAATGGCGAGCCAACCAAGATGATCAAAGATTTTCGTTATAACGAAAATTTCGTTGTAACGATATTCGTTGTAACGGAATTTGACCTGTATATAAAATACGAGGGGACTTCAAAACTCGGAAAGCATCTATCTTGAGAACCGCTGTTATTATTTTGTGGTCGGATATAACTTTATCTGCCACAATACTGTTCACTAGGTGTGGATGGCTGGTGGCAAGGATATAAAAAATATTACCTTTTTTGAGGAAAAAATCGAGTTTCGACAAAATTTCCCGTTCGAGTACGAACTCTGATAATTAATAGATCAGTTTCTGCGATTAATATCTATCTCAATTATTGATACTGGAGGAAATTTTTGTCCAATTTATGCCTGGTAGATTACAATCCCCTTCTACTAATAAGGTTGCGTATGGTTTACTCTCTCGGAATTTTCTAAGTGTCTCATAGAGATCTTCTATGGATTCGTCGCCGCCATCGGGAGGGCGATAGAAGGAAGAACCTTTTCTTACCGTGTCTACCGGACACTGAGCATCAGATCATCTCACTATTCTTCCGTCTCTATCCTTACGATACGCTGTGAAAGAGGGATGAAAAATCTCACTGGTCGCTATTACTTCGCCAAGCCAACTTTCGTTTCCTAATATTATGCCGGCGCATGTCTTTCTAATGAAATCAAAGATACCGATTGCTTATTTAGAGTACTTCATCAGTTCACTACGACTAACTTTATTTCTTCGTAACTTTCGCTCTTAAGATGGCGGAGAGAATTCGAGTTGTGAACATTATAACTACCTAGCTGTAACGTCTCGCTACGGCTATTCTCTTTGAATTTTATTTTTTCCCTCACATTTTTGTCTGCGTAATCTCGCTCACTAAATCTACCTGGGATGCCGTAATCTGTCTAAGTTCTAACCTGATAATATCCCATTTACCTAAAATAGATCATACGCTCTACAGCCTGGGCAGTTTAGTGCATGCCAAAACGATTAAGTGGTGTCCGACATGATTTCAATGGTAATAATAGGTCCAGTAAGAACGGAGCACTCCAGGGTTTTTAATACAACAATGGAAAGAGGCTCCGGATAAGCATTTGGGCAGCGCGTTTTAATTGGATGAAAGCGATCCCGGGTTCGATTCCCAGTGGGATACTACGTGCAAAATGACCTCCGCTGTGGAATCACTCATAAAAAACTACTAAACATAAAAGCGAGAATTATGAACTTTGAGGTAAAGATATGCCTTGCTTGATTGTGATTTTCTTCAGATATTCATAGAGTAAATATTTTACAACATTATCTTATTTATGGAAATATGGTTTGAGCAGATTCGCAATCCTCGTGCGTTTTTAAATATGACGTAGTCTTTTAACTGCGACGAACGACATTTAAATTGATAGTTTCCTACATAATGAATCTTAATAACTTGTTTATATTCTTACTAATTTAATGTAACATATAATTCAATTTAAGAATAAAAATGTTATGATATAAATGTGTTGTAATCGTCAATATTCAAGGGAGCCGAAAATTATCTGAAGGTGGAAAATGTTGGGTCTCCTCGTAACGAATAAATAGTCTCATTGTCGCCGCCGTCGGAAGGGCGATAGAAAGAGCAGAAATAAGTTTTCTTACATTGTCTATTTAACACTGGGCACCAAATCATCTTACTGTTCGCCCGGCTTTTAAGGTTTTCTAACTGAATTATTAAACTATTTCTCACAGCGATAAATACTCCGCCTCCTATTCGGCTGTCTCGGTCCTTACGGTGCACTGTGAAATATGATTTGAGCAAATTCAAAATCCTCGTGCATTTTTGAATATGATGTAATCTTTTAACTGTGACGAACGACATTTTAAAAATGAGCGTTTCCAACTAAATGAACCTTTATAACTTGTATATATTCTGACCAATTTAACGTAATTTATACTTCAATTTAGCAATAAATGTTATTATTATTACAATTTTGTAGTCGTCAATACTCTAGGGATCCGGAAATGATGTGAAGGTGGAAAGTGTTGGGTCTCCTCGTAACTAATAGAGAGGAATCTGTTTCCAACTCACAGACAGTGCACTTTTCAAAATATAATACCTTACTATTCAACGAAAACGTTCCAGAAATCGCTGGTATAGCATTCCCTGGGACCTCAGATAAGAGCCAACCTTATCTCTTGGCCGTACGGTGTTGCCAAGCCCTGTATTTCAGCGCCCCTCAATCTTATGCAGCTAAGGCTACGCCGTTCGATTTTTTTGCTGGGAGCTGTACATACCCAATTAACCATTCCTAAAAATTCGTTCTATCGGAAGGTTCTCCAACTAAATTCCGTATTCCCCTTTACTTGAATGGTAGCATACTTGTGATGGGAAACTCTTTACTGCATGTATGTACTGTATTTATGTTCACATGCCGGGTTTTTATGATATCGGGAAGGGATTCAAAAAATCTTAAATTCGCCGCAATGTATTTCGATTGGGAGAAATATGGCGTATTATAGTGCGGTGTGCTTTCTTTTCTATCCTCGTGCTATTACTCCGAGATGAAATATGCACGAGTATGTAATATTGAAATATTTAACCCACGCCGTACTTCAGGAAGAACCGGGGAATGTTTTTCAAACGAAGTTCTCATTGGAAATGTCGTTTAATTCGGTTGGTTTCAATTAATCGTTTGAATTTACGCTGAAATTAAAAAGGGTATTTCGCGATGGGTCAATTTGAATTATTTTTGGATTGTCTCCTTTCGCAATTTTCAGCTTCATTTTTAAATTCTGTAGAAAAATCTCCCGTATTTAACTGCTCACGTATAATATAATCATAACATGAATTTGGAAACATTTTTTCGACATTTTTTATGATCCCTTCCTTGAAGTTATGAATGAGAATTAGTCCTATGTAAGAATGGAATCCCCAATCGTTCGTTAAAATTTACATCATGTACGATTTTATTAATTAACATAATCCCTAATTATGTGCTTAAATGTTGTTAGTGTTACTGTAATTTGTTCGAGGAGAATGTGGACGGTTCCAAGAGTTTTGTTTGATTGTGAGAATAAATAATGAGAAATGACAATCGTCTTCATTTGGCTCCCTTCTTCGGATGTGATCGCCTGTGTAATGGCGTTGTTATGAGTCACTGACAAATGGCTCTTCTGGTGAAACTCATCGTGCTTTTCGCTTTCAGAATGTTCTGCGGGAGTTGGAACAGAAGAAGCCGCAGTTGGATGAACTGGTGCACACTGCGGAGACCCTGAAGGCCGACTCTAACAGACAACAGCTTCATGGAAAAGGTGAGTCTCTTCGCTTTCATTGCCGCGCTGCTTGAATAAGCTATTGTATCTTCACACCGTATTATTAGTTGGTCTCTCTTTCAATTGGAGCGGATCCTTGTGGTGGAATGTGACGACGAGTGTAAATCTTAATTAAAAGTTATAAAGCGGGAAAAGTGTCATAAGGGATAATATCACGAGGACAGGTAAAGGTTTTTTTATTCAAACCGAAGGAGCTGAAGCTGTTGGAAGAAATATGATCTCCTCGCTTTAAAGAACCCTTGGAATTTTGTTCCCGCGGTCAATCGAGTATTTCGGAAAATGAATGTACCTATGTCACTACCAACTGTTACGATATGTCCCTAATTACCGCGTGGGTAAGTTGCTGAGGAGCCAATTTCTCCATTTTATCCAAATCTCTGTTTAGCTATTTGCATTCTACGGCACTCCGATCAGCGTATTCAGTGATTTGCAAAATAATCACCCCACTTTTCCTTTTGACCTACGGCTAACTTTTCTTTTTCGATATTTTCCACGTCTATGTGCTCATTCCATTTGAAGGGTATTTACTGACAAAACGAGAGTTATCTGGAGTCGACTCTGGAATGTCTGAATGAAATAGGATGCTTCATAAATTATAATACTTGTTTATATATGTATACGAGTAAAAGTTGCTTGCATACTGAAAGCATATGTTCAGAAGAATATACTTTGCAAAGATTTAATAAAAATACTAAAATAATTACCATGTTTTACTTCTGTTCACAAGCCTGGCCATAGAATTTCCACCTTCTCGGTATTGAATCATATATAATTTAAAAATCCCGCCATAAGTTCAAAAAAGTAAGGCTGCCAAGTGTCAAACGAAGAACCTTTTGCAAATTGTGAATACATATAAATCCCTGATATAAATAAAACCTATTTAATTCAAATTTTGAATACCATATCATACCTATCCTAAAATAAGACTTCGTTATCCCCATTTGAGATGCATAGAGTATGCATCTTTATGGAAAAAAGCGGGACTTTTGGGGCCTTCTGGTATCGAACCCTGACTTATGAGGTTCAAAATCTTTTTTCTGGCCATGTTACACGTTGTGGCCAATAAGTCGTAAAAATTTATAATTTTTAATAATTCATTGACACTTGTGCAACATGTTTCGAACTTTGATACATGTAACGCCCTGGTAGAAATTAAAGTTATTTGATTCAAACGTTTAAGTCGATATCATACCGGGAAGTTCTAAAGTTAAGACTCCGTTATCTAATATGTAAATGGCTCTCTTGGATTGTACCAAGGGCGACCATGGAAACTTAAAACAGCTCATATGAAACGTATCAATGATCTCCACATACATGCTGAATTTCAGGTTTCTATATTATTGGGAAAGGGTTCAAAAAATATTAAAACTCGTAGCAATTTCTAATTTTAGAGACGTCCGCTGTCGAACTCTGGACCTATTTGCAGATGTGAATACACATTATGACTTGTTAGGACTTGATCTCATGTAATACAAAGTTTGAAGGTACTATCTAACCGGGAAGAACCTAAAATATAATTCCGTTTTCCCCGTTATAAATGCCTCGAGGAATTTATATAACTCACTGGGATCGAACCAAGGACCATCAGCGTAACATTCAACAGCGAACATAAAATATATCAGTGATCTCTATCTACATGCCGAGTTTCAAGTTTCCATCATATCGGGAAAGGGTATAAAAAATCTTAAAAATCGCCACAATGCATTTTGAATAGGAGAAAGTTTGCCCTGACCTAGCATCGAACCAAGGATAGCCTTTGAGTTTGTCTTTTTAATTCTCGTTGGTTATTCACGCGATAACTGAAATTTCAAGTTTCTAATATTCCGGGAAGTGCCCCAAAAAAGTTTCGACAATCCCATCAATTTTCTTAAGATTTTTTAACACCTTCCCGATAACATGTAAACTTAAAACTCGGCATGTGAATAGAGATCGTAAGTCCATTTCATATTCGCTGTTTAACATTTCCGTGTTCGTCCTTGGTTCGATCCTAGAGAGCCATTTACGTTTAAGCGTTTACTTGGGGATGACGAAGTCTCATTTTAGGATATTCCCAGTATAATATAGAATTAAAAATTTGTAATCAAATATTTATATAAGGGCGTTATATGTAATCACATCTTCCAACAGATCCTGGATTCGACACCAGGCGTCTCTACTATTTGAAACGTAGGGCGGGAATTCCAAAATATTTATGATTCTGTTCCAAAAATATTTTAAGCGACATCCTGGTAGGATAGGGAATACAAATTCACAGAGGACCCAGAAAGCGACTATATTAATATACAGTATGCTGTCACCATATGGGCATTAGTTCGACGCCTGGCAGGTGCACAATTCTCCTATTTAAATACATTGCGGCGATTTGTAAGATTTTTTTTTAATCCCTTTCCCTATCATATGCAAACGTAGGATGTGAATAGAGATTAAAAATATATTTCGTATAATAATATTTTGGTTTCCCTAATAGCCATTTGTTTGATGCCGGAGCGCTATTTACATTTTTCTATCCATTGCCAATAATAATTATGGGAACTTATTGTATGTTGTTCCCGGTAAGATATCGGTTTCAAACTTTGGATGAAAATCGTTTTATTCCTACCAGGTAGTTATATGAATTCACAAGTTCCTGGATTTGACAACAGGCGTCTCTACTATTTGAAATTCCAGGCGGGAATTTCAAATTTAGTAATGAATCATTTTCCGAGAAGGTGGACATTCTATGAGTATGAATGTGAACAACAGTAATGATTGAAACACAGTTAATCATTTTCATTATGATCATTGGTTCGATGCAACCTCTATGTAATAATCGAATTCCTAAAATGCGTAGTCGAAATATCGAGAATGTCTTCAAAGGAAATTTCCGTATAATTGAATGCTAATCGTGCCCCGACGTCGAACCAATGTTCATGAGGTTCAAGATAAAACTGTTATGAAACACTCATGTTCATTCAACTTCTGTTCACATGCATGACCATTGAATTACCAATCAATTTCTCGGTAAATCAGTCATTCAAAATTTAAAATTCCCGCCATAGATTTCAAATGGTAGAGCTGCCTGATACCGAACCCAGGACCTTTTGGAATATGTGAATACATACCTGGTAGGCATAACATTTATTTATCTTAAAGTTTAATGTCTATATTCTAAAGCTTCTAAATTAGTCCATTATCCTAATGCAAAATTAACGAAATTTATGCAGAATTACTTCGTGGTTAACAAACAGTCCCCCTGGCGAGCGATTCTTGAATCGATGCGTTTTCTCATTACACGGGGATTTCATACCGAATTAACGGTCGGAACCAATGAAGGAGCATTTATGTAAAGGAGCCAAATCGCTGAGATTACTCCATTTTGGAGTTTTTTCGAAGAGAATTTTAAGTAACTTTCCGGTAGAATACTAAGTTCAAAATCACGGAGGTCCTAGCTGACAATATTATTATATAACCGTAGAAATGCCATCAAATGTGCGTTAGTGCGACGCCAGGGTCGAACTCTTCCCAAATGGGAGAATAGTTATGTAAAATAGTTCGGTAGTTTGTAATGTGAGTTTAAAAATTTACTGTTTGAATAAAATTTTAAATGATTCATGATTTTGTTCACCAAACGTGGAATATTTCGCCCTCAAAATCAATCGAGAGGCAACAATGTATACAAACACTATATTGTTCTAGCAACCGAATAAACAAATACTATATTATAATAGTATTTATATATTTCGCCCTCAAAATCAATCGAAAGGGAACAATGTATACAAACACTATATTGTTCTAGCAACCGAATAAACAAATACTATATTATAATAGTTAACTTGTGTCAACGGGAAATGCTTGTTAACGTTAGAAAGGATCAATAGGGAGCTACAACATTTTTAAATAAAGTATTTATAAATTGAAAAAAATTATGTGACGTTAAATTATCGTAGTACATGAAGGTACGACCTACCTTCATTGACTATGATACATGATGATGTTACATTGTACGTGCTTAAAAATGAAAAAGATCCGAAATTTTAAGAATAAACTCTTATTAGATTTCAATTACACTAAACAGCGCTATCATTTTTGGTTCGCTATGTAATGGCTCGAGTGACAAATAATTTTCTTTTATTACGCAATGTAAATTGACAAAATCTTTTAATGATTTTAAAGATTAAATGTAATTTCATTCGCGGATACTCCTTATGCATGTTTAGGGAGCGCGTCTGAATAACAGATTTTTAAGTGCGGTGTTTGAGAAATAGTGGAGTGCCACAGTTTTAATTTGTTATAAATGAATATCTAAACGGGCGTTTAATTTGTAGCTAAACGGCGGTTAGCTTCAGAACCACCGTCGTATTAAAATGTTAACTATAATTAGGATGGAGAACAAACATCGTTAATTGTTAGAAAGCGATTTCTTTCTGTCAAAGCGGTATTTTATTAACCTATAGAATGGACATAAACATATCTAGAGGAATGTAATATATTTTACTTTGCAACAGGGCATCGGATTCGGGGAACACCATGTTTGTGGGGAACGGATTTAAACCAAACGAGCAAAATAAAAATAGTGGACGCATTACTTTTTAAGCAGAGAACAGAATTTCGTAAGAGGGAAATCTCATGGTAATGCAATCGAGATTGCTTAACTCCGATATTCAGTTGAAGCCCATTGAGTTGAACGGTCGGACACGTTTCCGTTATTTTTAAGCTTAGAATGTGCTCTGAAAGTTTTGTTTTGAATCCGTTTGCCGCAAACCCGGTGTTCTCCTTTTATAAATACTCTGGTATTAGAATGGAATGGTTTCATGAATTCGCTCAAAAGTGCCTTTCGTAGCGTTGCTCTTCCGAGAACTTTAATTTCATCGCGACAGAATTAAAAAAAACGAGTTTGTGCATTCTTCTAACTTCAATTAAACGAGGGTTTACTTCTTATTCAAATCTCGGCGATGGTGTTTTAACAGAAACTATTACGAGATACTCGTAAGGATTTGAGGATAACATCGATTCTAAGGTATTGGAGAGCCGCTCTATCGGACGATCGGAAAATAAAACAGTCGAGAGCCGCTTCCGCGCACTCATATTTGCAATGGCGTCGCAAATTCAAGCACGAACAATAAATTCATTTTCATATTTGCTGATTTTTGGATCTATGGAACGCATTAATCAAAATTTGGAGGTCAGACAAAATCTTTAAGAAATAAAAGGACCGCTTAAAAATAATGAATCGCATTCTAATCGTAATTCAACGAGACTCTTCCCTCCAAGAAGTCTTCTCACCTACATGGAAATATTTTTCGCGGCAGTTGGTAATGTAATCAATGCGAATGCTTAATAACTGCTAATATAACCTTTAATTAGTCGCGTCGTATGACCTCAAAATTCTCATCAATGAAAAGTATCTATCATAAAATGATTTTTCATCCAAAAATTGTAGCTCATTCAATGTCCTATCTTTTTAAAACAATTTTAAATTCCATAAAATATTTAAACGTGGGCTCAAGTTGCAGTAAATTATAAAATGGAACATTTTTCCTATTAATTATTGACCCTGTAGCGTCAAACGCTTAGGATATGTGGAAGAAGGTCTATAATTTTGATTTTATGCTGAACAATTGTCCAGAAATAATATCCACAATATTTAGCTGCCGCCATTAGGAAAATAATAAAAATTACTTTAATTCGGTAAAACGTCAAAATATGGAGTGAAAAAAAAAACTTTCCGAACTTTTTAATGAAACATTCAGTTTAGCGGTTTCTGACCATGGAAAATCGATTCACATGAGTTACATATACATTCAAGTCGTAAAATTACTCCTCATCAGTATTACCTAAGTATAAAATATTTAACTTTAAAATTGTCATTGCATCCGACTAAAGTTGGGTTGATAACTTTAATTTTAAATATTTTTATTTTAAAATCCCCTCATCAAAGTAGACGTATTTAATATTAAAAAAGTAGACGTTAAGTCTAAGTGATGTTTTTAATATAAAAACAGAGAATAACTTAACTCGTAATGTTTATGAGTCTTCTAATAGTGAATTAAACTAATAGTCAATACATTTTTCTTGTAGATTAGCAAACTTTTACATTATACGTGGATAAAATATCGAGGAATACTTAGGAATTGTATGTGAAGCATATTACGACTAATTTCTATACTATATTCCTAATGTATTTGATGCTTCTTCGATCTTGCTTACAATGGATAAGCTGATTTCTTTAGAAATCAACCTAACTGATTACTTCAGAAATGCCTGGGATGGATAGTATCGTAGTAGTAGTAGTAGTATTGTTAAAAGTGCTTCGACAGCTTAGGTCATTTCGCACATTGGCTCCCACCGGGAATCGAACCCGGGACCGCTTTCACCAAAGGCAAACGCGCTGTCCACATGAACATCCGGGAGCCTCATGGATAGTATCATTCCAGCACAATTTTTTTTCTAAAGATATATTATTTTATGAAGTTTTCTCCACGACGAGGCAAAGCATGAATTTAGTGAAATATATTTTAAAGTTAATTTCACAATCAACCATTATGTAATTAAAAAGTGTAAGTAAGATGAATATTTCCTTCCTTAAATGCCTATCGACAAATTGATCCTAGCAAATGATGGGAGTGTGTCACAGAGCCAGTAACGTAATGGTCTGCTGCAATTCCACTTGTGATTATTTCTTGACGTCAACTCTACCCACCATATTTAAACCAATACAGAGGATAAAAACAACGCCATAAGTCTTTTTTTATTAAATTTCGGGTACATTTCAGTGAAATGTAAAATTTTCTCAATTCGACGGCCGTTTGTAGATGTATCAAATTCCCATTTTAAATTGTGTTCACACAAGTTTTTAATGTGATTAGCGAGAATTTAACATGAAAGAGACTTCACATCACCAAAAGGACAGCGATACTGTATTTGGGGATGTCGCTTACGAAAAACCCACCGCAATCCCAGGGTAGCAGGTCAACTGAAACAGTTTTTTTCAGATTCCATAAACCTTGTAAATTGACGCGGTATGCAATGCCTGTTAGTCCAACACCTTGTTGTTTTCCTTTGTTCATATCAAAATTCGACCGGATATATTTGGTATCCACCGTTTTGTTGCTTTAAGTGAGCAAATACTCATCTTTTAGCGCAATTTCTTCAATATATCGAAAGATAAAGAGTTATACTAGATTTTTGCATCATTGTTTTTCCGACAGTTTTTCTTAAAAGTCTCTTTAAACCTTAATGTTTCTGCTAAAAATCCGATTCTTATAATTTCTGTGAAAATGTCTCCACTTTGCCGCCCTGTACCTCATTTCATCAATATTAATAAACGGAAACATTAAATTCGATTGCAATGACTATAACTAAGAAGTAGACAAATAACTAAAATTACACGTACTTTTATCTCCTTAAAAATATGTTTGAAACCCTCAGTTTGAGTTATAAACATCTCGTTTCAGTCTCTTATGAACTATTGGTAAAGTTATTTTATTAATAAATAAGACAATTTGTTTTGCGAGGAGGTCTTCGAAACGGAGTAGACAGTGAGAATAGGAAACTGATGATAATTATCGCATTGGAAATTATGCTGAAAATATGCTTTTCCTTTTTAGCAATGCACTTACGGCTTCTTCTAAATCATAGTTTACGTTTCTCCTAAAAATCTCTCACATTTCAATCTCTGAATCTCTTACGAATCTCATCTTAACGAGGGCATCGCCATTTAAAAGTAGTTTCCCGCTAACTGATTATGAGCATGTTGATTAGGACACATCGCGCTTGTTCGCTCTTTTTCGTATTTATATCACTCTACTTCCACTTCTATTAACTAATGTCTTCGCTAGCATTTCACTACAGCGAAGATTTTGAAGTTGTCAATCAGTTCACTACAAGAAAATAAAATGTACACAGAAATTGAATTTCAGTGAGTGTCGTTTGAGAATATTCTGATCCCCGGTAACTAGTTTAGGTTTTTAAACCAATATTCTACACACTAACTGCGTAAATTCGCTTCAAATTAAAATTTTTGGTGTTTTTAGATGACTAAGATTCTTCTAAATTTTCTCAAGAGACGTTTCATAGAACTCAAACTCTATATTAGAGCCTCTTTATATTTATTTAAATACGTAATAAAGATTTATTATTGTTAGGATTCCTCCATAGCTAATCATAGGTTTGATATGACCTGAATAGTCAAAAGTTGCTTTCTATGAGTATTTGTGAAAAATTAAAATTAATTTTAAAATCTTTACATGTCGTGAGTTTTCCCAATTAAATAAATGGGGAGGTTATTTCTTCCAAAGGCCATTTCTGTCTTTTTTATTCGGACATAAGATTTGATCTCCTTTCGCCATTATCGTTCTGGCATGTACGAGTATAAGGTTTACTTTAGTGTTTTACTCTTCAATCTTCCTAATGGTTTTTGTTTACTTTTTTCTGTATTTGTTTTATTTTCTTAAAATTATTTCGAAATTCTATCTCAGAAACTTAACCCAACCTCTTACGTTCGCAAAGTATTACTTTGAGTGTGCACTTCGCCTGGTTGCGCGGGCTGCCTATGTCACCTTCTTTTCTTGCATTGCATGAATGGTTACGTTATTCATTTTCTGAGTGTTAATATTCATACGTATGAATTTTCATTTATTTTCATATTTTGATACGTTATCGAAGTTTTTGACGATTTCTCGAATTATAATTAAAGGTATGAATAAATGGTGACATTCTTGAAAGACCTCATCTTCGAACTTCACCACAGTTTTATCTGTTGTTACCCCTGTAAAACGGGCGATTTCCCTTCAACTGCCAAACGCTCCCTTTTCGGATCACATGACCTGAATTTGAATTGAAAACATCTTCGTATCGAGTGTCCCATTTTGGTGATCCATACTCCGGTTTGTATTTTTGTGGTAAGGAAAACCGTTCATCACCAATCGCATGAATGCAACCAACTGAGCGAACAAATAACTTGACACTTAGTTTTTCGATTCGTTGAGAAATATCTGGAGGCAAATATTTCGTTGAAACAGGTTTTTAAGGAATCAAAAAACCGCTTCAATGGATCGTACAAGTATTTGTCTCGAGGGTTACATTCCTCAAATGACTCTCGAGTCCCAGTGAAGCGCAGTTGAAATCGACTGAGCGTTTCCAACATTTAAATCGCACGTTGCGAAAGAAATAACTAATTTTTTTACTGTCGAGGATCCAAAAGGATCGTAAGGTTCATATTCCCCTTTCGGGTCTCCCCTTCGATCTTAAGGGCGTGGTTCGAAATGCGGCTGATAATGCAGGGCGCTGGCGTCGAGGAGAAGTGCGTCCCCTTACCGCTCAGTGTCGCTACTGGCGTCGATGCCGCCACGTGCCGCTCTGTAAGAAAGTGCGTGTGTGCGCAGATGGCAGCGCCCCTGGCGGTTTGAGATTCACTTGCGTCCCCATGGTGATGCGACTCTCGGCAAGTGCTTTCTCCCCCAGCGATTCTCTTTAAGATGTGGTGCTCGGTTCACTTTTGTAGCTAATGATCGTAGGATTCCATTCTTCCGTGTTTTGGTTGCCCTTATAATTCGATCTTCTGATTTCCTCTGAAGGAGTTAATGGATGTTCAGTTGGAAATATTTTTATGCTCTAAGTTGGGATTGATCATTGGAGGTATATATATTGACGGTTTGGATGGATCCTAAGAAAGGCTATCTGACTGTGTTGGCTGTTGTCCTTCGCTTTAAAGTGATTGTGTATGCGGGAGATGCTCGTTAGCAAAGATAGGAAAGATCGAAAGAGATTTGCGATTAAGGAAAAAAAATTTAGTTTCCCACGGTATTTTCTATCTTTTTTAGGCTTTTATTTTTCTTGATTTACAGCTAAAATCCAACTTTTACTGATCTCTTCGAAATTTTTAATTATGAAAATTGGAAATTATGAATTTTAAAAATTAAAAATTGGAACTTTCTCGGATGCGTTTCGTTGTTTTTCAGAAAAATCCACCATTCATTTGTTTTAATTTCTTATAAATTACGTTTCTAATTATGATGCTTAAAATTTTAAGCATAGATTTATCACTTCTTCGATTTGGCATTTTCCTTTGTTGGTTAACCTAATTTTCACAGCTATTTTTTCCTAAATCAATTCCATCTTGTCGGAGCAGTTGTAACTTGGCGAAAAGACGTAGCCAGGATTCGAACCTGGGACCTTGGCGTTGGAGCGCTTGCATGCTGTCATGCTAACCGCTCATACCTTGATGGTGATGTATTTTTGTCTTTAGTCTTTGAGGGAATTTTATCTCTCGATCACTTTTGCCTTAACCTTGTTTGTATCTGAGACTGATATGAGTGATTTTGGCCCACGACTAATGCAATATATTGGATGATAGCCGTGGAATGAGGTCGTCCATCGTTCGATGGTGAGATATTCGGCTTCATTTGGGCGAGATTGTCCATTCTTTCGTCTGAGGGAAGCTGTATTTCTACGAGAGGAGACTATCGTGTCTAGAGGCATGCATCTTCTAAATAATTTAAAGAATAAGTATCGTCATTTGTAAGTTAGGTTTTGTTGGGCCTTAAACGGCACTCTCCATCGCTCTTAAAGCTCATCGTTTCGGCAAATTGAAGTTTCTTTAGAGATTACTCAAGAAAAGTTAACTTAATTAACTTATCTTGACAAAATTTATGAGCTAGAGGTTTGGTAATCTTTACTAGGCAATATTGAATATTCGACAATTGAAAATGTATTACGTGCAATTAGTCTGCATATTGATGAATTAAGAGTTGGATTCTCTTCTCATTATCACCTGTAAAGATGAAGGACGATGTGTCAAATCACCAATTGAGTGTTTCCACTGCGAGATTTTGACTTTCTCCTCCTCTTTATCCTTCGTATAAAAGACTTTTTTCGATCAAAGTCTTTAGTTTATAATTAACTGCCCTCTCGACTAGTTTGGATATCGTGGAACGGTCATCTGTAGGGAAGTAGAGAGTTTAGAGGATAGAGTAAACCCTTTCGAACGACTTGGATAGAATTTTGAAATGATCCCATGATTGGCATTTAGAGCCAAATTTAGACAAGTGTTCAGTCTATTCGCACAGCATCCGTGGGGTGAACAGTATAATCGGTGAAATTTCTTGCAGTAACTCTCAGAAATAATATACCATGGTGTGTCCACATCCGTAATATTTGTGGTAAACGAAACTCAACTCATCAAGTGCATAGTTGTTAAGAGCAAATAAAGAGTACACATGGCATGTTAGTTAGCGTTAGTTAGGCCTTGTGTATGCATGTAGTAAAGAAGATGGAATTTTTCAACTTGGTCTCGAATCCAATTTGGGAATAACGAAATGCGATGCGGTTTGTAAAGAATTGGTGCGATAAAGCAGGGACTCAGGTGGTTCAGAACGCGGGATGCGAATTATTAGAATATTAATTCAAGGATAAAGTTACTAAATAATTTCAGAAAAACTACCTTCTTAGAAGATGTAACCGATATAATGCGATCACCCTGTTCAACGGGCAATTATGATACTGTGAGGAAGATCAGGGAAGTAGATGCCAAATTGGATACCAGAATTCATTTTCAACGATATCGATTAGGGAAACAGAATCATACACCCCCTGCCACACGCCGATTTCAGGGCCCTTACATAGACATATATGATTCCTATCACACATCTATCAATATCTTAAGGAAACACCTATTAATGCGATATTGGGACGAAACCATGCAATATGAGAGCGAGCAAATGAAAGCGATTTATTTTATTTACTATTTTTAGCAATATTAGTGATTATGCCTATCGTTAATAGCCATAGCGATTTTTTGTTTGTCTTTTTATCCATTTGTCGGACATTTTAATTAAGGATTTGTAATCAATGGCGTAACGAGAAAGTTCCAAATTCGCTCTGTGTGGGGGAAAGAAATATCTCAGCCCTTTGCGCGTAATATTTGAGCTCAAATCTTTCGAACTCTTCTTTAATACTTCATGCAATCCCAGGGTTCGTCATCTAAGTGTCGGCATTTCTCTTTCACAGATAGTTGTCATATTTATAGAATGATTGGTTAAATACATTTATATTAGTATTTCAATCTTACATGCACAAAAATGATATAATTTGGACTTTCTTTCTAAATAATGTGAAGGTTGACAATTCGGTCTGAACGTAGAAAATTTGTCGCGACGAAAATAAAGTAACAGTAAGAATGCTCGGCGTCGTGATTCCCACCTTTAGCGAACGAGATTTTTGCAGTATGGCGGAAAAATAATATTTCGCGAGAACAGACTGCCTACATTGGTCTCTTTTCCTGGTTAATTAAAGGCGCGCTAATAAGGCAGTTATTTAGGTAGTCTGGCTTTTCACACGATCATACGTCTTACGGGTGCTCGTTGGATAGTAATTTAAATGTAACTCTTCAAACGTCCAGTTCAAGCATAGGATATTCATTTACTGTGATCCGAGGGCAATTTCTGATTACACGTCTTATGTTTTCTCATCCAGAGATTTGAAACCGACTATTCGTCAGAGCAATTACTGAAATATTAACAATGGCACGATGTAAAATATTAATTTTTTCTGCGGAACATAATTTTTCTCCAATTTAATCTTGCTGACGAATGAAATTCTTAATAATAATGTATATACATGAGTCGTGACCTAGAATACTCGAAATCTTTGTTTGTCCGGAATTGAGAGGAAAACAAACGAGAAAATGCCATTTCCGATGTTAAAACAAACATGACTTCAGAAGCACCGAATAATGTCTGCACATATATCCGAATTGTCATATATTTTTTAAGAGGGAGCTGACATCGGTCATTGCATCATTTGTGCTCCCTTCGCGCGGAGGAATTCAGGTAAAAATGCATTCAGGTTTTGATACTTCACGAGGAAAGTTTTTGACCATATGTTCAGCACTTAATGAGCACGTATTGCAGGTGCCAGGAATATTGTTCGCGCCTATATTGGTTGGACACTTTACTGCCGCCCAGTGGAAACTATCCTCAATTCAAAGCTCCTTTTTTAGCATGGGGCTAAGGAAATTAGATGTTCCACAGGAAAGTGAATTAGGACCAATTTTGTTCCTGATATATATTAACGATGTTGTGGATTGTGTTAAATGCAAGGTTAGGTTATTCGTTGATGATACTGTTGTGTATAGAGAGATCGTCGACTCAATGAACTCAAGATGATATTGGTTGTTTGCAAAACGATCTGAATATGATTTCGGGTTGGTGTAGTGATTGGCAGCTCGAGCTGAATGTAAAGAAGTGCGTTGCCATGACTTTCACGCGGTCCAATAACGTTATCTGCGTACTGGTGATGCTCTCTGCCTTTACTTTTTTGTATCCGTTACTACTCGTTACTTTTCAAGTAGGTACTCGTTACTTTTGAGTAGTTACTTAGGTGATCGTTACTTGTGTGGCGATCCGCATCTTGTTGATTGTAGAGATAGTAAACGAGCTGTTACTTCGGTTCTTAATCGTTACTTATTCGCTGAAGGGATTTCGGATGTCTTAATGGGTAGAAACGTTTTCTTTATTTATCCAAAGTCTCATTTGAGATCACCGTCGGAAATTACTAGAGAGATAGCTAAATGGATGTTTTTCTTCAGTTTAACTATTTATTTATTTTCAGTGCATAATCATTGAAGTGAATTCAATTTTCACAGTAGCAGTTGAGGAGGTAATGACTCGATACTTGATTGAGTGTACAATTAGGTTCATACCTGTAAGGCCTGTTTACACGATGAATTCAATTTTCGAGTTAATGCCCGTTGCATGAACAAAATAGAACAGATTCAATTCTTCATTCACGCGTAAATTTTGTCGTGTTTAAACGATTAGGGTAGGTCTCAGGGTAAAGAAAAATAATTCACTTTTCTATTATAGACGTTTCTCTGGATTCATTCATGTATTAATTTATATATATATATATATATATACAGGATACAAATTCGATATTTTTTATCATTTTATTTCAGATATTTGAAGATATGTACAAAATATTCGCTTCTTCGAGATTTCGATGAAAGATGAATACTAAGGATTGATTAACCAGTACTTGTCTCAAAATTATGAGCATGTAATTTAGAGATACCCCAATTTCAATTTTCTGTTTTTGACGAGCACCCGCCTATGCTGGATTTGTTAACGCAATGTAAAATAATACAGATTCATTTGATAAACAATAATAGAGACACCAATGGCAGTGAACGAAGGAAAATTTCGGAACTCAACTTCGAATCCAGCGGTTCCGAGACTCATGGATTGAGGGGAAGGAATACAGGTCTACCGCGGGGATTAGGGAATCGAAAGAGCCCGCGATTGGCAAAACCGCGGTTGGCGAAGCATTACGTGTATGGGAAATCAAGGGTTAGGTTTTGCGAGCCGCAATATAGGGAGAACAAATTAGTAACAAATAGTTTTCCCTGTTTATTACATGTAAATATTTCTAAGATATTATTCCTCCTTAATTTTGGCCGCATTTTTATCCCAAACGCGCAAATAACTTCCGATAAAAATGATCAGCTCCACCTGCATCGGAAATTTATTGGCTCTAACGGAATCGCGCCAATCTGCAACGTAAATTTTACATTTACGAAGTAATTTCCCAGCTTAAATACGTTTATGCCCTGAATTATTAACAGATAATATTTAAATTGTCGACATTTATCAATAAAGAATAATTTATTGAAAATATCATTTCACTTACTTGGACTGCCTTGAATAATCAATGATCTGTTGTGTCAGCAACGGTACTCGAATCACACTCTCTCAGCACTTTCTGATTCGCCATCTCCCATTTTACTATGATATGATAGTTGGCTCGATCAGGTTCTCGTTAGATTCTTCCTCAGTGCAGCAACTCCTCCAATCTTCTTTTGAAAATCAAACTAATGGTCCAGTTTTGCGTCCACGTCAATCACAAAATCTAGCAAATTAGAGGCCATATCAACGATTTTGCTGACATTCGCCAAAAATGAAGACGTCTTCAGTACACACAACTAAACTTCTCCGGCAACTCAACTAATCTATGTCCGAGTTAGGATTTGCTCTCGGGATACCCCAGACGGGAAAAAATGCAATGTAATCATTTTCCAAAGACTCGGCTGTCCAAACCGTTGAAGCAAACAGTCAGCCCTTTTAGACCCCTCAAACCCCGATGAGATTTATTTTAACTACCCTCTCATGATGACCGATGAGATAGACGCATATGAAGCCCTTTTCAGGAATAACATCATAAACCTTTCTAAAAAGTTGAGGATATAAACAGAGCAAAGACATTTCAAAGAAGTTCCTCAGTGTATGAAGTAACTCCCTCAAGATGCAAACGACGCGCTTCAGCTGTATAGGAAGATATCCGTTCCGTTTATGGAAACTTTTGGTTCCCAATAGAAACCTAATTGAAAGGAAAACACTTAAGCTAATGAGAAACGGACATGGAAAAAAGTCCACCAAGGCCGGGAATCGAACCCGGCAAGAGGAAGATCCCGGGTTCGATTCCCGGCCTTGGTGGACTTTTTTCCATGTCCGTTTCTCCTTGGTTTTTTTCCTGGGTGCACTTCCTTATGTGCAATTTTCACCCTTCGTCTACCTAAGCTAATGCATTTTATCAAAAAATACTATTAATGAAAGGAAATTCTGTAATATTTGGTATGAATCCGCGATGAATCTTAAATCGAAAAGAAGCAAAATCATTTGTAATGAGGTGTTTCCGCGGTACGGTAAAATTTTGAGTTGCGGTAGGAATTGTTAAGTAATAGATTTTATTATTCGAAGAGAAATGCTAAAAATTGCCACATAAGCATACCGAGTAAAATTAATTCTGATTCCGCACACAGCGAAGCTTGGTAAAATATTGGGCACCAGCTTTACTTGAATTTACATTGCGGACTGTCGAGTTGGTTGACTCGTAGACCGCGGTTGACAAGGGGCGGTTGAGAAGACTGGGTATCAAAAAATTAACCGCGGATACTCGAGGGCCGCGGTTGGCGAAACCGCGGTTGACGAGGGATGCCTATACACTTAACTTATTTTACTGCCTGTACTCGTTCTTCGAATCCCACAGATCCGAAGGAATCGAGCACCCTCTACCAGTTACTCGCGAACAGTTGATGATCACCAAGCGAGTATTTCTAAAAACGGGTACTAAAAACAAAAACAAAAAAACGGGTATATTAAGAAAAGAAATGAATTCAAATTAATAACATGTTATGTTAGAACTTTCCTTTTCTAACTTTTAAAGCTACAAAATTATTAATTATTTCGTCAAAATCAATGTCTTTGGCTGATTTGCTTCCTAGTAATCAGGGAAATAGATCCTAGAATGAGTCACTTCAAGAATTCTTCAAATGTCTTCCTACGGCTCTCAGAATCTTAAATCCCGCCTCAATGACACGTTATAGATGAATGAGGTATTCTTAACTGACCCCCCATTAGATATATTCATCAACTACGTATTTTTCTGCCTTTTAAGAACAAGTGGTCAGATAAAGAATTGCGATCCTATATCATTGTTAGCCTCATGGAGGAAAATAATAAGCATGTGAAAAGAAGAAGGCAGGATACTCACCCTAGATTAGTTTGCTCATACTTACAATAAGTTTGGGATTGGAAGAAGACTAGCCTATCAGTAATCTCTTGAGATATTTGAAACTGCCTTGGTAATTGAAAAATATAACCTTTCTCTCCGGGTTTTCACTGTCCAGTGAGGAAGCGGTGGTAACGACAGCCGAATCGATTCAACCGAGAGACTTTCTTGAGAAAAACGTTATCATCACGCAAAAGATTTTGATATTGTGCTTTGACTGGTTTTTAACTTATATAGATTCATCTTGTAATATATGTTACCGTATGATTAATTATACATTAATACTTTTAAGGACAGAAAAATAATTTGGAATTAATTTGGGGCCCCTTTGCAATCGGGTAATTTTGCCTACTGCTTAGAACCTGGATAGTCAACCGTTTTTGGTGCCGGTGCACCCAAGGGCATTTCATAGAGCGAAGCGGGTACCGAATACTATTTCCATCCAGAGTGATATTCAGGCCATCCCTTGTCAATATTATTTCTTCAGTAGTTAACCGTAGGCCGTTTAAAAAAACGCTCCTTAAATGAGATCGAGAAAATTGCAACGTATATAATTTCATCAAAACCTCAAAAAGTGTGAAAGTGTTTAACCCCGAAGAAGATTTTATTTCGGGGAATACATCTGGTATGAAGGTTTTCGTTGCATGTGCACCACTACGTTCTGAAAAGCAGCATTTGGTCATTGATCATGGGGACTTTGATAAGCTGAGTTGAGCTGAATCTTCAACCTGACATTATGAACAAAATATGACAGCTGATGACTTCTGTCCTAGGGAATCTTACTTTTATTACGGCATTTTTAACATGGAAAATTAACATGTAGAACTTTATGGATGTCTCGATTAATGTTTGAATTGCGTTAATTTACTCGTACTAGTTAATGAGTCGAGTGTATAGCTGCCGCGATGGCGTAAGGGATTTTACTATGTCCGCTTTCATAACTGCAGTTATGACATCTTGGTCTGAAATTCCGGCAATAATATTAAGATCATTGATCAACTGAGAATACGAAGTGGCTAATAAATCAAGTACACTACCTTGACCTTCGCAAATCGTCTTAGTAACCTTCTTATTAAGTTGATCTAATGCGTGAAGCGAAAACCTATCTATCAATGTTTGCGATATAGTTTTCTCTCTACCGGAGTGCGAGCTCGATAAATTCTCCCAATCAATATGGGGAAGGTTAAAATCCCCTCCTACAACAATGATGGGATCCTTCACTTTCTTCCGAATATTCTCTAACGAATCAGCTAGTTGCTTTATACATCCGATGTCTATATCCGGAGGCCGATAAAAGGAACAAAAGAATACCTTCTTTCCACTCTGTCCGAGAACCGAGCACCATACCATTTCGCATGTACCGTTCTCCAAGAAGTCAACGCACTGACTCTTTAAAGAATCCTTTACAGCGATAAACACCCCTCCACCTATTCTACAGAGTCGATCTTAATTATAAACAATGTAATCTGGAGAAAATACGAGGGCAGATCGTAAAGTAACACACAAAACTTTTTTTCTCCCCTGTTATTGCAGCTGGCATGTTGAATTCACGACTATATAGTTTGAAGTTTGCGCTATAGAGGGTATTTTGTTTTCATCTGCAGCTTTAGCAAGAGAAACCTGAACTATGAAACAAAAATGGCGTTCATGTTACTGCCATCCACGTGCGAAGAGCAGCAGGGCAGATCGGAAAGTAGCGCACAATAAATTTTTTCCCAAAAAGTTAAATATGTACTAAAACCAAACAAATTAATAATCACAAATTAACTTACATGGTAGGTCAAAGATGTGTAAATCTCATAATTGAAAACCGAAATCTTATTTTTCATCAACCTAGTGTTGCATTCTAACCTTAAAAAAAACCAGCATCCCTGAACACCGGACCCACTACCTTCTCCGCAGACTCTGACGTATAATGAACCCTGGAGCGGTTAAGGGGTACCCCACACGAGTCAAGGACGTGGCTCAGATCAACAAAGCCCAGTCCTTTGCCCTGACAGAAATCCCTCAGCTGACGGTTAAGACCTTCCACCCTACTCCAAACCATACAGCCTTGATCAATCCAGGGAACAATGCTGCATATGGACAACACGTTGCCCAGACGATCCCCGGACTCGAGCAACCTCAAAGACCAGGTCCTCAAAAGAGTCCAAGATCTCTTCGGATCCACAAGCCGAGGCATCGTTGGTGCCGACATGCGCCACCACATGCAGCGAGGAGCAACCTGTCTCCCCAACCGCCGCCCTCAACTCCTTCGTCACCTGGGGAGCCGTACCTCCAGGTATACACTTGGAGAACACCCGCTCCGCTACTCATTCCCGGCGGGCCTTTTGCCACAACAGAGACGTGATACGCCGGACGTTGGAGCTCCCTAACAGTAACACTCCCCTCCCCCCACAGCCTGCCTCCGGCCCAGCCTCCACCGTGACAACGGGCGAGTGCTCCAGCTCAAGGTCCGTCAACACCTCAAACCTATTGCTGGCGAGGAGAGGTTCAGCCAAAGCATCCCCAGCACACTGCTTCCTCTGCACTGCACCACGATTGCCGCGACTAGAGACCACCTTCTACTCACTAGCCTTCCGGGATGGGCAAGCAACGATCCGCGAGGATTCCTCCGCAGCGGTACCATTAGGCTTGCCAAGTTGTTTGCTCCGGCAAGAGGCCAAAGCACGGCAAGCTTTAGGGTTCATAACAGAGGGACCCGCACAAACCGAAACATGACCCAACCCAGTGAGCAGTGAGCGGAGCAACTGCCTCGTAACGAGCGGTCATCAAGACTGAATTAACAGGATTCCTCAGGGAAGCCATTATAACTTCGTTAAAATGTAACGCTGAGAAATCTGCTTTAAACTAAAGTATCTGGAAGGTAAGGAAGTAAATCAAAACAAAGTCAGTTACTACGCGATAAAACAGCTGCTACACACCAGGCGAACTCTTACTACTCTATAACTCAATAAAAACACAAGAAATCAGTCGCTAATGCACTTCTTGGAGAGCAAATAATAAACCAAATGAAGCAAGAAGAATAAGTAACTTAAATTAACACAATCTAAGATTTAAAGGATACTTATCGGCCTCGTGAACTCGGACAACTCCAACGGTCTTTGCACCAAAAATCTATGAAAAACACAAACACTTGTAGAAATCACAATTCTAAACCAAGTTACACAAAATTGATGCTAAACTAAGGCCCTATACTTTATAAACAAAATACAATAAAACTATTTTGAATAATATAAGGCTTTCGGTTAGTGGAAGATATCTGGGGGTTTTACCATTATTTTTAATTTCTCCATATACGAAGTATAGAGAAAGTATTGTTTTCATGAAAAAATTCGACTTCGAGATTTCAACGGAAATACATGTTTTGGGGTCCCTAGAACACGTTTTGACCATTTTCGGAATGATGTCTGTGTATGTGTGTGTTTATGGGCGCTCTAACGTAAAAACTATTAGTTGTATCAATACCAAACCTCATATATAGCATTGTGGTGTGTGCTGTCAGAGTTGATTAGTTTTTGGAGTAAATCGGTTTACCGGAAGTTGAGCTTCATTCTTCAAAGCTCATTTCCGGTTTTCAAAATATCTCCATAAATATGATATATACGTATATTGTATCACTTATAAAAGTTTTAGATAATGTTATTTACTATAACTTTTGTATTTACCATATTTTTGTATCAGCGGTTGATTAGGAGTTATTCGTGAAATACCGATAAACCGGAAGTAGCTTTTATGCACTTTGTGGGCGCTCTAACTTGAAAACCATTCGTTGTATCAACACCAAATTTCATATATAGTACTTTGGTTGATGTCGTTAGAGTTGATTAGTTTTTAGAGTAAATCGGTTTACCGGAAGTTGAGCTTTCCTATTCGAAGCTCATTTCCGGTTTACAAAATATCTCCATAAATATGATATTTAGGTATATACTATTATTTATAAACGTTTGAGAAAATGTAATATACTATAACTTTTGTATGAAACATATTTTTGTATCACTGATTGTTTAGGAGTTATTCATGAAATACTGATAAACCGGAAGTTACTGATTATGTACGTTGTGGGCTCTGTGGGCGAAAGGCCAATTTCATCGTTTTTCATCGATCATGTCCCGAAAAACATTATTTATAATGTTTGTGACGTAAAAGATAATAATATATAAATTAATCACTCATCTTCCAAGTTTAGATGGAATATAGAGTTCGAAAATACTGTCTTAGATAAATATTTACATCTTATATATGGAGAAAGTCATGTACTGGCCACATCAGATTTTTTCATGTAGAAATTTGGAGGGTCTCCATCCTAATCCGGACACTTAGGTCGCCTTCGTGAGCGCCCGACCCTCCCATCAGAGGGACCAAAAAAACGGCAAAAATTGGGAATTTCCAAAAAGTGAAGAATTTTCTTTTTTGTCGTGTACTTCGGAAAATATCATGAAAAGTTCTTATACAAAGAGGAAAATTAAATTTTCTAAATAAGCAATATACTTATTTAGCTTTAATTTGGGCCCAAAGCGACAGCTATATGTCCACAACAATGCTTCATAATGTGGTATACCCCTTTCCCTACTCTCACAACCAAACTACTTCCCCTACACGCACTACGCTAACCTTGTCTTCGGCGGTTAATTGAGACTGGCCGCATCATCCCTCATCAGAATGATTTATATTTTTGGTAACTATGTTTAATGTAAATCCTCTGATTTTTGATGGGGAATTCACTTGTTTAAATATAAGGAGCATTAACTCATTAACAGTTGTTGAGAATTTTACACATATCCAGACTTTGAAAATGTTTTACTAAAATATTTTTCAATTTTCAGAAATCCTGTCTTTGTTTGATACCATTCCAAATTTAATATGATATAGTTAAAATTTTGTGAACAATCATGTGGAAATTTTTACAACAAGTTAGCGAGGACAGCTGGGGGTCATTTCACCTCTACCACTTTTCAAGCCAAATTTTGATCATTATCTTTGCATTTTTATATATTTTCCTGCAGGTATTTATTTTTGAATATTTTAATATATTCATAGCCCTATATACTCCATAGAAAATTTTTATCTAGCATATATGCATGGAAATTATCCTATTTTTTAGTTTTACTTATGATTGCTAACAACCAGGGATTTACATTGAAAAATTACTGTATTTCCCGGCCTATAAGACGCACCTTGATTTTTCAGGTAAGAATTTATAAAAACAACTCATACTTTGTTACGTAAGGTTGAGTGCCGGTAAACTCTTTATCGTGAGATATACAATGTATTAGCATAGGGATGACATCTCCGTTAGCAAAATGTGTATAAGTTTTGCAGCAGCACCACATGCAAGATTAAACTAAACGTGCTATGTTGTATGAATTTCCGATTTACCTGGGAATTTTTTTAAAGGAAGTTCTGTCATCGAAATATTAAAACTTTATTCCTTACTACTTAATCAAAACAGTGTTATTATCGAAATTTGTAATTAACTGAACTATTTTCAATGCCTAGCACGGTAAAAAATACTTAATGGTATTCATTTATCCCGGTGAATCAGCTTGCTTATTGTAGGATGGAGTTATACCTGCATACCATCGGCGCATAAGACGCAGACTGATTGTAGAGCATATTTTGAAGTAAAAAAAAGTGCATCTCATAGGCAGGGAAATACGGTATATTTTCTTAATCTAAATGATGGTATTGTGCTTGTATAATCTCTGGTATTTACAAATATATAATTAAAATATAAATTTTGAAGTAGAATATTTGTTCACAGTATTCATTATTTTTACGATATGGTTGTTACTCTCATACAAGTTTCAGATGTTTCTTTCATTCCTACTTCTATGGAGGATATTGTTTGGCATAATTTTCTAAGTAGATTAAAATACATACTTTATTAGAAAAATTGAGGATCAATTCTCATAATTTGTAATAGCTATCACTGCACTTAGAGAACAACAAAAACTGTGAAAAAGTTTCAATCCTGGCAAAGCATTTTCATTGGCCTCCTTTGTACTCTGTAAACTTGATCACCTCACCTGGGTGTCTATCCTCCACAGCCTGCCTCATAATAGTCGTAGAATTCCTGAAATTGATGTACTGACCATAATAATTCTGACTTTGAACAGAAGGCCCCCTAAATGCACTACGTGGATTTCCTAGAATTTTCTAAGGAAATTAGGATAGAGAATTCAAAATCATGGAGGTCCCAGAAGACCCTTCTGTATTAATGATCATAGAAATGTTGCCAAATGTGCGTGTTTTTGATGGGTGAAAACTTCCCCATTTGAAATACATTATAGCAATTTTAAGTTATTTTAAAATCCCTTCCAAATAACATGGAAACTTAAAATTCGACATACACATCATAAATACATTTTATAAATGCAGCTTACTATTGCCATAACGATCCTTGGTTCACTGCCAGAGAGCCATTTTCATTCTTCTATGCATTTCAAATGGGGATAACAGAAGCTTATTTTAAGGACCTTGCAAGCGATATTGTATCAGACTTTGGATAAAATTAGTGTAATCCCCACCAGGTAAATACACATCTTGCAAGAAGGTTCTACGTTCAACACCAGGTGGCTCTTCCAATTGAAATGCATTGTGGGAAATCCAGTTTTTATATGATACTGAGAAGGTAGAAATGTAAACAGTTCAAGGGGCAGATAAATTCGCCTCCAACTTTTACTCGCAAGTTGCATCATGAAGAAGGTAATGCTAAAGATATTCAGTTATAAGATTTCTGGATATCTTATTCATCAAATAGGTTTATGCAAAGTACCATTTAGTCACACTCAAGATAATTGTTGGCTTTTCTATCAGCCTACATATAGGCCATTGCATGATTCATAATATGATTTTAATTTAAGGTAGATCTGCATAGATTATCTGTATCATATGCTTTACCTTATTCTCTTTGTATTCTAAATGTGCTTTCAATTTGTAATAAAATTGCTTCAAAATATTGTCCTCAAAGAATTATTCGTAGAAAATACTTATTGTTTATTTGCTTTCCAATTTTAAAAATAGTCCTTTACCCATTTTCATTCATACTATTTATTGTTATCTTTTCAATTTTTCATTTTATTTTTTCATCTGTTTTGGAGTTTGTTTCTTTACATGCTTTGCCTTAGAATTTTATTTAAGTCACTATATAGTGTTTTCTTATATGAAGTTATTTCTCTTTGGTTCTAGTTAATACCCAACACTTGTTTCACTTAACTATTATAGTAGTATAACTTATCATTATTTTTTTATGTTACTTTAATGATAATAGGTTTAATTTTAATATTGTGAGAAAAAAATTATTTGTGCACCTGAATATGATGAATGAGCAATGTAAATGTTCTTAGCAAGTGATCATTGAACAAGTTTTCAGTTTATGTAATTCTTTTCTTACTGTTTTTTTATTTTGTTCAAAACAATAATATTTTTATCAATGCCAGTTATCTTGCCAAGTTCAATTATCAGTTTTACAATTTTGTTGCTTTCATTATGGACTTTTAAAAATCTAATGATAAAAATTATTAATCATTCTTATACATGAGATAACCTACTGTTCATCACTATTGTGCATTTGAATCAATTACAGTCCCTTCTTTTGTTTTTCCACACACTTTTCTCTCACCCTCCCGATTTTCCTCAAACTCTCTCTCGTTTTCACAGCTCTACATGTATCATTCTGCTCACCACTCCTTTATCACCTGCAGGCATGCCTCAAAGGTAGGCTTCCATTGGAATTGTAGTTTTTTCACAACATCCTTTCAAATTTCCCTTCACTAATACACTCAGGGCAAACTTTAGTGCACTACTTTAATCCTGAGTTTCATATTGTGTGGCAATGCACTCATGTATTTTTGTGGTGGCATGGAAGTAAATTGATATCTAAGGAATTTAGGTTTTATATATATATATATAAATCACAAGCGACATTGACTTGAAATTTTTATGACATATTGGCCATAACGTGTAAATGCCAGAAAAATAGCGATTCTGAACCTCAGTGTCATTGAAGAGGGCCCCAAAGTCCCGATTTTTCCCCTTTAAATTTTTTAAAAATACTTCCCCGATAGATGGAGAATCAAAAACCAAGGAGCCTATATATATGGCCATGATGTATCAAAAACATAAATGGCTTTCACGGAAAAAAATCCTGGGTTCGATGCTAGGAAGATACAAATATCTGCCCTTTATACATTGAGGTAGTTTTTTATTAAAAAATTAAAATAATTACATAAGACCAAGCTGTTCCTGGGTTCGATGCCAGAGTATATTAAAATTTCTCGCATAAGGAATGTAAGGGAAAAGTAGGACGTCGTTTGAGGCAGTTGCAACCTACATTTCTGCTTCATTTTTTACTCATAGTTAGAGATGGTGATCTTCTGTTGTATGTATCTCCAGGAAGACCCGGGATCGATGCTGGACTGATAAATTGCTGCAAATTTTAAGAATATTTTCAATACTTTTTTTTTCTATTGAAGACCCTCGTGATATGAGGCTGACTTGAAATTAGTGTTATCAATATACTTGCAGTATGCAAGCAACATTTTACTCATAAATATATATATATATATATATATACCGGACGGTCCATTGGGAGTCATGCAAACCCGCAACTTCTTCTTGTGATCATATAAATACGCATATTAGTAACAAGAAACGAGAGGTGGACAGACTGTTTGAAAAGTTTCTCCATTGGCTACAATGATGTGATGGAGAACGAAGTATTTCGTTTATTGTGATAACACATCTAAGTTGTGATACTTTTCTGAGACAGCATTTTTTCATTAGAGGAATGCTTAATATGTGCAAGGCTAAACAATTTCGAAAGACTATAAATTTTCAGTTGCAGCAGGGTATCACTTCTCAAAACATCACGTTCATTAAAAGGCTTTGAGAGAAGAGGCATAAAAAAACAATCCTTCCCTTTCTTAGACGTCCAATGAGGATGACCATGCATGGGCTATAGAAGGAGAAGGGGCCCCCTAATGAAACGTGTTTGATTGTATCAGAGTTGTCAGGCTCTCCGGATGACGTTATGCAGGTTGGGGTTGACGGTTCGAGTACAATGTAAGCTTTCTAATGCTGAACTTAAAGTTTGTTTGACCAACTTTGAATGACTTACTTCAAAGGTTACAAAACTTTGAACATCAATTTTGAGAGGAATTTAGTTTTCAATAATTCTTCTGTTAACAAGAAAATAGTGAAAGGTAATTTTGCGCTAGATGGCGTGCACCCAGGTAAAGTGACAAGGAAGAATAGATTTGAGAAAAGTCTGAGGGGACCAGGAATCAAACCCGGGTCTCCAGATTGCCGGTCAGGTGCTCGCAGGACAATGTCCTATGCCCACAATCTCTCCGGATTAGCTTGAGAAAATGCTCACGCAGAATAGCTCAACGGAGAGAGCACTTGACCAGCAAACTGGATACCTGGACTCGATTCCCGGTCCAGTCGCACTTTTTTCAAGTCTATTCTTCCTCGGGATAATTCTTCTGTTTTTGAACTTATTTGGATAAAAATGTGTTCTGTTTAACTGTTATCTATTTTAAGTCCTCGTTCACTGTTAAAGCATTCGTTTTGTATTGATCACTGGCAATTAATTGGAACATTGGCTTCTTGAGGAGGAAGAAAATATCTGCAATTGGTGGAGACAATCAATATTACTTCCTCTAAATGACCACCTCGGGACTATTAGGAAGAGTGTTTTCATTGGAATCCTCAGTAATGATATCTTAACAGACAAGGGGAGACTCTAACTTTTGTCCAGGGATTTTGACGAAAATTTTTGTGGTTATGTAGGAAATAGAGTAATGGAAAAGCATATTGGTGTTTGTGTAAATGGGCCTTAGTTTTGTTGCAATAATTAATTGAAAATTGACAATCTGAATATAGGCTACCCCGCGCTAGACCATATCTTTAAGGAATAGACTGCTGTTTTCAAGTGATTCTCAAATCTGATTTTTATTTCTTTTGTTATATATTTTCCTTGTTACGCACTGATAGATATAAGGGCGATATTTCCATTATTTCACCTGATATCCGATAGAATAACTTCATTTAAACCATATGAACTTCAATGATAAAGAGCCTTGCTAAAAGTATGATGAATGAGGGTTCGTAAAAATGCTTTCTCGAATCATTCGATGTTCGTTGGTACTAATTACATCAGCTCTCGTGATACAATATCATTCTCAAGCGCTATTTGTCATTTCACAACTATTCTAAGAATGAATCACTGAGTGCTTTATAGTTGTGTGTCAGATAGTAAACAATCTGCTCTGACTACTTACACACTGGCAACTCCTTGGTCCTTTAAGGGCTATGAATGTCATTGAAAATATTGCAAGTTTGAAAATATCCAAGAAGGCACTTTAATTGGGGAGGAAGCCATTGAGAGATTCATGGAGGAGAATATTTATATGGAATAAGATTATTCCTTGAAAATGAAGACGCAGATGCAGAATTTGTGAATGATAGCAATGAGGGAGCAGAATCAAGAGATAGCAGCCCTCCTTCATGACAAATTAGCCAAATAATCCTAGCAAAGGAGTGGATGCAAGAGGGAGTTGTTGGAAAAGCACTTGAGTGTCGTAGACTTAACTCCAAGCCTGTAACATAAGGGTCGGCTAAAATTGTCATATGTGAATATTTCTAGATGTCATTTCTGCTAACTATATTTTATACCATTGGAGAGGATTAAAAATAGCCATAAGTTTTTTTTAGTTAAAATTTAAATACAGAAACATTTCAGTAAAATGAAAAATTTCTATAATTCCACTTCCATTTAGTCTAGTAGATGTATCAAATTCCTATATAAAACTCTCTTTGCATGAATTTTAAATATGAATCGCATGAAAAAGGCTGATTGTTAGACTTCACATCACCAAAAAGACAGCAAAACTAGATTTGGGAATTCTATGGTGCCAAGCCGGACCGCGCAACACTTACAAAAAATTATCTGTAATCCTAGGGTAGCTGGTAAATTGAAACAGTTTCTTCAGATTCCATATCTAAAAGCCTTATAGAATGACGTGGTATAAGACACTTGATAGTCCATTGCCGTTTACCTTGTTGTTTTCCTTACTTTATCTGAAATTTGGTCAAAAAGGGGTCTGCCATTTTGTTACTTTTAATGAGCAAAGACCCATCTTTGAGTGCAAAAGCATTAATGAATCATGAGATAAAAAGTTATACTAGATTTCGGTATTGTCGATTTTTCCAACAATTTCTTCCGAAAGTCTCTTTAAAACAATGAACCTGCATGTTTCTCCGAAAAATATGAGAGACAATTTTTTTGGGAAAATTTGTCAAGTTTGACGTCCTGTATGTTTTTGAGGCCTGGTAATATTTAAAAAAAGACAAATGGAAACATAAAATTTGATCTTTTTGCAATAACTATTCAAAGCTTCATGTTCGGCACTCAAAAAAAACCATTTGACCCATGTCGGGGTTCCAGCCCACTGTGCATAGGTGAGCAAGAAACAAGGGTTGTTTTTATGGCAGTTTTCAGCCAGATTATTATAAAAGAGATACGATGATTATATGATGATTTACTGCAAAAGTAAAGACTATAAATAAAATACCAATACATACATTATTTTACTTAATTGCATAACTAATAAAATTTCATGAGCTAATTACTAAAAGTCACCAAAATCAGAATCCTTAAATACTTCAATAAACGATGATATTTTAACACTGAATTCAAATATTCCATTATTGATTAAAATTAATTAAATTCAAAGATTCATTGAACTTTTAAATCTCACGATATTGGAAAATGGTTAAAACAAGTATAGTCAAGCTTGAAGCGCAAGTGCCATGTGTCGTAAGAAAAAAAGAGGTCTCCTAAGACTTTAACGATACTCAAACACAAATGTGCACATTTTACATCACCTGCGTGTGCCTGTCACAGGCTCGGTGGTCCCTTTCTAATGGACATAAGTTTCTCTTCAAATGTATTGTCATTTTCCAACTGCAGGATGTTTGTCTTGCAATATTCCTCCCTATTTGGATGAATAGTGGTTTGAGTTATATTCAAGACTATGTCCAATGTCTATGTCGATTCAAGGTTATGTCCAGAAAGATGGTTGATCTGGAAAGTTTCCCAGTAACCAAGGAGTTGCCGACAGATATGTATTAGTATGACTGGCCGTGGTGGCCAAGTGGTTAGCATGTTCACAAGGTATCGCTCTAACCCAATAGTCCTGGGTTCGAATCCTGGCCAGTTGGATTTTTCCGGTTAGGGAATGGTCTTGTGTGATTGTTGTTGTTAATACCCTACTGTAAAAGTCCAGAAAATGGATGTTTGTGGGGTATATGAAAAAATTAAATTAAATTAAAATAAATTAAAATATTAGAGGTTTACCTTTTACCTTACTGTAAAAGTCCAGAAAATGGATGTTTATGGGGTATATGAAATAAATTAAAATATTAGAGGTTTGAAATTTCCAAAAGCCGTCTTTGTTGGCATTCCTCTTTTTGCTTCCTGGTTGTCCAAGAAATCAAGAAAGGAATGTTGCACTTTATGATGCCCAACATGCTGACAAAGACGGCTTTTGGAGATTTCAAATCTCTAATTCATTAACCAAATTTTTCTTTCTTCACGACGTATATGTAGTCTCAGCTGTTTGTTTATTGATCTGATGCATAACTATAAAACACATAGTAATTGCTATAATTATTAACCATTACCAACAAATAGTGAATGAATCGAGAAAGCATTTTTGTGAACCATCATACTTTAAGCAAGGCTCTCCATCATTGAAGTTCATTTGGTTGAAATAAGGTTATTCTATCGGATATTGGATGAAATAATGGAAATATCGCCTTTATGTCTGTCAATGAGTTACAAGGAAAATATTTAACAAATTATTACTCGAACACAGCAGGATATTCCTTACAGATTTGGTCTAGGGTGGGTGTGCAATGTGGGGTTGCTTATACTCAGATTGTCAATTTTCAATTCATTATTGCAACAAAACTAAGGCCCATTAAGACGAACACCAATACACTTTTTCATTACTCTACTTCCTGCATCACCACAAAAATTTTCATCAAAATCCCTAGGCAAAAGTGAGAGTGTCCCCTTGATAGTGCTTTATTTATTTCTTTGAGCACTTACTGATCTTGCCGCTATTTAGTGCCATATTGAACTAGTAATCCATGAGATTGCTAAAGAAAAATAATATAAGAAAGTGATCAGTGCCAAGGAAAATGGACTTGAAAAAAGTCTTACCAGTCAAGTCAGACTTTTTTTAAGTCTGTTTTTCCTTGGCATTTTTCCTGGGTGCATGCCCTTATGTGCAATTTACCCTTTCCAAAGTGATCAGTCATCACATTACAGAGTACTTACTTATGTGAGTAAACCTTTTCAAGAATTATTGATAACTTTCAACCTTAAATTGTTTTATTTACATCTTTAATTTTTTCATATTTGTTATTTTAATTTAATAAAAATAAATTTTTGCAGTGGGACTATTCTCACCCATGGTGCATGTAACCTTATTAGAGGTTTTAAATCTCCGTCTTTGTCAGCATTCCTCATCTTATTCACTGTTATTCAGAGAAAACAAGAAAGGAGTATTACACTTTTAAAAGTGTGGTATTATACTGGTGAATGAGACAGGAACACCAACAAAGATGGAGATTTAAAACCTCTAATTCATTGACAGCCGTTTTCCAAATTTTCTTTCTTTAAACCAAGCAATATTTCTGAATTTTATTTCCTTTTAAAATAAAGATGAACCCCTTTTGATCTGAATCATCTACAGAAAGTGAAAATTAGTCCTTAAACTAAATGCAATTGTATATTTACCATTTAACCAGTAATGATTTGACTGGTAATATTAGTACGTAGCACTTTAACTTTGTTACAGTTGTCTATAGATCCCAAAATCTATGAAGATGCTAATGAGTCTCATTTGAACTATAAGCTTCAGACCATTTGATTTAGGATCTGGGAACAAATTAATTCATTTTCCATCGTTTAAAACAAGGAAAATTAATTAATAATTGGAATGATTTAAATGGCCCCATGAAAATGGATAAGTTTTCAGGCTTACCAATATAAGTTTTAATTTAAGCATGGTACAAAACTACACTATACTGAAACTTCTACAAAAACATGGTAAAAAATTAAATTACTAGAACTCCGCATTAACCCTTCTTGAGTGGTTTTCTGCATGCTCCTTCAGCTGTTTTGGAATTGAGAATCTTTCTGCACTGTAGCTATCCTCCAATATCCTACCCTATTTCTCTCTTAGTGACCAAACTTCGTGAGCATTGGGAAGAGACAAACTCCAAAGTGATGCAGAGGAAGGCACAGCTGGATGCCATGCTGGCAGACAGTCAGCGCTACGAAGCCAAGAGGGCAGAGGTTGAGGCATGGCTGTCCAGAATGGAGGGACGGTTAGACAGGATGGGTTCTGTTGGTCACACTGCAGATGTTCTGGAAGCTCAGCTTAGGGAGCAGAAGGTAAATATCAGCTGTTTATAAATTCCAACTAGAATTTCTACTTCATTGTCTCTATAAAAGACAGGTGATCAGTTAACAAACATTGTCAATTTAAAGAAAGTGATTGTCTTATATTTGGTTATCCATAAATGGGAGTCAGATGAATTCTTTTTGGTGACCCTTAGGCTAACTTAGCTAACCTATGATTAGTTGCTTATTGTATGCTTAGAAGGGGGATGGAAAGCACAAAACGTTAAAAAGGATTTTAATATCATATTATTCATATGTACTATAATTTATGATTTTTATATACAATACTATGATTAAATTCCAGCAATAAAACTTACCAAAAACAAAGCCTTAAAATTGACTTTAAATTAACTTGCGTTAATGCAATATTTAAACATGATTATCTCATAAACTATTGACCGTCTAAACATTAAATAGGGTATTTTTGTTTCTGGAGAGTTCATGGTAATCTAACTGCCAAGTTTCAATAAAATTGGTCTCCAATGAACCTGGCTGGGACTCTCCTTCTAACAAGGAGACTATATAGTGTCGGCAGCGATTTTTTTTTTATGAAAATCGGTTTGGTTTGTAGATCTCGAGTTAAGAATAAATACTTACCCCACAATTAGGCGTTTATGAGTGATAGTTTCTATGTTTAATCCTTATATTCATCCATCTCTCTTTTTTTCTATTTGTGACTTTCTTACGCTTTTTTCCAAAACTTTGGGAATTTTTATTTAAGCGATTTTTCCCCCCTGCGAGGCTCTCGTTTCATCAATTACGTGCAGATACGTCAGTCCTATGCTTTTGGGCACTGAATTCAAAACATCTGAAATTTGACAAATTTCAATGCAAGCAAGAAAAAGTGGCAAGGACATTTCCACATCCGGTAAATTCTATGGTCTAATGGTAGTTTGCAGGCAAATTTGATGGCAATACCTGCTATTACCAATTGCTATTCCCTGTTCGAAAGCAGTGGAGGGGCTGAAGTTGCCGTAGATTAGTTGTTTACTGGATTTCTGGAAGTATCGGAGCTCTTCTACTATAACTGCTTACACCTGCTTTTCTTAAGTCTTCAATTTGAGGATCTGGCGTTCAATCAATTGCAAAAGAAGTAAGTATCTGAATACATCTAATATATATTTAATGCTGCTAATTATGCGAGGATATAATGGATATTCATTGAAATTTAATTAATTAATGGATGTACATGGTGAATTTCAGTCTACTGTAATGGATTCTCGTCCGGGAACATCTGCGGAAAGGCCTTGTTCGCCTGATGGCGATATTGAGGCCAAAAAACAGCTGTTCGCAGATGCCTTTCATCTCTGCGGCAATCTTCTACAAGAAAGCGGTTTTATTTTGGAGGGAGTAAGTGGAGTAATCTCTGAAAATGCTGTTGCCGTCGGACGGGATATTTTTAAGAGAATCTTGGCAATGATGGACGAAATGTTTTTGGATGCTGATGATGACCTTGTCAGAGAGAACGAGTTGGATGCAACGGATGCAAGGATCATATTCGGAAGCATCTTCTGCGACTGAGGAAGACGAGTCTTGCGGCAAGACTTCAAGTTCAAGTGGGGTTGGCTATAATCCTTCACCGGTGAAGAGAGCAAGGATTCCTATCGACATTAAAATTAAAGCCGTTACAATGGCAAAAATGCACCCAACCTGGTCCGTGAAATCACTCCGTGCCTGTGTAACGCGATGGATAAAAAAGCTTTCAAATGTTGCTGTATGGCAGAAGGATATTGAAGCTGGTGGAACGAAGAAGGACAAATGGGAAATGATCGAAAGATGGACATATGACCGTTTCTGCGAGGCACGAGCTAACAGAGAGTTTGTTACCACCAGAATGCTTCATAAGTGGGCGATGGCAGGAGCATTTCAGTTTCTCGATGACAGTTTTAAATTTGAAGCATCAGTGTCGTGGGCTAATAAATTCAAGAGCAAGTTTAAGATTAGGCAAAGGAAAGTGAATAGATATGTCAGTAAAAGTGATCGGGTTCAAGCTGAAGATACTTTAAAATCAGCGATTATGTTCCAGGAGCAGTGTAGGAAACTAATTCCTCAATTCGATCCAATATATGTTATAAATACGGACCAAACCAGTCAGTATAGAGTGGATGTAAAATGTACTCTTACTCATCGTGGTGAAAAATTAAGGTGGGCATGCGACAAATGAACAAATTGAAGCATTCTTGCTCCTCCTAGTATAGTATGACCTACTCGGGTGAGTTATTACCAAAGGTTTTCCTTTGTCTTCAAGAAGTGTCAGGTGTGTTTGGGCCCAGAATTTCTCGGGATGTAGAGGAAGCGACGAGTCAGTATAAAAATATATTTGTGATGTGCACAAAATCGGGAAAGCTTACAAACACCTATGAGAAGTACCTTGAAGAAGTTTTACGACCATTTGTAAAAAATAATAAATTTTTGCTTCTCATCGATTATTGAAGTAGACCGACGAATCCAGCTCTTTATGATGAGCGTTTCATAATAGAAGAGAAGGAACTGACTTGCATGGTGAAAGTAATTCCACCGAAATGTACGTCAATGTGTCAACCATGCGACGTTTATTTCTATAGGCAAGTGAAGATTCTTATTTCGTGAATTCAAAATGCGTCATTTCTATTGCGAAACAGACGTGACTGTACGAGTAGGATGGAAATAATTAAAATGCATTCATTATTACAGCATCAGCTATTGACTCCAATTTTCAAATCGATGCTGAAATATGCATGCTATGCGAAACTAAAAAGTGAACGAGAAGTCTTATTGAACGTAAAGCAAATAATTTTCCCTGATGAGATTATTAAAACAGTTTGTAAATGTGGTGAAATATCCTTTGCAATGTGTTCTTGGTGTAGATAATATTATTATTTTTGATGTTTCATAGACGTTTACCATCCAAACAAGTGTGAAAAATAAAAAAAATCTAAATTATTGAATTGAAAGATATAAAATTTATTTACTTTTAAATAATTTTTATTAACGAGAATCCTCAGGCCTTCTTCTCCCTACCGAGCCGTCAAGGAGAAAGCATTTGCAGCGGCAGCTATTGGTAATAGCAGGTAGTGCCATAAAATTTGCCTGAAAACTACCATTAGACCATAGAATTTACCGGATGTGGAAATGTCCTCGGCATGTTTTCTTGCTTGTATTGTAATTTGTCAAATTTCAGATGTTTTGAATCCATTGCCCACAAGAATAGGACTGAAGTATCTGCGCTTAATTGATGAAACGAGAGCCTCGCAGGGGAGAAAAATAGCTTAAATAAAAATTCCCAAAGTTTTGGAAAAAGCGTAAGAAAGTCACAAATAGAAAAAAAGAGAGATAGATGAATATAAGGATTAAAATTAGCAGAGAAAAAATGAAAAAAATGTTATCATTGTCGGGATCGAACCCGGTCCAAAAGATTGCAAATTGAACACAGTTCCGCTACACCAAACTTCACTCTGTCAATGAGAGTTATCTTGGAGTTTATGATAAAAATGTAACCATAGCTTAATTTTCAAAGTCCATTTTCAGGGAAACTATCACCCATAAACGGCTAGTTGTGGGGTAAGTATTTATTCTTAACTCGAGATCTACAAACCAAACCAATTTTCATCAAACAAATCGCTGCTGACACTGTATAGTCTCCTTGTAAGATCTGGGTTCTATATCATTTAACTAAGTAACTTTTAATTGGAAATTTTCCACGTAATAGATGAAAGAGACATTAATGGCCTTTTGGGTGGTTGTGAGTTCAGATTTTCCTCCCAAACTGGACACTCACTCAAGGAGAGGGCACAGCATTACCAAAAATGCTACAGGCTTATGAATTCTTCCTCTGTGTTGCCAACCAACCTCCTGGAAAGCGACTACACCAGCTCCATTTTTTCTAAGCTCTTGCAAAGACAATTTAAGAGAAAGGAGCTTGATTGTCTTGAGATAATAGAAGTTGAGGCAGCATCTTCTAATTTAACTAATGACATCACTGTCAACTTTGGTGCAGTAGAATAAATGTTAGCTGCATGGTATTGGTATGTACTTGATGCAAGGCTGTAAGCAGTCAGTTAAATAATATGTGGAAAATACAAAAAGCACTTTTCCATTTATTAAAAGGTGTTCCACTAGATCAGGTCTTATTGATTTTATCTGTATTATCTTTATGTTATGTGATTTCCTTAGTTGTCCATTATCAAGGTCCCAAAGTTATGACTCCTAATATTTAGAATCTTTGCATGATAAAGTGTTGGCCTTTTGTTACTTAAATATGATTTACTTACTCATTGAAATGTTATTCCTTATCATTGCAGTCTTTCCATGCTGAACTTCATCAATACAAGCAGCACATTGAAATTTTTCACCATTTGACTCAGAAATTAATAGCTGTTTACCAGCAAGATGATACAACCATGGTGAAGAAAATGACTGAGCAAGTCAATGTGAGATATGGAAATTTAAACTCAAGGTAAGAGAATTATCCTATAATTATTAATTAATTTTTATCGTCAAATTAATAATTTTCTGAATTATAACAAATTATCGATTATTCAAGATCAAACCAAGGGCCATCAGGGAAACTTTAAACATCATGTATAAAATTTATTTATGATCTCTATTCCCATGCCGGGTTTCAAGTTTCCTTGTTATCAGGGAAGGTGCTCAAAAAAATCCTAAAATTCGTAGCAATAGCTAATTTTAAAGGCACCTGGATTCGAACCCAGGATCCATTGGCAAATATGAATACACATTATAACTTGATAAGACTTGAAGTTATTGAATGCAAAGTTTGAAGTCGACATCATACCGGGAAGTACCTAAAATAGGATTCGGTTATACCCATTAGAAGGCTACCGGATAGTCATATGGACAGCACATTTGCCTTCTGCCTGCAATCCCAGTGGGCGCCAATGTGCGAAATGACCTAAGCTGTCAAAGCACTTTTAACAATACTACCGATTAGAAATGCATTGAGGGACGTAAATGACTCTTTGGGATCGAACCAAGGACCATCAGCGTAACCTTAAACAGCATTTATAAAATATATAAATGATCTCAATGAACATGCCAAGTTTAAGTTTCCATGATATTAGGAAGGGATTTTAAATAAATCTTAAAAATTCCCACAATGTATTTTATATAGGAGATTTTTGCCCTAACCTAGCGTCGAACCAAGGATAATCTTCGAAGATGTCCTTGGGGTTTTCATCGGATATGCATGACTTCCAGCGATTCCTCAAATTTTATTTCTCTTAATTTTGGGGAATCGCATCAAATAAATTTTCGAAAATCCCCGCAATGCATCCATATTGGAAAAAATGGGGACTTTGGGGCCTTCTTGCATCCTTCATTCCTTGAAATTGTTTAACATCAAGTCAGCACGGGTTTCTATTATGTAATTGCAGTAATATTGATTAGAGATCGCTGGAAGTTGTGCAAATCTGGCGAAAACCATAAAGATATCTTCCTAGATTAATTATCCTTGGTTTGACACTAGGTTAGGGCAAATATTCTCCTATTTGAAATGCATTGAGGTGATTTTTAATATTTCTTAAAAAACAGTAACAAACAACAAACAAACAAATAACAGTGGTCATACATACATTTCTTATTGCAGTGATCCTTGGTTTGATGCCAGAGCACCCATTGACATTTCTATTTTCTTAACAGAAAGAATTATAAATGTTCCTAATCCTGAAAAAACCTCAAAGCTTTTCTATCCTTGATAATACTCATGTTTCCTCTAAGGAATAAATTGTATGTAATTTAGTAATGAATACATTTCAACAGAAAGTAGTTGATAATTAAAATAATTGATACCTTTTACCAGCTTACTACAATGAAAAAGAATCATAAATTGCATTTTGTGATTAATAAATTGAATCGTTTTGAAAGAAAGCATGCTCTTAGGTAACTTGGGGTGGATAAGTAAATCTACTGTATTCAGGCTGTTGTCTGTGAATATGCTGCAGACTATTTTTTTCTTTTATTTGGATTCATAGTCGCTATTTAAAGATACATTGGACCAAAGTTTATCGACTAAGCACAGCATCATCAGATAACATCGATAATTTTGTACAACTGCCTCTAATCTGCAATATTTTTCACAGGTATCTAGGTTATATTATATTTACTAAGCATTACAAAGTTGTAATAATTTTTTAGATGTTGCAATTAGATTCTAATTTTTAATTTGATAATAATCTTAGTTACTTCTATAAAGTTTGTACGAAAAAATAGCAATTTTGCAAAAGAAGAAGGTCTTATGGAATATTTAGAAGAAAATTACCTCAAAATAAATAAGAGAAAAATACAAATATAGAAATTGCTTAAATAGAAAATGATATGTAAGTGACTTCTAAAAGTATAGGAATTATAATCATTATTTTCGAGAGAAGAAGAGAAAATAGATTCAATGAGATCATGGAAAGGAAAGTTGAGTTAATAATATGCAGTACACTAAAAAAACAAGCAGTTTGAAGTACTATATTTTGAAGCAAATTCATCATAATTATTTAAAAAATAATAATTTAAGGTAAGAATGCCATTGGAGAGTAAAAGATATTCATTTGGATTGTCAACTCTGAATTGCTGCAATTGCAGTTGTGGATGCCAAATCTCCTGCAGCTTAGATATGAAGCGATGGAAGGCATGTTTTTAAATACATCGATGGCATCGGAAATCCATCAATCCGTTTTTAAATTCATCGATGGATCCATTGAACCGTTTTTTTATTCACCGATGGATTTACAATGTTTTACACTGATGTCCATTGCTTCCAACAAAAGCCGATAGTTCTGATGACAGTAGCAGGTCATTCAAACGTTAATATCAATAACCTCATAAAAAGCTCATACTGTCGTTGGAAGTTAGAGGTTTGCATCTAACATACCTCCTGTGCTTCATTTTTGAGTTAGAATAATGTGCTTTCTACAATGGCAATATAATTATATGTCATATGAATATTGTGTAAGGCAATTTAAGAATACGACCAAACCATTTTTTAAACCAAATATCGATGAATAATAGTATATATATCTATTATATATAGACATTTCTCCGGATATACCTATATATGATTATGAGTAAAATGTTGCTTGCATATTGCATGCATGTTGATAACACAAAATTAACATCGACATCATATAGAAAGGGTCCTATAAATAGAAAAAGTATTGAAGAATTATTAAAGTTCGCTGCAATTTATCTGTCCGGTATCGAACCCGGGTCTTCCTGGTGATACTTACTATTCAGCACAACAAAAGGTCACAGTCTCTAAATATGTTTGAAAACTCAAGCAGAAATATTTGCAGCAACTGTCTCAAACTTCCTACTTTTCCCTTATATTCCTTATGTGAGAAATTGTAATGTGCTCTGGCATCGAACCCAGGAATAGCATGGTCTTATCTATTTTTGTTTCTTAAACCAAGTCCAAATGTTCATCTTCTATCTAAGCAAGAACTTCCTATCATTTCGATAAGTGCATGAAAAAAATAACGAAAAACTATCCCAATGTGTTTTATATGGGAGATAAATTTACCACCAGGCATTGAACCCAGGTATTTCTAGTGATACTTCCTATGCAGCACAATAGAAGATCACCATCTCTAACTATGTGTGAGAATTGAAGCAGAAATTCTGTCTGGAACTGCCTCAAACGATGTCCTACGTTTCACATATATTCCTTATGTGAGAAAGTTTAATGTGCTCTGGGATCAAACCCTGGAACAGTACGGTCTTGTAATATTTATTTACATGCCAAGGTTTGAGTTTCAATTTTAATGGGAAGGGTTAAAAATATCTTTAAAATCGTAGCAATTTCTAATTTTGTTGATGCCTGGTGTCGAACCCAGGCCCTATTGGCACTGTTAATAGACATCATAACTTGTAAAGACCTGATATTAATTAATGCAAAGTTTGAAGTCCATATCATACCGGGAAGGTCCTGAAATAACACTCCATTATCCCCATCAGAAATGCATACGGAATGTAAATGGCTCTCTGGGATCAAACAAAGGATGATGAAGGAAATCAAAAAGACGTGTTTGATGTGTTTCTATGATCTTTATTTACATGCCAGGTTTAATGTTTCCATATTATCAGGAAGAGGTTCAAAATTATTATTATTATTCAAGATTACAAAATATTCTTAAAAATCGGATCAGTTACTGATTGTAGAGACACCTGGTGTCGAACCCGGGACATATTGGCAGCTGTGAATACACATAATGGCTTGTTAGGACTTGATCTTATTTCATACGAAGTTTGAAGTCCATATGTCTAGAAGTACCTAAAAGTTGTTTCCGTTATCTCCATAAGAAATGCATTGAGGAATGTAAATGGCAATCTGGAATCGAACCAAGGACAATTTGCTAAACGTTCAACAACGTACATAAGAGATATATACGTTCTCTATCCACTTGCCGAGTTTCAAGTTTCCATCTTAATCGGGAAGTGATTTTTAAAAAATCTTAAAATCGCAATGTAAATTAAACGGGATAATATTTACCCTGACCTTGCGTCGAACCAAGGGTAATCTTCGATGATGTCTTAATGGTTTTCGTCGGATACGCACGGTTTCCAGCGATAACTCAAATTTCAACTCTCTACTTTGCCGTGAAGTGCCTAAAAAAAATTGATGTACTTATCGAAATAATAGGAAGTTCTCGCTTTGGTAGAAGGTGTATATTAAGGCTCGGCTTAAGAAAAAAATTTAGATAAGACCATGCTTTTCGTGGGTTTGATGCCAGAGCACATTAAAATTTCTCACATAAGGAATATTAGGGAAAAGTAGGATGTCGTTTGTGGCAGTTGCACCCAATATTTCTGCTTGAATTTTCACAAATAATTAGAGATGGTGATCTTCTGTTGTGCTACATAATATGACCAGGAATTCCCGGGTTCAATGCCGCACTTTAACACTAGAACTACTGATGGAGTCATTTTGACTCCTCGCTAGTTTTATTTGTCTGTCGTGACTAAAATTTTCTGAATTCTGGCTTGAGATTCTGTGACTTTTACTAATTTTTGGCGCAAAAGAAGGCTTTAAGAGGAAATTAATTTTTGATGAAAAATAGTACCCATTTTTCAAAATTTACCTTCGACTACCAAAGGGAGTCATTTTGACTCCCTACTGTATTTTGCTAGTCTTTTCGCCAAATAGTAATATATGTTCAAGTTTTTATTTTTTTATGTTCATAATTGATATTAAACAATTTTTGACATAAATCTATAATTATTATTCTTTTTGGTAAACATTTGCGAGATTTTTGAAGGCATTTCTTGTTTTACGGGTTCGCGTTTGTAGCTACAAACCATGTGAATGTCCTGGCATTATTTTACCTAGCAGTAAAGTGGTGAATATGCAATCCATATGAAACGCTTTCAAATTCGTGTGATTGGAAGTCGTTGTGTCAAACAAAGTTATTGTCCTAGCATGTTCGGCCCTACCAGGCCACGCGCCGCACATGACAATCGTGCGCTGCCCTTGATTTGCATTAGTGAATCCAGTGAACTCTCGAGTGGACTGTACAACTCCTGTGAAGTACGACCTTCATTTTTCCTGACTGGCAATATGGCTAGAATAATTAGGCTAAAGCCTGATGAAATCTTTTCTATTTTGCACTCAATACCAGAAGGTGAATCGGATTATAAAACGGAAGATCGTTTCGACTCTGATGATGACGAACATTTTATTCCTCAAAACATTGCAAGTGAGTCTGAAGATTCAAACAAAACCTCAGCTCAGTCAGTTCAGTTTCTCAGCCCTACAGGCTGAGAACTGAAACAATCAACAAAACAAGGCAAAATTGCCTCCTCGACAGATGACTGCCCAGGTGAAGACAGTAGAGGTAATACAACCACAGTAGGCGATGATGACTCTCCAGGAACGCTTATATCAGCTCATGGATTGCAATAGAAACTGCTGAAGATTGCAGAACACTTACCTGGTAGGTGTGCAAACCAAAATATACTCAGAGAAGCGCCTAGACCTACAAGACACGCGAGAAAAATAAAGCTAGTGATTGTCCTATGAGTGCATGGCGATTATTTATCGACTCGTTTATACTGACTCGCATAAAGCGATGTACAATAGAGGAAGTACACAGGCAAAATGATGAAGGCTTTACTCTTTCCGATGAAGAGCTAGATGTATTTTAGTATAAGATAGATAGTATTGCCATATTTTATGCCCGCGGAATATTAGGCACGAATTCTCACTCTATTACAAGTATTTGGTCAAATGACTGTAGAATACAATTTTGTAAAACGAGGATGTCTAAAAACCGTTTTGTAAACATTCTGCATTATCTAAGATTTGATGAGAAGTCTAATCGATCCCAGAGACTCAAAACTGACAATCTTGCTCTCTTTTCAATAGTGTGGGATAGATTCATTGATAATTACATAGCTTGATACAAACCCGGTCCGTAAATTACGGTTGATGAACAACTTTTCCCAAGCAAAACTAGATGTCCTTTTACTCAGTACAATCCTTCTAAGCTGGACAATTATATATTTTCTAGCTGTTGAAAAGTATAGCAGATATCTTGCAAGTTGCTTTCCTTATGTTGTAAAAGATAATTCACGCCATGCTGATTACTGATGATAATAATTTTACTTCAGTCAGACTCGCTGAACAGCTAAAAAGCCAGGGTACTAGAATTGTGGGAACGATGAATAAAAAAGGACGAGAAGTACCAAAAGAGATCAAATCAATGAAAGAAAAATTATGTAACTCTAAACTTTTTAGAAACAATCATGATTTCACACTTTCTGTATATCAAGGTAAACGAAACAAGAATGTAATAATTCTTAGTTCCATCCAGCCCTTATGTCGACGTTCCTACTGATTCCACTAAAAACTCCTGAAACGGTAAAGTTTAAGAATGAAACTAAATACGGAGTAGATGTCGTAGACCAAATGGCACATAAATATACCTCAAGAACATGTATCTACTCGGCGATGGCCTATCCACTCGTTTGAAAATACTCTAGACTTAGTGGGTGTAAATAATAAAATTAATATTAATGAAAAATACATCATTTTTTGTTAAAACCACGCTATAACAATTACAATAATACACAAAAATGATAAATTAAAGCAATTTATCAATAAAAGGGGAGATAAACTACAAAAATGAACAATAATAAGGTAGGAGTCTAAATGTACTCGATTTGGTAGTTCCAGGGGGGGTGACAAGTCCGGTATTCCTAGTGTTAAACATATCTCCCGTTTAAAACATATTGTTTGAATTTTCCTAATTATTTCTTTGAGTCATTACCTTGAAGACAGATTGTTGACACTTTGCATGCATTAATCTATATCTATTAGATATTAAACCATTTGCTTGAAAACTAAAACACTAGAAAAGTATGCTACTGTTTATTTCTGGAATGTAAGCTTCATCAATTATTTTATCGTTAAAATAAATGACATTTGTCATTTATTTTAACGTCCAGTATTTCTGTGGATGAAAACTGAACACAAGATTCAATATCTTCCAAGAGAGATTTGCAACAAGAAATTCAATAAATGCATTTCTTGTTCAAAACAGACAAGAAACTCAGCTTTTAAGGATTCATATTTCTTCCTCTCAATTCATAAGATGCTTTCTTTGTCTTTGTACGTAATTATTCTCTGCCTTTATACCTAATAATTCTCATCTGTTTCTTTTTTCTCTTACTTAGACTACCTAAATGTCTATGTTATATAAAATTTTGACTAGTACATACTGTATGCATTATTTTGATACTGATTTTTACTTTCTCCATGTACAAAGTATAGAGAAAGTATTGTTTTCATGAAAAAAATCGACTTCGAGATTTCAACGGAAATACATGTTTTGGGGTCCCTAGAACACGTTTTGACCATTTTTGGAATTATGTCTGTGTGTATGTGTGTGTGTATGTGATAGTGGGCGCTCTAACGTGAAAACTATTAGTCGTATCAATACCAAAATTCATGTATATTATTTTGGTTGGTGTCGCTAGAGTTGATTAGTTTTTGGAGTAAATTGGTTCACCGGAAGTTGAGCTTCATTCTTCAAAGCTCATTTCCGGTTTTCAAAATATCTCCATAAATATTATATTTAGGTATAAACTATAATTTATAAAAGTTTTAGAAAATGTAATTTACTATAACTTTTGTATAAAACATATTTTTGTGTCACTGATTGTGTAGGAGTTATTCGTGAAATACTGATAAACCGGAAGTTGCTGATTATGTATGTTGTGGGCGCTCTGGGCACTGGGGCGAAAGGCCATTTCATCGAACATGTCCCGAGAAACATTATTTATAATGTTTGTGACATAAAAGATAATAATATAGAAACTAATCACTCATCTTCCAAGTTTAGATTGAATATAGAGTTTGAAAATACTGTCGTAGATAAATATTTACATCTTATATATGGAGAAAGTCATGTGCTGGCCACATCAAATTTTTTATAATATTCTTTTATTTTTCTTCATAATGTATGTTTTCCTTGTTTTTCTATTTTGTTTTTTATGTTACTTTGTATATTGCTATCTCTTTTTAAATGTGAACTGATTCTTATTTATGTTTCGCATGTAAGTACTTATTGGTAGTGTATTTAATTATTTTTGAATGTTTTTTTCTTCTCTTATCTTTTAGCTATTACTATCGGTAGGTTTGCGCAGGTTTTTCACACCCCCCTTCCTTGTGGGTGTTTTCTTGCAGTGGATTTTCTTTTTCCTAAGAATCTCTAAGGTTTTTTGCATCCACAATTCTTCTAATTATTTCTACTTCTTATTTTATAAATAATGACGATGTGTTGGATGGAAGAAGAGACTTTTAAGTCTCAAATAAAGACGATTTATTGTTATTATATTTCAGCAACTTATCCATCAACAGTAATAAGTTTTAAGTGTATTTATGTTGAAATTGAAATGGTATGTTTTTCCAGCATAATTGCTCGAGGGAAATTGCTCCACACGGCCATGAATTCCCTCCAGAATTTTGATCGTTCCCTTGACAAGTTCCTGGCATGGCTCTCGGAAGCAGAGTCTTCGGTGGAAGGCATAGAAGCCGATGCTGAAGCCCGCGCTGCCGCAGCTGCTTCTGTATCAAGGAGAGATCAGCACCAGGCAGCCGTACGCATGCCTCTTGCACAACTTAAGGTAAGCACAGCTCAATTTCAGGATCCTAGTGATGACAGTGACGTATGCCTAAGATATAGGTTTGTTTTGGGTACAAAATGGAAGGTTTAATTTATGGAAATCAAAAAGTCTGAAAAACTCCCCTATAATGAGAATCCTCCCAACTTTATCAATGTAGAAGTAGTTCATTATTCATATTTAATAAAAAAGAAGATAAAATCATCTCAGTAGCATATGAGGATGAATAAGAGTCAATTAAAAATATTGCTTGTCCAAAATGCCGCATATCTTTAGTAAATAGTCAAGAGTATAAACAGAGAGCAATTTTAATTTAATGTAAACTCTGAAAAAATGTATTGCCTGCAGTTACAAGAGGTATCATTTTGTTTATACATGTTTCTTTCGGATAAAATTATTTCATTATATGCATCTTATAGCTAATGTCACGACCAAAAAGAGAACTAAATGGTGGCCTTATTTTTTTTTAATAAACTTGCTTTGAATTTATAATTTACAGCACATTTTGTCTTTCAATTCCTTGAGTGTGAATTTAAAAAATTCACATCTTGAGTGGTTACAAGGAACATAAAAGTATAGTTTGCAAGTATTTTTGGGCAAGCATTTCCAGGGCTAATACTTAATTTTTGGTTTGAGATAGACAAGTTTAATGGCATGTAAGGAAAGCAGAGAAAATTTCTGAGGTCAACAGCTGGAAAAGTTATGGGGAACTGATGTGATGCTAACTCAGCCTTCCAAGTTCCTCATACTTGTTCATCATACTTGTCAGAATTCTGTGAAGTTTCCTGGGTGATAACCCAAGAAGATTTTCAACCCATTATTCTTCAAGGAAAAGTGAAATTTAAAGCTTCTGGCCCCTGTGCACCTGGTAGTTTCCAGCCCAGGCTATCTTCAATAGATGCTGGTGAAAAGTGGTTTCTGTGGGTGCATGCATCTAGTAGTGACAGTGTATTACAATTTGCAGTGAGACATACAGAGCCTTTGTCTGCTGATCTTCTATGCAGACAGGGTCCACCAGCTTTTAATTTTACTGTACAGTACATACTTCTCTGTATAGAAAGTTTTGTAAAATGGATCACCAGGTTAAGCTATGGATTTATGATTGCTATATGTTTGAGGTAGATAACATTACTTATTCTTTTTCATAGTAGCCAAAAGTTAATTATACTTTCTTTTTCCTTTCGAAAAATACTGACATATAGGATAAATCTATTTTGATAGTCAACACGGTGTATCATGTGTATAGTTTTCCGTAGTCTGTTTGCCGTATCAAAATAGTGTGCTGCAAGAGGTGGTATTTGTGCAGTGAAAAATTCGAATCTAATATGCAAGATTAAGTGTTTGTAGTCAGAGCAAACATGGAGAAGTCCACCACAGAACTAGTGATGCTTACGAATTTCAACAGTTGTAATGTGGATGACTGGCTTGATGAACTATTGAAGTAGATACCCAGCAAACAATTTTTTGGTACTACAACGTGGCAGCCACATGGCATTGTGGTGGCAGCAATGATGTTGCAACCATGTTGCCTCATCATTATTTTTTAGATTCAGTTGAATATCTCGAGATCATCCTTACTAAAAATTTTAATTGGAGGACATATAATCTAAAACTCTTTGGCAAAGCTATTAAAAGACTCAAATTTGTGAACCGGAAATTCGGTAAAAGTGACGAAAAGGTGAGAGAGTCATATTGTTTCACCTTAGTAAGACCCTCATCTGTAATATGATATCGTTTCTCATATTCTATCATCAATGTATTCATTATTTCAAGGCAGAGAAAAAAACAAAACCTCATCACATACAGATGTGTAGGCAATTAATCCCATTCCACAGGACCCAAACGATTAGCCTGAAAGAATGGTAGGAGAAACTAAAATTACTGTGAAGCAATTTTTCCATATGCGCCATATAAACAAAGATGAAATCAGCAGATTTTATCAAAACAAATTTACCAAAACACAGACAACAGAACCAACATGTTACTGTTTTTTCAGAGTCCTTTCATAGTGAAAAAACATCCAGCAAAGAAACCAGCTTACAATTAAGCAGACCCAGGTCTCCCACTTTCCGGGCAGTTGTTCTAACCACTAAACTACCTACCACCACAATTCCACTCCTGTTAAAGGGATGCTTTATGAGCAGATAGTGGCGCTCCACACAGTGGCACCGACCGCCACCAGGGGTCCTTACTGAGGCAACCGACCCACAAAGCGATATTTTAGTAGCCACTATCTGCTGATAAAGCCTCCCTTTAACAGGAGTGGAATTGTGGTGGCATGGTAGTTTAGTGTTTAGAACAACTGCCCGGAAAGTGGGAGACCTGAGTCATGTCACAATTTTTCACTCCTTGGGTTTAAGGCGCACGCTTCCTCGTGCTAAGTAAAATTTCATCATGAAGTTCTTTCTTGTTTCCTTTGACAAGTTTCCTCTAACATTTTTGTTTCATAGTTCAGGCTTCTCTCGCTAGAGCTGCACATGAAAACAAAATACCCTCTATAGCGCAAACTTCAAACTATATCTTCGTGGAATTTCAACATTCCAGCTGCAATACTAGGGGAGAAAAGATTATTGTGCGTACCTTTCCGATCTGCTCTCATATTAAAATTTATTATATACATTTGTAATTTAGGGAACAACCATTTTATCAGTTAAAGATATGGAACAGTTAATAAAACCAAAATTTGACGTTAAACGGCAAACAATGAAGAACGACGAAAAGCGAATAAGACATGAACCAAACGATGGAGGAGAAAAAATATAAGAATGAAATCTAAGTTCTCTGGCCGTACTTCGTGGAACGACATTAGAAATGATAAACTAACTAGGTAATTTCCACAATAAAGCTTTAATTACTTTACTTTTAATGTATTACCTGATGATAGCTTGTAGCTGAAACCGGTCGTCGATCAAAGTTTTATTGTGGAAATTACCAAGTTTGTTTATCATTTCTTGTTTAAATATAAGAAGTTACTAATGAACAAAGGGATGAAAATATAAATAGAAAAATCTCAGAAACGAACAGGTCAATCACTGGTAGAATGTGTTTGCTACGAAAGAAGAGTGATAAATGAGAAATAGAGAGAAATCGATCGTCAGAGATGAATGCGAATGAAAATGAAGAAAAAGACGGTCATCTGCCACGAATGAATTGATTCCACCAAGAAGAAAGGTAGCTAGAGCTACTAGAGCTAGGTAGTGAGCTAGAATTAAAGCGATGTAATGGACAAAGAAATGGCACGCAGGGAATTGCATGCCGAAATTCCGCATATGTATGTTCATTAATGTCTTAAAAATACCGTCGAGTACATGAATGACATACACTTTGTTAGAACAATTAGAAATGATAAAGAAACCACTCATCAAGCAATGCCTGCAATCGCGAACTGAAAATGAAGGAATGAAGAGGAGAGCAGAATGACTCCCATTGAAAATAAAGTCAGAAATAGGGATTATTCTGAAAAAGAAGTTAAAATAGTTTGAGAAACGAAAGTAAAGATCGTCACAAGTTCCCCGCTACGCGTTCGATAATGAGGATGATGCAGATAGGGCACGCTGGGGGCCAAATGGCGTTTCCTTCATTTCTTGTTAATATGAGACTGTCGGATGCATGCTTCTACATGAAACTCTATAATTGAGAATAATCTATCGATATGCCGTCAATATTCGCTCTCAAATAATTGAATATTTCGTACAGCAGATTTTATATTTAGAAGTCGTTTAAATTGGGATCTTGATAAATTATTTTTGGAGTGTATAGGTGAATAGCATCAATAATAATGAATATATACCTTACCTTACTTTATACCCTAAACTCGGTGAAAACCTAACACGCTCATAAACATATATGTTTGATAGTGGGTTGTTATAAATGAAGAATAAATTGTCTATTACAGCAGCAGCCCATCAAGAACACAGATTGAATTCACTGTCACAAACTTTAGTATTATTTAAACGAGGAAAGATTGAGAGGTATCCACTCCCAAGGAAGAATAAAAAAGTCCGACGGGACCGAACCCGGGTCTTCCTGATGCACGCCATCTCAATCACCCACTTTCCTTCTTCTTCTTTCTGGTGCCATGACAACGAAAGTACGGTCTCCCGAATAGCTTGAGAGGATTTTCTAGCGGAATAGCCGATATGGATGGTTGAATTAGCTCAACGGACATATCACCGGCAATCGGGAGACCCGGGTTTGATTACCGGTCCCGTCGAGCTTTTTTCTACTTTATTCATCCCTGGAGTTTATTTAAACGTTTTCCAGTGGCATTTACTGTCGTTTAAACTATATTTCCAGCACACGCTCTAAATATTGTTGTTGATATCGAACATTTTTAGGAATCAATTTCAATATTTCTTCAGATATCAAAAATAAATCCATTCTTAGTATTGATAAACGATAGCTTAGTTCATTTTGCGCAGGGGCGTCCACCGCAAATCGAACCCGGGACGTCTTTCGGCGAAACAGAACCGTCATGGCTCCATTCTTGTTGCAGGCTATAGTGCATTTCTGTTTCTATACCTTGTGTTTAACTCCTGTTTGATAATCGCTATATGAGTGTCATAATTAAATGACGTTCAGTGATTATCATATAATGCAATTAAACACCATTTTGAAACGCACGAGGGTATAGTGCGGAATTTGATAATGCTATTCTTCGAAATAACCTTCTTGACAGGAATACAAATCGAGTTATCATCGCAGAAAATGATGATGGGGATATGTATTTGAGGATCTGAAGAATTGTGTTCGGCAGTTGCACAGACCACTAATGTAATTCGAAACCATTTTCAGATGGAGGAGGTCATTCGTAAACCAGAAAATTAACTATTTAGGGTCGTTTCTCTCAATGAACGTTGAATGCATGAGCGATGGTAATTTTTGGAAATGTGTCTGCAGAAACACTTTCTTGCGATTCAACTGGCACAGGATAAATACTTTTATGTTCGCATAATTTTGATAATAATTAGGATAATTTAGGTGTAAAATGACTAATATCTCTTGTAGAAGCGTTAAGCGGCATATAGAATTGTCAATAAAATGAGGAATCTTACAACTGGAAGGATTCGTAAGTGACATTCCCTGCTCAAAAATGATAGATTCGACCTTTAAACTAGGCACGTGATTATGCTAAACGGGCACTTATCTATTACTTGTAGGCAGGGTACTTACCCTGAAAATATGAATCCGCGTAACCCTCACCTGGCGTTCCCCTTGAAACTGCGTGGGACAGATCCCAAATTATCCAACCAAGGATCATTAGGGATCAGCAGACTGATAAATGTATTTATCTCCTCTGTTCACCTGCCGGGATTTACGTTACCATGTTATTAGAAAAGATTTCAATTCAATTCTATTTAATCCTATAGGAGAATATTGCACCCACCTGCCGTCGAAATCACACATAATTGGTGAAATTTCTGTGATCATTAATATAGAGGGGCGTCCAAAATGTAAGTTTTTTCTATTCTACCGCTCAGCCAACAATAGAGGTAGGAGGGAGCCAGTTGTACGGAGTGTTAGTACGGGTGTTGTGGTAATACTGAGATACTCTCAAGGCCGCCAGAGTCACGTGATGTTTGTACAACAATTGCAGTCATGGACGACACTCCTTTGCGCGTTACCTCGAGCTGTGAAATTAGAAGCCTTATTCGTTTTTTGACTGCAAAAAATGAAACAGCGGTAGAGATTCATCTTCAGGTATCCGCAATCTATGGTGAAGATGCCATTTCTATTCAAATGGTTCGTCGCTGGCGTACAATGTTCATCGAGGGAATAGAAACTGTTCATGGCGAGGAGCTTAGCAATGACGTCACGTCTGGCTGATGTGATCGACGCTGTTCGCGAGACCATAGCGCTTGATAAACGCTTCAGTTTGGAGGAGATTCTTTCCAATCTTCCTCCGAAGTTTGAGATTAGCCGATCGTCGATGCATACCATCATCGTTGATGAGCTGTAGTACAGGAAAGTCTGCTAGGAGGGTGCCCAGATTGCTAATGGAAACCATAAACAGCGACGCATGGATGCAGCTCGGTCTTTCTTGCAGTTGGTCGAGTGTGAGGGAGATGCACTGTTTTCCCGGATAGTCACTTGGGAAGAAACTTGGGTCAAACCCTGAATCAAAAAGACAAAGCATGGTGTGGCAAAAAAAGAGTGAATGCGTTCCACAGAAAGGAAAGGTTGCTGAGTCAGCCGGGACGGTCATGGCAACGATCTAATGGGACTCCAAAGGAGTTCTTTTGATAGACTTCCTGCCCCATGGGACATCCATCAACGCTGCTCGTTATTGCGAGCTTCTGAAGAAACTCCGACGAACCATACAGAACAAACAGCGGCTGTCACGCAACGTTTTGTTGGTCCACAACAACGCAAGGCCTCATTCTGCCCAATAAACAGTGCTGCTACTGGAAAACTTTTGCTGGGGTGTGTTTGGTCATCCAGCATTCTCACCTGAACTAATCCTCAGTGATTATCACCTGTTTCCGGAGCTGAAAAAACATTTGGTGGTCGGCACTTCTCTAATGATGTTGACCTCAAGTCGATTGTTGAATGTCCCGGACAATTGCGTCCCTAGGGCATATGCGTCCCTAGAACATTTTCGTCCCTCGTCTAGGACAATTACGTACCGGACATTTTCGTCCCTAGGACAATTTCGTACCGGAAAATTGCGTCCCTCGTCTAGGACAATTACGTACCGGACATTTTCGTCCCCATGACAATTTCGTACCGGACAATTGCGTCCTGTGGACAATTGCGTCCCTCGTCTAGTACAATTACGTACCGGACATTTTCGTCCCTAGGACATTTGCCAAAACTGGAATTTTGCAACATTGGCGTGTCGGGACATACTAAGTTGTAAATTGAACTGATTATAAGCGTAAAGTTTATTATAATCTATAATAATTCTAATATTGAGGTTATCATAAAAATTATACACTATATTATTCTAAGGTAAAGATTTTAGGAATTTCGAATATAAATTAAATATAGTCCTTTAAAATAAAAAAATATTTTACATTTGAGATTTCCTTATGTTGTCGACATAATGAGGTAGTTTCAATTATTCTGAGATGAGAAATATATTTTTCGTTTTAGAATTCAAGTTTTTCTTTGTCACCCAATTTTAAGCTCTTTCGAGCTGTTTCATTCTCGACGAAATTAGCACAGAAAATATTTAGTATTTTACTTCCTGATAAAACATTCTTTAATCTGTTAGATGTCGTTATTAAATGATTAAATTTTAAACCTTTGATCCTATATTTTTGGATTATGTAACCAAAAAGCGATCGACAGATAAATCTCGTAACCTAAGATATATGTTTATCCATTCTACGTATGAAGTCATGAGAAAAGTTACAAAAATATAATTCATGATAGAGTTAAGACTTGGTACGGATCTTGATAACAAACGGATATTTTAATTTTTCTAGATAGTTCACATTCTTGGCCATGGAACTATATTTTGAAATATTTGTGAATTGAGATGAGATGCACATTCCAGAATCCTTAAAATGTTATATTGTAAACAATAAACTAATTTTGATGCTCATTTTTTAAATTTCAGAAATGTTCATGAAATTCGGCAAACGTGATTTTTTTAGAAGGGTCATAACTTTTTAATTACCTTGCATCTGATTATTATTAAAGTTATAAATATACTCGTAATGTATGGTTGTAAATGCATGCACGGATTTAAAATATAAAGCGTAAATTGTTGCTGAATTTACAGTAAATCAAAGTTCTTCCTTTCTTTTTCCTATTCACTTCAAAAATTGAAAGAAATGTCTGATAAATGGAAAAGAAGTCCCGTTTGTCAAAAGACTTCCACTTTATTGTAACTTGGAGTCGCTCGTCTCTTTGGTTGCCAAGAAGTTAGCAATTTTTTAAATGTAACCAGCGAGCCACCAGTGGCGTATGGCAGGGGTTCACAGATGTCCACTTTGAACACCTGGTTAGTATTTAGCTTGAATATTGCATCGTTTTAGGCAACAAGAAAACCTACATTCCTGATTTACGTCAATGACTTAAGTGACGAGATGTGAAGATATTTGCTGATGATTCGGCTATATTTATGGAAATAACAAACGAGGAAGACCGGACATCACTCTCAAACGATTTAGTCCTCATCCAAAGGAGGTGCGAAAAATGGGTATTAGATATTAATTAGTTAGGATTTTGTTTCGTAATAAGTCGCTTTTTTGTGAAGTTGACACATAGACACAAATTTAGCATGAGTCACTAAAGTGTTAAGAGTATAAGAGAACTATTGAGTCATGTTGCAGCATCAATTCGTTAAATTACTTATAAGACTATATAATCACTTATAGAAAATGTGTTGGACCGTTATTTTCGTAAATTTTGTTACCCGTGTAAATCGAACATTTTCAGGGCCCTTTGGAATGGAATCATGGAATCCTGCAAATTTTCTTATTTTTAATGCAGAAGATCTTAATTTCCATTTTAATTTATCATTTAAAAACTGAGGAGGCGTTAATTTTTACTAAAAAGGTGTTTATCATTAATATCATGGAATGAAGAAGGATTGCCGTCAATCATAATTATTTTCGCATGAATGTTTATGAAAGAAAAATGCGGCATCCAGTTACTATCTTCAGTTGTCTTCCATTTTATCCCGACTTTGCCGATTTGTCCTCTAAATTTAAAATTGTATTATTGGCAGTGATTGTGATCAGGTCATTATTTTCGTTTTATTTTTTTTTTGGTTTATCAAAACATGAGAGGCTGAGTCAGCATTTAGTGAGAATAAATAAAACTAATTGAAAGAATACGAATCTGGTAATTTTAACTTGTTTTGGATGAATTACTGCAATTTTAGGTCTGGAGAGACAGGGTTTCCACTAAGAGATACGTTGGCAATGAACGAATGATGACATGTATGCACTTTGAGTGAACAAAACTTAATGACTCCGGATGAGCAATTCATGTTTGACTTCTCCACTTGTGTTTCACAGCTTTAGTTTTCGTATTTTACCTATTATATTTTCCGGATCTTTGTTACCTAATTGGATGTTTCCTCCATTCATTGACTCTTCGAAGAACCGAGTTTCACGTCAATGGAGATGCTTGCAGTACCATCATTCAAATATTATTTAAGCCATTTTTGGCGCTTCAAATGCTCGGAACTATTCAACTGCTCGTTTTAAAGGGAAAGTCACTGATATGGATCTCGTTATAAATTGGACGTCGTCAATGAGGATTTTAAAATTATTATAAAATTTGCGGTGATTATTCTATATCAACGATCGTAGTATCAATGGTTTTTAGCAATCTGGAATATTTTCAGGGCAGTGTGATTGGGCCCCTTCTTTTCCTGATGACTTGAGCACGAAATGTAAAGCGAGGATATTCGCGGATGGCTCAGTTAACAGTGGTGCGAAAAATTGCAAGTTGACCACAAGTAAATGCTCCGTTGTAAATTATTAAATTTCTTCGAAAAAAAGCAGAACGAATCGTACAATATAACGAAAATAAAAGTGAATGACACTGTTAAATATCACGGGATCATGATTGCCAGTGCACAGAATGAAACGTTTGTGCTAAAGCAAGTAGAAAGCTTCATTTGGCGTATTGTCAGTAACAGTGACGAAAAAGTAAGTGAACGGTGATGCGTCAAATTGACGAATTATACATCCGCGAGAATGGACAGCGAAAGCATAGCTTTTTTAATAAAAATGCTACGATAAAAAGCAAATTGTTAATTGTTGACCAAATTCTTAATAGACTCAGGGTGGGAATCCTTAAAAGATAGAGAAGCTGCGGTTACGCATTTAGGGAAAATGCGTGTAACGTGAGTGATGTTGTGCTGCTACTTAAGCCGGAAATGAGCGAAAAATTAGAGAAATAGATGCCAGGGCAAATAAGAGTTCCAATGAACGATACGAGAAAATAATAGACTAAAAATTAACTTGAACGTTCGATGTTTAAACCCCTGCCAAGCGCCGAAAGGCAGATGAAACTGAATGCTGTTTCTCAGTGGCTTTCATATAATTGTGACGTAGAAACAAGAATGATATATTTTCCTCTATCATTTTCTTAATGAGAAAAAATATTCCATTCAGTAAGTTGTGATAAGAAGAGTAAGATTTGAATTATGGCTCATTTTGAACGTGATGGAATCATCGTGTTTTCTCCTAATCCTAAAATTTCAAGTTAAGGTATTGTGTAAATTCTAGTAATGTTTTTTAGAAGTGGATATATCGAAAGGTATCGTTTACACGGAGATCAGACGATGAAGGAACTCTGTCAGTGATAAATAAAGTAAGAGAAAGAAATGGTTTCCTAAAAATGGCTACTGGCTCATTGATTAACTCTGAATTCGTCCAAATGAGAAAAATACTGCCGCCCGTTCCTCAGCGCGGCTGCGCGTCCAATCGCCGCGCCGGGAGATCAGTCAGTGTGCAGGCGGAGTCCGTGTGGGTCAGAGGTTACTGGGAGAGGGAGGGATCTTGCAAACCTTCCCTCCCTCTCTCCCACGTGCTCTTCTTCACTTTTGTTATTTTTTGTGCAAAGTGCGGCTCTTGTATTCTTAACTTGTTGCGCCGCCCGCAAGTTCGAACCCCTCTCGAAGGCGATGCAATTGCAGTGTTTCCCATTTTTATGTAAAGTTACATCGTTCCATCATTTATCTTGTGTCCTTTCTGTGTCTTCGAAAGTGTACCTCAGACTGAAAGTGTTCCTCCGACTCTTAACGGGTGCCCTTTTCAGAAGAATGCGTCGTATGGTTCAAGAAAACTGCCATCGACAGACTACGAAATCGACTTAAATTAACCGAATAAATAACCTTCGCTTTAAGATTGAACTAGCGAAGAAAATTCATATGCGCTCCGTGAACGCCCCCTTTGAATTCCATACGCCGTTCATACGTTATTCACCATCAAAATAAGTTGTTTTTTCCTCGAAAGCTGGCTGAAAGATAGTTTGAAAAAACATTGGTTCGCTATAATAGTAGAGGAATATCTAACTTTCCTCCAAATATATTTCGAAAATTGTCGAAATGCTTTCATTCCTTCAACCGCCTAACGGTTGTTCCATCGATTGGATCTGTCAGTCTGTGAACGAAATATGCTCGTTGTCTGCAAGGGTCACCAAAGGTTAAACCTCTGCTGAGATCGCGGAGTAACCATCGGCGATTGCTTCCCAATGAGCGACAAGGCGATACTTCTGCCTCGCGATGCATCCCGCCGTCCAACCGACACTGCCCCGATCTCGCCTGGGTTTGCCACCAGTCGTCGGCCCGCGGCCCTCAGCCCCGATTCAGGTTACCGCTCCATCGCGCCTTCATCCAGCGACTACCAGCTCAAATCACCCACCGCCACACCACCTAACCGCTCCATCGCGCCTTCATCCAGCGACTACCAGCTCAAATCGCCACCATCCCCTGCTCCCCCCGAGAAGCGGCGACTTTCGCTTCCATCTCGACCCGCTTACCTCGGGGTCTACCCGAGGCCCCTCGTCTGCATCCACGACCAGAGAAGGACCGAAAGCCCTTCATCCAAGACGGCGCCTTCTTCTCTTCTGCTTCAGATTATGTACGCCCATCAGCAGCTGACGCATCGACCCGTCTCGTCCCCTCTTGACTTCACTGAAGACAAGATGAAGCTCGTTTTAGAAATCATCGGAGCGCAGGATCGGTTCTCCAAGGTAATGGAAGGATTTCGGTGATTCTTCTGTCTTTATTTTGAGTGGCTTTTGCTATGAAAAGGATTCTTCCAACTGAAAAAATCTCACGCATATTCATTAAGGACTTAACTCCAAAACTTAGTAAGGTAGGAGTTGGTTTGAGGAGCGAAGTGTTTTCACATGGCCAGCTGTACGTCGCAATAGGAAGAGTATGTTCCTCGGAAAATATCTGGGTGTTAGTTTCACCAGAAAGGATATTTGAAAACATTCCACACGCCGTCAATATTGTCCTAAAAGGTTTAATTGAAGTTAGCATATAGACCCATAACTCAGGGTAGTATTCCTTGATAATTTTCTTTGCTTGAATTATGCACCTATTTACTAGTTATTACTACTAGTATATGTAAAGCTACACTCCTGACTCATTGATACAAACTTCTTGGCTCTTTCTAATCGAGCTAGAAAGCTGAAATTTTCAGGGGAGATTTATAATTCACGGTCGAGCCGTGGAGAAATCGAAAATTCCCCACATTTTGTCCTAGGTTTGAGTCCAGAGAGGATTATATTTTTCAATGGGATTAAACGAGAGAAACGAAAAATGGCCTTGTAGAAAAAATTTCTTTCGTTCGTAAAATATGAAAAAGTACGAGCACAGCAGTGAAACTTGGGCTATATTATTTCTAGAAGATCAAAGTATTCTAATCTTGCGACGGATTTTAACATTCCTGCACGAAATTTTAGTTTGAACGCCAATTTATTGCGTTTTTTTCGCCTCCTTTCGAAGATTAAATCTATGGCAACGACCATTATTTACATCCAGGGAGGGATCTTGGGGGGTGGTCCTGGGGGTCCGGACCCCCCCTGAAATATAACTTGTGCCTTTTTTTCGAAATTGAAACTCAAATAACCCAAATAAACACACAATTTAATAAGCAATCACTAGCGAAAAAATTCGAGTTTGTCTAACACAATTCTAACGTCACGTTTTGTGAAAGCAGAAATATCTTTTATTTTTAATTTTTTCGATCGGAACCCCCCCAAAATTTTTTCTAGATCCCTCCCTGTTTACATCGAATTCAAATTTGTTTACAATCCTAATTTCAAACGCCGTGATGAAAGTTTGATGTACTTTGAATATTTTTAATGTTTCTTTCAATATATGTTAAATATCAAGAAAATCTAACTTTCATCAAAATCAACAACACAAATCTGCACGGGGAATGAATTAATCGTAAATACATACTATAATAACATAAGTTTATGAAGCGGATAGGAGACCATGCATCAAAGAAGATAATCAAAAAAGTCATGCAAGTAGTGAGATTATTCAAGATTGAAGTTGAAAAATCTACACTGAATCTATTTAGGGGGAATAGGAAAGCAATTTAGATTAAAAATCCTCATTAGTTTCTGGCGAAGTAATTATTATACCGGTTCAAGTCTACCTGTACCTGAGTATTACATCAGAGAAGTGTTTACCGACATCAAATAATCATTTTCCGAAGCCTTTATACTTTTACTTAAACTGACATTTACATAATCCTAAAATATTAGTGTAAGAATATTAATGTAAATTAATAGCTTTAACGACGACCTTAAGAAATAATATACAATATATAACAGTACGAATCATTAATCGTACGACCAATCACGACCAATATAGTTTAGTAATATTTCACTTCATAGCTCACTTAACCTAATGTATTTATCATATACTTAATTCAGACTTAAAGTCCATCACCATGGCCTTTTCCATTTCCTCCTTTGCGGCGTTGTATTATGCCCTTAAGTTTCTCTCAAAATCTACAAATAAGCTCACTTGCTCCTCACAATGTGGCTTTTGTAGGTTCGATTTCCTTTGGGAGGGGAAATAAAGAGGGGAAGCTGTATGTGATGTATGCTTAACTTTCATACTACACACATTGTGATACATTGTCACCGAAAAGCTCTTACGGATAACCAAACCCATTGCTGCCCACCTTTCTTGAAGGACCATATTATAATTGAATATCAAGAAGTGTAACTTTCATCTACATGAACACCAAACAAAGGAAATACAATGATATCCTTGAACGATGTTAGGATATCGTTGTTCTGCGTACATGGTGGTTTGCTATCGTGTGTGAATTTCTGTGCTTTTTATTATATGCGTATTATGTTTCGTCTTTTCTATTTTAATTACATATGTTTATTCCGTCATCCTCACTAAACATAATTTAAAGTTCTTTTTCTGCATTTTAATTAATACATAGTACACAATAAGCACGTATTACCTTACGTAATTAAACTTTCACCAAAATGAACAACAAAAATCTTCACATATTTCCTTGAACTATCTTCAGATTACGTTGTTCTACGTGTTCGCTGGATAATTCTTCGTAAGTAAAAACAATTTCCGTGTTTATCATTGTATGCTTATTATGTTTACTCTTTTCTATTGTATTCGTATCAAATTAATTTCCCATCTTCTCCAAATGGGCTTTAGAATAAAATTCTTTTTCTACTTTCTTCAAAATTATTTAAATAGTTACGTAGCCTATTGCCTATTTGTTTATTCAATTAGAAACGGAGCTCATTGTCGCGGTATACGCCATTTAATGAAGATAGGATTCAATTGCAGTATGTCTTGCACTGAACCGAGTACCACAGACAACAATTGTCTATCGATTTCTCGCATTTTAAACTTATGCAGATTTTTATTCTAACTTTACTGTGTTTGGCGTATTTCCTTAATTTAACTTTGCGAATGGGTATTCGTTAAGGACTCAACTCCACAACTACCGTATCAAATAACGGTGAAAGTTCTTCGAAGTAATAATTCTAATATTATATTATTTGATGAATCTCGGTCACAGATTTGAAAATTATGAATACGAAATACAATGGTATAATAAAAAAAGAAACCATAACTCAGGTTAGTAGTATCCTTTCATAATTTTCTTTGCTTGCATTATGAAAACACCCATTTAAAAGTTGCAATCTATCTATTATATATAATTCCTTCATGGATATAGATAGATAGGATACTAATTCACAGGCTAAACCACGAGCGTCATTGACTTGAAATTTTTACGACGCGTTGGCCATAACGTGTAACCGCCAGAAAAATTGCGATATTGACCCTCAGTGTCATGGGTTCGATTCCAGAGGGCCCCAAAGTCCCGATTTTTCCCATTTAAATACATTGCTTTGATTTTCGGGAATTAAAAAAAAAATACTTCCCGGATAGGTAAAGAATCAAATCTCAAGGATCCTATATATATATATACGAGTAAAATGTAGCTTGCATACTGCAAGCATATCGACAACACTAATTTCATGTCGGCATCATATTGGGACGGTCCTCAAAAGAAGAAAAGGATTGAAAACATTCTTAAAATTCGCTGCAATTTAATTGTCTGGCATCAAACCTGGGTCTCCCTGGTAATCCTACTATGCAGCACAACAGAAGATCGCCATCTCTAACTATGTGTGGAAATTCAAGCAGAAATATTGGCTTCAACTGTCTCAAATGACGTCCTACTTTTCACACATATTCCTTACATTTGAAATTTTAATGAGCTCTGGCATCGAACCCAAGAACAGCATACTCTTATCTAAATTTTTTTCTTAAACCGAGTATTTATGTACAACTTTTAGCTTAGCAAGAACTTCCTATTATTTCCATGAGTGCATCAAAAAAAATAATGAAATCTACCTCAATGTGTTTTGACTGGGAAATATAATTACTGCCTGGCTTCGAACCCGGGTCTTCCTGGCAATAATGTTTATGCAGCACAACTGAAGATCACCACCTTTAACCATGTGTAAAAATTCAAGCAGAAATATTCGTTGCAACTTCCAGAAACGGCGTCATACTTTTCCTATATATTCCTTATGAGAGAAATTTTAATGTGCCCCGGCATCGAACCCAGGAACAGCATGGTCATACGTAATTTTTTTTCTGAAACAGATTCTTAATATATATCTTCTAGCTGAGCGAGAACTTCCTGACATTCCGATAAGTGCATCAAAAAAAATAATGAAAAACTACTCCCATGTATTTTAAATACGGGATTTTTGCTTCATCCTAGCATCGAACCTAGGACGTTCTCATTAGAAGTCAGTAATGTTTTCAATAGTTCTTAACCATATCTATAAGCTCCTAGAATTTTGATTCTCTACCTACACGGGAAGTATTATTTATAAATTTTCGAAAATCCCCACCATGTATCTTTATGAAGAAAGTTATGACTTTGGGGCCTTCTGGAATCGTACCCATGACACTCGTATATCTATAAAGCTACACTTCTGACTCATTGATACAAACTTCTTGGCTCTTTCTAATCGAGCTAAATGGCTGAAATTTTTAGGGGAGATTTATAATTCACAGTCGAACCGGTGAAAATTCGAAAATCCCCACATTTTGTCCTAGGTTTGAGTCCAGAGAGGATTATATTTTTCAATAGATTTAAACGAGAGAAACAAAAAATGGCCATGCAGAGCAAATTTCTTTCGTTCATTAAAATATGAAAAATTACGAGCACAGCAGTGAGACTTGGACTATATTATGACTAACAGATCAAAGTTTTCTTTTCTTGCGCCTGATTTTAACATTCCTGCACGAAATTTGCAAAATTTTAGTTCGAACGCCTATTTATTGCTTTTTTTTCGCCTCCTTTCGAAGATTAAATCTAATGCAATGACCATTATTTACGTCGAATTCATATTTGTTTACAATCCTAATTTCAGATGCTGTAATGAAAGTTTAATGTATTTTGAATATTTTTTAATGTTTCTTCCGATATATTTTATCGTTGAATTTCAAGAAAGTGTAACTTTCATCAAAATGGACAGCGAATATCTGCACGGTCAATGAATTATTCAGGAATACATACTGTGATAACATATGTTTTTGTAGAGGATATGAGACCCTGCACCAATGAAGATAATCAGAAAAGTCCTGTACGTAGTGAGATTATTCGAGGATGAAGTTGACAAATCTACACTGAATCTATATGTATTTATTTACATAATCGATCTTACAAATAGAACAAAATTCAGGTGGTTAGATTTAAACAGACAAAACAAAATTATATTATTCTATAGTAAGTTAAAACTTATATAACTAAAGTATTTTGTCGGGTGTATAGGGGAATAGGAAATCCATTTAGCTTTAAACTTTTCATTAGTTACTGGCAAAGTATGTATTATACCGGATCAAGTGTACCTGTACCTGAGTAGTGAGACAGATATCAGAAAAGTGTTTACCGACATGAAATAAGCACTTGAACTTAAACTGAAATTTACATAATTCTAAAATATCAATTTCAGAATATTAATGTAAATTAATAGTTTTAACGAGAATCATCAGGAATGAATAACTGCAAACTATACGAATCATTAGTATCACGACCACTATAGTTTAGCACTCACTAAACCAAATGCATTTATCATATACTGAATTCAGACAAGTTTCATTTCCGTGGCCTTTTCCGTTTCCTCCTTTATGGCGTTGTATTTTGCCCTTAGTTTCTCCCAAGATCTACACACTGACTCGCGTACCACCTCACAGTATAGCTTCTGATGGTTCTTAAAAAAATAAGAAAATATATTTTTTTGAATACGGACTTTGAAACTTCGCATGGCCATACTTCAATCAATTCTGCATATACATTCCCAGACAGCGTCTTATGTGATCTCGTTTTCCTTAAATTGGAGGGTCCGAAATAGGACAAGAGAAAGAAATACAACTTAAAAGACATGATGCATGAAGTGAATGTTTAACCAACAGTAGCTATATCCAGATATCTGATGGAAGTGATGCATTACTGCAAAATTTACTTTTGTATAACGGATAAAGTGAGATAACTTTTTATGCATCTTATCATCTCCATGTTTTTAACTTCTAAATTATTTCGTTAAAGCTATGAGTGCCCGAAACATAATCATTTAGAAGCTCGTTCGATCCTTTCAAAAATGAGGTCGTCTCCACCGTCGCTCTGCATCGCCAACAAAAAGTTGGTTTATTAATCGGTGACTCAAATTGCCGCAGTTTTTTATTTCAATTACTCTTCGTTTTGATGAATATAGTGTCATCGTGCTGCATCACTGCTATTTTTCTGTCTTGATGTGAAGATTGGCTGTAAAACAATAATTCACTAATTCCGTTGAATTAAAAATTCGAATATTTGACTGTAATCACTTGAATGAACTATTATGAAACTTAAAAAGTTGTTTTATAACGCCGCATTAATTTTTACCCGATGACTTTGCTCATTTTGGTTCAGTATTGGCTTGAAGCTGAAGAATTTTGCGAAAAATCAGAAAAAGACATTTAGGATACTTTAACCTCGCCCCTAATTATTAGGAAAGTGTTTTCATTGAGATGAGTTACATTGCGTGAGTCCCAACTTTCGAATAACATTGTAACTCACCAACCTTGGTTCGATGTGGCCTTAGTTCGATGCCAGAGCCCGATTTACATTTCTCTATACATTGCAAATGGGGATATCAGAATCTTATTTTAGGACCTTCCCGGTATGATATTGACTTAAAACTTTGAATTAAATAAGTTATATTCCTACCAGGTTGTTGTATCTATTCACATCTTTTGAAAGGTCCTTTTCGGCAGTTCTACCAATTGAAATGTATGGCGGGAATTTGAATTTTTCATTACTGATTATTTTTTTTGTCCCTGAGAAGGTGGAAATTTTATGACTCTGCACGTGAAGAGAAATTATCAATTTTTCTTGAAACTAGTATATCTTTTATCTTATGATCATTGGTTCGACGCCGGGGTATGATTAGCATTATAATATTCAATTAAACGGGATTTCTGTTGAAGTCATTCCCGATAATCGAATTGGAATTTTAGAACCGTTCAAACCATATAGCTCTGTATAATATCTTCTTACGCAAAGGTGCGACACCAGGCCACTTGGATACAATAGAAAATTTTGGTTCGTATGTCCTAAATTTTCAAACCAAATAGAACTTTTCAAAGTACAGTACTTTAAGCAGATGCTTACAAAATGCAAGTTTGATGACGCAGTAAAGTCATTCCCGATAATCGAATAGGAATTTTTGAACAGTAAAAGATATAGTATAAATAATGACCGCATTGCAATTATAAGTTGTTTTGCGATGACAGTAATTCATTTACAGGGCAACATAAGAAAATCGTTCGAAATGGGTTCCATCGGAAGAGGGACCTGCGATGGTCGTTCCCCTTTATATGGGACGTCTCGGTGCCTACGGTGTCTTTCAATTAATTCTCGCTATATTAAATGTCGGCAATAACAATTTAAACGAAAAACAATATGAATCAAGCCTAAGTAATAAGAAAGCGGGTGTTTCATTGTTTTCACTTCAGCGAAAGATCTTTATTTGGCTCATTTTCTTTGACCGACATCGATTTGTTTTCTTTACAGCGCCTTTTTAACTTCAATCCTTTCCAAATTACCTCCTCTTTCTTCTGTTTTTGATAATTTCTAACCTTTCTTACTTGGAATACGTGCAAACCTTGTTGTGTACTCATATTTCTGTCGCTGTATTCCATTTCAATGCAGCCATTTCCTCTCTATACTTTTTGTTTTTAGTTTTAGCTACTTTTTTCGTACATTTTTTCACACATTCCCTATTGTCCTTAGGTTACGTCATGAGCATTACTTTTAATTAGCTTTTACTTGATATTTCTTTCTTGTTTGTAACACATCCATCTATTTTCCTCATTAATTCTTAATACTATATACTTCGTTTTCTTTTTGATGCCAGCGCCCTCAACGTCGATTTAGAACGTACGTCTCGTGTCATCGATCCGCGGAGCGAACGCCAGCTGCGCTTGAACGCACTCCCCAAAGAGCGCCATTCTAATACTTCCAGCGGAAAATTTTATATTAATAGCGGCGACTATATTATCGATATGAGCAGTGCCTTGGACAACGTTCATGTTTTCTTGGAAAAGAAAAGGCCCAAGTATTGCAACGATGCCACCAGAGAGACCAATCTGATTTTGATATATAAGGAAAGAGGTCTGTCACAAGTTCACCTCTGGATTTCATAACGTGCTTTAAATTAAAATAGAAGTGGTGAAGGAAATGCTTCAACACTGGCTTCGCGATGAATTCGCCACACAGCAAGAGTGCTATAAGCGAGAGAGATGGAGTTTTGAGGTCCCTCTGAGAGCTAAGATACATTCTTCGTATTTAGAGAGAATATTTTTTTGATATTCGCTATGCGCATAAAGATAGAGAAATCTGATCCCCGATGCCTTTGGACGTGCCAGAGACCAAGTGTAACTTGCAAACCTTTCAAGCTTACTTTAAGGATCTTTAATTTTCGAACGACTTCAGAGATGCTTCCATGCGTCTGCCTGATTGGTTCACCAATGGAATAGTGGTGACGTCGGTATTAATATGGATATTATTTGCATCTGAGCAGTAAATTGAGGTCCATAGAAGTCGCTTCGAAATACTCGGCGATTTGCGATTCTAATGAAATTAAAGCTCTCGAAATAAACTTGTTCTATCTCAATAATGCTGGTTGTTGAGGTTTTAATTTTACTGCTTGTCGATAATCATAAGTTATTTGTTGGCTTTGCATCCGCACAGGATGCAAAGCCAATAAATGACAACGAAGAATTAAGATTAACGACAATAGCCGTTGCGGGAAATCGCGAGACGTTAGAGCGAGGTAGTTTCCATGTTCACAACTCGAATTCTCTCCGACATCCCAAGAGCGAAAGTAGAGAAGAAATAAATTTAGTAGTATTGAACTGATGAAGTATTCTTAAAAAAAGATTGCTTATAACTATCAGTATCTTCGGCTTCGCTAGAAAGACATGCGCCGATATAAGATTAGGAAACGAAGTTGGCGAAGAAATAGCAAACAGTGAGATTTTTACTCCCAATTTCACAGTGTTTTGCAAGGACCGAGACGGCGGAATAAGAGGCGGAGTATTTATCTCTGTAATAGTTTAATAATTCAGTCAGTAAACCTTAAAAGCCGGGCGAACAGTAAGATGATTTGGTGCTCAGTGTAAATTAGACACGGTAAGAAAACTGCTCTTTGTATTGACGACGATTCCACAGATGGTCTCCATGGGACGCAGAAAATTCCGAGAGAGTAAACTCAACGCAACCGTATCGGTAAGAGGGAATCTACCAGATATAAAGTGGACAAAAATTTTCTTAAGTAGCAATAGTCGAGATAGAACTTCATCGCTGAAATTATTTATTATCAGTCTTCGCGCTCGAACAGGTAAAGACTCGATTGACTTCTCTCGAGAAAGGTAATATTCTAGATACCCTTGTCATTAGCCATCCGCACCTAGTGAACAGTATCGATGCAGATCCGATTTTGAAATAATAACCGCGTTGCTTACATAGATGCTCTCTGAGTTTTGAACCCTTCCCGTATCTTTCGTATCTTTAAGAAAGCCAACTTCCCCGCATCTAAGGTATTTGTTGAAAATAAAAGTGAAACGCATATCCGTTTCATTTGCAATAATTCATTAGATAACAGTTGGTCTGAAAATCTCCGTATCCTTCAAAAAGGTATCTCTAAATTTGTTCCGACGAAAGATGTTCGTCAACAGCTGCGATGGGTAAAACCAAAACTGCGTTCCCTCCTAAGGAAACAAAGAGCGTATACATTAAGTCTTTTCCACGCAATAACGGAATATACAATGAGCGTCAGCGTAAATATTTAGATACCAGGAGTGCAGCCAATATTTAAAAATCATAATGAATTTAATGCTTGCAGCATGCTTACGCGCCCGTATCGCGATACTATCGTGATAGTAATAAGATAATAAGAAACCTCCTGGAACAGAAGGCCATACCTGCCTTCTACGCTTGCGAATGAGCTTGCCCCCTCGTTTTCTTCAGTAAATCTTTAGATGAACATTTGGTTTCCCTGAAAAAGCGCACATAACTCCAGTAGGAACCAAGAAAAAGACGTAAGTGAAAGCCGGATGATTACCGACCGATATTGTTGACATTTATTTTCTGTAACATTCTTGAGCACATAATATGCAGTTATTTAATGCGTTTTCATAGCGATAATATTGCAATCACATCCAGTCATCAAAGTTTCCGTAAAGGCTGCTACTCCGCTATAAGATGCGATAGCGAAATCAAATTTCACTTTTTACTTTAACAAACTTTTAATAGACCACTAATTTAATATCTGAAAAAAACACGACCTAGGTTTTTTCCTCCTTCCGTTACTTGCTACCTTCTCTCCCCTCCCCCGTTCATGAGTGTATATATTCGGAAGTGTGTTTTATTTGTCACCTGATGATGTAGCGACGCTACGAAACCTAGGTCGTTTTTTTTTCAGAAATGAAATTAGTGGTCTAATAAAAGTTAGTTACCATGAATTTTTTACAAATTAAGAAATACCATAAAGTTAACCCTGAGATGGTTTCATTCAAATTTCACTTGTTGTGTAGCTGTATTTTTATATTTGGATTTAGAAGTTGCTGCTGTATATTAAAAAAAATTATGAGAAATCTAAAAAAATGGGAGTATGTCCACAGCTTCTTTAATATACGAGTGAAATGTAGCTTGTATTCTGAAAGCATGTTGAGAACACAAATTTCAAGTCGACATTATATCGAAAGGGTCATCAAAAGAAGGAAAAGTATTGAAAATATTCATAAAATTCTCTGCAATTTCTCCGTCTCGAACCCGGGTCTTTCTGGTAATACTTCCTATGCACCATAATAAAAGATCACTAAACACAATACACATCACTATCTCTAACTATGTGTGAAAATTCAAGCAGAAATATTGGGTGCAACTGCCTCAAATGACGTCCTACTTTTCCCTTATATTCCTTATGAGAGAATTTTTAATGTGCCCCGGCATCGAACCCAGGAACAGTACGGTCTTATCTACATTTTTTTCAAAATTTTATGCTTAATATACATCCTCCATTCAAGCAAGAACTTCCTATCATTTGGATAAGTGCTTCAAAAAAATAATGAAAAACTACCTCAATGTATTTTAAATTGCCGATTTTTGCATCGTCCTAGCATCGAACCCAGGATATTATACGTAAAAGTCATTTATGTTTTCGATAAATCATGATCATATATATAGGCTCCTTGAGTTTTGATTCTCTACCTATACGGGAAGTATTTATTTCAAATTCCCAAAAATCAAAGCAATGCATTTAAACGGGAAAAATCGGGACTTTGGGGCCCTCTGGAATCGAACCCATGACATTGAGGTTCATAATCGCAATTTTTCTGGTGGTTACACGTTATGGCCAATACGTCGTAAAATTTTCAAGTCAATGGCGCTTGTGGTTTAGACTGTGCATTAGTATCCTATCTATCTATCTATCTATTATATATAGATGCTTCTTCGGATTCATTCATGTATCTATGATATACGAGTAAAATGTAGCTTGCATACTGCAAGCAGATCGACAACACTAATTTCATAACGGCATTATATCGGGACGGTCCCGGAAAGGAAAAAAAATAATGAAAATATACTTAAAATTCGCTTCAATTTAATCGTCTGGCATCAAACCCAGGTCTTTTGGTGAAATTACTATGCAGCACATCAGAAGATCATCTTCTCTAAATACGTGTGAAAATTCAAGCAGAAATATTGGCTGCAACTGCCTCAAAAGACGTTCTCATTTTCACGAATTTAAATGGCTCTCTGGATTCGAACCAAGGACGATCTTGGAAATCTAAAAAATGTTATTGAATGTTATTTATGATCTCTATCTACATGCCGAATTTCAAGTTTCTATATTGTTGGGAAAGGGTTCGAAATAATTATTGAAAATCGGATCAGTTACTGATATTAGAGACACCTGGTGTCAAACCCAGGACACATTGACAGCTGGGAATGCACAGTTTGATTCATATACACTTAATCTTTCTTAGTCCAAAGTTTGAAGTCTTTATCGTGCCGGGAAGTACCTATAATTTGTTTCCGTTATCTCCGTAAGAAATGCATTGAGGAATTTAAATGGCCCTCTGGGATCGAACCAAGGACCATCAGCGAATATGTTAAATTCGATCCTGAAATTTATTATTGATCTCCAACTCCATGCCGAATTTCAAGTTTCCATGCCATCGGGAAAGGGTCCAAAAAAAATCTTAAAAATCGCCACAATGCAATTTAAACGGACAATTTTTGCCCCGACCTAGCATCGAACCCAGGATATTTTCCGTAAAACTCATTTATGTTTTCGATAGATCATGACCATATATATAGGCTCCCTGAGTTTCGATTCATTAATTATCCGGAAAGTATTTTTTAAAAATTCCCGAAAATCAAAGCAATGCATTTAAACGGGAAAAATCGGGACTTTGGAGCCCTCTGGAATCGAACCCATGACACTGAGGTTCAAAATCGCATTTTTTCTGGAGGTTTCACGTTAGGGCCAATACGTCGTAAAAATTTCAAGTCAATCACGCTTGTGGTTTAGGCTGTGAATTAGTATCCTATCTGGGTATCTGGGTATATATATGAATGAATCCGGAGAAGCATCTATATATAATATCTATTATATATAGATGCTTCTCCGGATTCATTCATCTATTATATATAGATGCTTCTCCGGATTCATTCATGTATCCATATATATATACGAGTAAAACGTTGCTTGCATACTGCAAGCAGATCGACAACACTAATTTCATATCGGCATCATATCGTGACGGACATCAAAAGAAAAAAAAAATTCAAAATATTCGTAGAATTCGCTGCAATTTAATCGCCTGGCAGCGAACCCCGGTCTTCCTGGTGTACTAACTATGCAGCAAAATAGAAGATTACCATATCAAACTATGTGTGAAAATTCAAGCAAAACTATTAGGTGCAACTACCTCAAACGACGTCCTACTATTCACATACACTCCTTATTTGAGAAATTATAATGTGCTCTGGCATCGAACCCAGGAACAGCATGGTCTTATCTATTTTTTTTCTTAAACAAAGTGTTAATATACATCTTCCATCTAAGCAAGAGCTCCCTTACATATCGATAAATGCATAAAAAAATTATGAAAAGATACCCCATAGTATTATATATGGGGGATATTTTTACCGCCCGGCATCGAACCCGGGTCTTTCAGGCAATACTTTCTATGCAGCACAACAGAAAAACACCATCTCTAACCGCGTATGCAAATTCAAGCAGAAATATTGGTTACAACTGCCTCAAATGACGTCCTACTTTTCCTTTATATTCCTTATGAGAGAAACGTTATTGTGCTCTGGCTTCGAACCCAGGAACAGTACGGTCTTATGAAAATTTTTTTCTAAAACTTATTCGTACCATACATCTTCCAGCCAAGCACGAACATCCTATCATTTCGATAAGTGCATCTAAAAAAATAATGAAAAACGGCTCCCATGTATTTTAAAGGGCAGATCTTTGCATCGTCTTAGCATCGAACCCAGGATAACTTTTGTAAAAGTCATTGATTTTTTCGAAAGTCCAAGACCATAAATATAGGCACCTTGAGTTTTACTTCTCTACCTATCCGGAAAGTATTTTTTTTTAATTCCCGAAAATCACGGCAATGCATTCAAACGGGAAAAATCGGGACTTTGGGGCCCTCTGGAATCGAACCCATGACACTGAGGATCAAAGTCTCCTTTTTCCTGGGGGTTTCACGTTATGGCCAATATGTCATAAAAATTTCAGATCAATGACGCTTGTAGTTTAGGCTGTGAATTTGTATCCTATCTATCTATCTATCTATATAGGTATACGAGTAAAATGTAGCTTGCATACTGCAAGCAGATCGACAACACTAATTTCATGTCGGCATCATATCGGGAAGGCTGTCAAAAGAAAAAAAAATGGATTGAAAATATTCTGATTATTCGCTGCAATTTATTCGTCCGGCATCGAACCCGTGTCTTCCTAGTGATACTTACTATGCAGCACAATAGAAGATCACCATCTCTAACTATCTGTGAAAATTCAAGCAGAAATATTATCTGAAACTGCATCAAACGACGTCTTACTTTTCCCTTATATTTCTTATGAGAGAAATGTTAATGTGGTCTGGCATCGAACCCAGGAATATTACGGTCTTCTGAAAACTGTTTTATTAAACCAGTCTTGACCATACATCTTCCAGCCAAGCACGAACTTCCTATCATTTCGATAAGTGCATCAAAAAAATAATGAAATACAAACCCTATGTATTTTAAACGGGAGACATATTTACCGCCCGGCATCGAACCCGGGACTTTCTGGATAAACTTCCTATGCAACATAATTGAAGATATTATTCTTTAACTATGTGCGAAAATTCAAGCAGAAATATTGGCTGCAACTGCCTCAATCGAAGTCTTACTTTTCCCTTATATTCCTTATGAGAGAAATTTTAATGTGCTCTGGCATCGAACCCAGGAATAGTACGGTCTTATGAAACTTTTTTTCTTAAACTAATTCTTACCTTACACTTTCCGGCTAAGCACGAACTTCCTATTATTTCGAGAAGTGCATCAAAAAAAATAATGAAAAACAGCTCCCATGTATTTTAAAGGGCAGATATTTGCATCGTCCTAGCATCGAACCCAGGATATTTTTTGTGAAAGTCATTGATGTTTTCGAAAATCCAAGACCATAAAAATAGGCACCTTGAGTTTTATTTCTCTACCTTTCCAGAAACTATTTTTTTTTAATTCCCGAAAATCACGGCAATGCATTTAAACGGGAAAAATCGGGATTTTGGGGCCCTCTGGAATCGAACCTATGACACTGAGGATCAAAGTCGCTTTTTTCCTGGGGGTTATACGTTATGGCCAATATGTCATAAAAATTTGAAGTCAATGACGCTTGTGGTTTAGCCTGTGAATTTGTATCCTATCTATATAGCTATATATATGAATGAATCCGGAGAAGCATCTATATATAATAAAAGATATATGAATGAATCCGGAGAAGCATCTATATATAACGAGTAAAATGTAGCTTGCATACTGCAAGCAGATCGACAACACTAATTTTATATCGGCATCATATCGGGTCGGTCCTTAATAGAAAAAAAAAGGATTGAAATATTTCTTCAAATTCGCTGAAATTTCATCGTCTGGCAATGAACCCGGGTCTCTCTGGTGAATTTACTATGCAGCACAATAGAAGATCACCGATTCTAACTATGTGTGAAAATTCAAGCAGAAATATTTGGCTACAACTGCCTCAAAAGACGTTTTAATTTTCACGAATGTAAATGGCTCTCTGGATTCGAACCAAGGACGATCTTGGAAATCTAAAATATGTTTCTAAAAGTTATTTATGATCTCTATCTATATGCCAAATTTCAAGTTTCTATATTGTTGGGAAAGGTTTGAAAATAATTCCTAAAAATCGGATCAATTTCTGAATGCAGAGACACCTGGTGTCGAAGCCAGGAGATACTGTAAGCTGTGAATGCAAAGTTTGATTTGTAACGACTGGCTTTTCTATCATGCAAAGTTTGATGTCGATAGCATGCCGGGAAGTACCTTAATTTTGTTTCCGTTATCTCCGTAAGAAATGCATTGAGAAGTGCAAATGGCCCTCTGGGATCGAACCAAGGACCATCAGCGAACATCTAAAATTTGATTATGATATATATTCATGATATCTATCGACGTGCCGAGTTTCAAGTATCCATGTTATCGGGAAAGGATCCAAAAAAAATCTTAAAAATCGCCGCAATGCATTTTAAACGGCCGATTTTTGCACCGACCTACCATCGAACCATGGACAAAATTCGAAGATGTCTTTTTGATTTTCGTTGGATATGCACGGCTTCTAGCGGTCCCTCGAATTTCAATTCTCTCCTTTTCCGGAAAGGGCCTCAAAAAAATTTTGGAAAATCCCCGCCATGTATTCTTATGGGGAAAATCGCGACTTTGGGGCCTTCTGGAATCGAACCCATGGCACCGAGGTTCAAAATCACATTTTTTCTGGCGGTTACACGTTATGGCCAATACGTCGTAAAAATTTCAAGTCAATCACGCTTGTGGTTTAGGCTGTGAATTAGTATCCTATCTATCTATCTATCTATATAGGTATATACATGAATGAATCCGGAGAAGCATCTATATATAATAGATAGATAGATGCTTCTCCGGATTCATTCATATATCATATCTATTATATATAGATGCTTCTCCGGATTCATTCATATATATACCTATATAGATAGATAGATAGATAGGATACTAATTCACAGCCTAAACTACAAGCGTCATTGATCTGAAATTTTTATGACATATTGGCCATAACGTGAAGCTCCCAGAAAAAAAGCGACTTTGATCCTCAGTGCCATGATTTCGATTCCAGAGGGCCCCAAAGTCCCGATTTTTCCCGTCTAAATGCATTGCTTTGATTTTCGGGAATTTTTAAAAAATCATTCTCTTATAGGTAGAGAATCGAAACTCAAGGAGCCTTTATATATGGTCATGATCTATCGAAAACATAAATGAGTTTTACGGAAAATATCCATGGTTGATGCTAGGTCAAGCCAAAAATCGGCCGTTTAAAATGCATTGTGGCGATTTTTAAGATTTTTTTTGGACCCCTTCCCGATGGCATGGAAACTTGAAATTCGGCATGGGGTTGGATATCATAGATTCATTTCATAATCAAATTTTACATATTCGCTGTCGGTCCTTGGTTCTATCCCAGAGAGCCATTTACATCCGTCAATGCATTTCTTATGGAGATAACAGAAAAAGGTTTTAGGTACTTCCCGGCATGATATCGACTTCAAACTTTGTATGAAATAAGATGAAGTCATAATAAATCATACTGTGCAATCACAGCTACCAATATTTCCTGCGTTCGACACCAGGCGTCTCTACAATCAGTAAATTAGCCGTTTTTTAGAATTAATTTAAACCCATTCCCAATAATGTTAAAACATGAAATTAGGTATATAGATAGAGAACATAAATAGATTTCAAAAACATGTTTTAAATTTCCTAGATCGTCCTTGGTTCGAATCCAGAGAGCCATATACATTATTAAAAAGTAGAACGTAGTTTGAGGCAGTTGTAGCCAATATTTTTGGTTGAATTTTCACACATAGTTAGAGATGGTGATATTCTATTGTGCTGCATAGTAAGTTCACCAGTAAGACACGGGTTCGATGCCAGACGATGAAATTGCAGCGAAGTTTAAGAATATTTTTAATCCTTTTTTTTTTCTTTTGAGGACCATCCCGATATGATGCCGATATAAAATTAGTGTTTTCGATCTGCTTGCAGTATGCAAGCTACATTTTACTCGTATATATCTATTATATATAGACGCTTCTCCGGATATCTATTATATATAGACGCTTCTCCGAATATACTTATATATATACGAGTAAAATGTAGCTTGCATACTGCAAGCAGATCGGCAATACTAATTTCATATTGGAACGGTCCTCAAAAGAAAAAAAAAAGGATTGAATTATTTCTTAAAATTCGCTTAAATTTCATCATCTGGCATCGAACCCGGGTCTTACTGGTGAAATAACTATGCAGCACAATATAAGATCATCATCTCTAACCATGTGTGAAAATTCAAGCAGAAATATTGGCTACAACTGCCTCAAAAGACGTTCTAATTTTCACGAATGTAAATGGCTCTCTGGATTCGAACCAAGGACGATCTTGGAAATCTAAAAGATATTTTTGAAAGTTATTTATGATTTCTATCTATATGCAGAATTTCAAATTTCTATATTATTGGTAAAGGTTTCCAAATAATTCCTAAAATCGGATCAACTTCTGATTGCAGAGACACCTGGTGTCGAACCCAGGACATATTGTAAGCTGTGCATGCAAGGTTTGATTTGTAAAGACTTTTTCTTGTATCTTGCAAAGTTTGAAGCCGATAGCATGCCGGGAAGTACCTTAATTTTGTTTCCGTTATCTCCGTAAGGAATGCATTGAGAAGTGCAAATGGTCCTCTGGGATCGAACCAAGGACCATCAGCGAACATAAAAAATTTGATTACGAAATATATTTATGATATCTATCGACGTGCCGAGTTTCAAGTATCCATGTTATCGGGAAAGGACCCAAAAAAATTTTTCAAAATCGCCGCAATGCATTTTAAACAGCCGATTTTTGCCCCGACCTAGCATCGAACCATGGACCATATTCGGCGATGTCTTTCTGATTTACGTTGGATTTGCACGGCTTCTAGCGATCCCTTGAATTTCAACTCTCTACTTTTCCGGGAAGTGCCTCAAAAAAATTTTCGAAAATCCCCGCCATGTATTCTTATGGAGAAAATCGCGACTTTGGGGCCCTCTGGAATCGAACTTATGACACTGAGGATCAAAATCGCAATTTTTCTGGCGGTTACACGTTATGGCCAATACGTCGTAAAAATTTCAAGTCAATGATGCTTGTGGTTTGGGCTGTGAATTAGTATCCTATCTATCTATCTATCTAGGTATATACATGAATGAATCCGGAGAAGCATCTATATATAACGAGTAAAATGTAGCTTGCATACTGCAAGCAGATCGGCAATACTAATTTCATATCGGCATCATATCGGGAATGTCCTCAAAAGAAAAAATCTGATGTGGCCAACACACGACTTTCTCCATATATATAAGATGTAAATATTTATCCACCGCAGTAATTTCGAACTCTATATTCCATCTAAACTTGGAATATGAGTGATTAATATATATATATATATATATATATATTATTATCTTTGACGCCAAAAACATGAATAACAATGTTTTACGGGACATGATCGATGAAAAACGATGAAATTGGCATTTCGCCCATAGAGCCCAGAGCGCCCACAAAGTACATAATCAGAAACCTCCGGTTTATCAGTATTTCATATATAACTCCTACACAATCAGTGATACAAAAATATGTTTCAACCAAAAGTTATAGTAAATATTATTTTCTAAAACTTTTATAAATAATAGTATATACCTAAATATCATATTTATGGAGAGATTTTGAAAACCGGAAATGAGATTTGAAGAATACAGCTCGACTTCCGGTGAACCGATTTACTCCAAAAACTAATCAACTCTTAAAAAACTAAATAAAGTACTATATATGAAATTTGGTGTTGATATAATGCATCGTTTTTAAGTTGGAGCGCCCACAAAGTACATAACGGCTACTTCCGGTTTATCGGTATTTCACGAATAACTCCTAATCAACCGGTGATACAAAAATATGTTAAATACAAAAGTTATAGTAAATTACTTTATCTAAAACTTTTATAAGTAATACAATGCACGTATATATCATATTTATGGAGATATTTTGAAAACCGGAAATGAGCTATAATGAATGAAGCTCGACTTCCGGTCAACCGATTTACTCCAAAAACTAATCAACTCTGACAGCACACACCACAGTACTATATACGAAGTTTGGTATTAATACGACCAATAGTTTTCACGATAGAGCGCCCACTAACACACACACACATACAGACACACACACACACACACACACACAAACACACACACATACACACAGACATCATTCCGAAAATAGTCAAAACGTGTTCTAGGGACCCCAAAACATGTATTTCCGTTGAAATCTCGAAGTCGAATTTTTTCATGAAAACAATACTTTCTCTATACTTCGTATATGGAGAAAGTAAAAAAAAAGGATTGAAATTTTTCCTAAAATTCGCTGAAATTTCATCGTCTGGCATCGAACCCGGATCTTACTGGTGAACTTACTATGTAGCACAATAGAAGATCACCATCTCTAACTATGTGTGAAAATTCAAGCAGAAATATGGGTACAACTGCCTCAAAAGACGCTCTTATGTTCACGAATGTAAATGGCTCTCGGGACTCGAACCAAGGACGATCTTGGAAATTTAAAAAATTTTTCTGAAATCTATTAATGATGTCAATCCATATGCCAAATTTCAAGTTTCTATATTATTGGGAAAGGTTTCAAAATAATTCCTAAAAATCGGATCAACTTCTGATTGCAGAGACACCTGGTGTCGAATCAAGGACACATTGATAGCTATGAATGCATAGTTTGATTTTTTAGGACTGGTTCTTCTATCACGCTAAGTTTTAAGTCGATAGCATGCCGGGAAGTACCTAAAATTTGTTTCCGTTATCTCCGTAAGAAATGCATTGAGAAATGTAAATGGCGCCCTGGGATCGAACCAAGGACCATCAGCGAATATGTAAAATAAGATTATGAAATCTATTTATAATCTCCAACTCCATGCCGAATTTCAAGTTTCCATGCCATCGGGAAGGGGTCCAAAAAAAATCTTAAAAATCGCCACAATACATTTTAAACGGCCGATTTTTGCCTCGACCTAGCATCGAACCCAGGATATTTTCCGTAAAACTCATTTATGTTTTCGATAGACCATGACCATATATAAAGGCTCCTTGAGTTTTAAGTCCCTACCTATCCGGCAAGCATTTTTTTTTAATTCCCGAAAATCAAAGCAATGCATTTAAACGGGAAAAATCGGGACTTTGGAGCCCCCTGGCATCGAACCCATGACACTGAGGATCAAAATCGCAATTTTTCTGTTGGTTACATGTTATGGCCAATACGCCGTAAAAATTTCAGCTCAATCACTCTTGTGGTTTAGGCTGTGAGTTTGTATCCTCTCTATATATATATATATCTATTATATACGAGTAAAATGTAGCTTGCATACTGCAAGCAGATCGACAACACTAATTTCATATCAGCATCATATCGGGACGGACATCAAAAGAAAAAAAAAATTCAAAATATTCGTAGAATTCGCTGCAATTTAATCACCTGGCAGCGAACCCCGGTCTTCCTGGTGTACTTACTATGCAGCAAAATAGAAAATTACCATATCAAACTATGTGTGAAAATTCAAGCAAAACTATTAGGTGCAACTACCTCAAACGACGTCCTACTATTCACATACACTCCTTATTTGAGAAATTATAATGTGCTCTGGCATCGAACCCAGGAACAGCATGGTCTTATCTATTTTTTTTCTTAAACAAAGTGTTAATATACATCTTCCATCTAAGCAAGAGCTCCCTTACATATCGATAAATGCATAAAAAAATTATGAAAAGATACCCCATAGTATTATATATGGGTGATATTTTTACCGCCCGGCATCGAACCCGGGTCTTTCAGGCAATACTTTCTATGCAGCACAAAAGAAAAACACCATCTCTAACCGCGTATGCAAATTCAAGCAGAAATATTGGTTACAACTGCCTCAAATGACGTCCTACTTTTCCTTTATATTCCTTATGAGAGAAACGTTATTGTGCTCTGGCTTCGAACCCAGGAACAGTACGGTCTTATGAAAATTTTTTTCTAAAACTTATTCGTACCATACATCTTCCAGCCAAGCACGAACATCCTATCATTTCGATAAGTGCATCTAAAAAAATAATGAAAAACGGCTCCCATGTATTTTAAAGGGCAGATCTTTGCATCGTCTTAGCATCGAACCCAGGATAACTTTTGTAAAAGTCATTGATGTTTTCGAAAGTCCAAGACCATAAATATAGGCACCTTGAGTTTTACTTCTCTACCTATCCGGAAAGTATTTTTTTTTAATTCCCGAAAATCACGGCAATGCATTCAAACGGGAAAAATCGGGACTTTGGGGCCCTCTGGAATCGAACCCATGACACTGAGGATCAAAGTCTCTTTTTTCCTGGGGGTTTCACGTTATGGCCAATATGTCATAAAAATTTCAGATCAATGACGCTTGTAGTTTAGGCTGTGAATTTGTATCCTATCTATCTATATAGGTATATATATGAATGAATCCGGAGAAGCATCTATATCTATTACGAGTAAAATGTTGCTTGCATACTGCAAGCAGATCGACAACACTATTTTCATGTCGGCATCATATCGGGACGGCCATCAAATGAAAAAAATGGATTGAAATTTTTCTTAAAATTCGCTGAAATTCCATCGTCTGGCATCGAACCCGGCTCTATACTGTTGAACTTACTATGCAGCACAATAGAACATCGCCATCTCTAACTATGTGTGAAAATTCAAGAAGAAATATGGGCTACAACTGCCTCAAAAGACGTTCCAATTTTTCACGAATTTAAATGGCTCTCTGGATTCGAACCAAGGACGATCTTGGAAATGTAAAAAATGTTTCTAAAAGTTATTTATGATCTCTATTTACATTCCGAATTTCAAGTTTCTATATTGTTGGGAAAGGGTTCAAAATAATTATTGAAAATCGGATCAGTTACTGATATTAGAGACGCCTGGTGTCGAACCCAGGACACATTGACAGCTGGGAATGCACAGTTTGATTTGTATACACTTGATTTTTCTTAGTGGATAGTTTGAAGTCTTTATCGTGCCGGGAAGTACCTATAATTTGTTTCCGTTATCTCCGTAAGAAATGCATTGAGGAATTTTAATTACCCTCTGGGATCGAACCAAGGACCATCAGCGAATATGTAAAATTTGTTCCTGAAATTTATTATTGATCTCCAACTCCATGCCGAATTTCAAGTATCCATGCCATCGGGAAAGGGTCCAAAAAAAATCTTAAAAATCGCTACAATGCAATTTAAACGGAGGATTTTTGCCCCGACCTAGCATCGAACCCAGGATATTTTCCGTAAAACTCATTTATGTTTTGGATAGATCATGACCATATATATAGGCTCCTTGAGTTTTGATTCGCTACCTATCCGGAAAGTATTTTTTTTTAATTCCCGAATATAAAAGCAATGCATTTAAACGGGAAAAATCGGGACTTTGAGGCCCTCTGGAATCGAACCCAAGACATCGAGGTTTAAAATCGCAATTTTTCTGGAGGTTATACGTTATGGCCAATGTGTCGTAAAAATTTCAAACCATTGACGCAAGTGGTTTAGCCTGTGACTTTGTATCCTCTCTATATATCTATTATATATAGATGCTTCTCCGGATTCATTCATCTATTATACGAGTAAAATGTAGCTTGCATACTGCAAGCATATCGATAACAAAAGTTTTTTGTCGGCATCACATAGAGTGAGTCCTCAAAAGAAAAAAAAATGGTTAGAAAATATTCTTAATTTCCGCTGTATTTTATTCGTCTGGCATCGAACCCAGGTCTTCCCGGTCATACTCACTATGCAGCACCATAGAAGATCACCATCTGTAACTATGTGTGAAAATTCAAGTAGAAATATTAACTGCAACTGCCTCAAACGACGTCCTACGTTTCCCTTATACTCCTTATGATAGAAATGCTAATGTGCTCTGGCATCGAACCCAGGAATAGTACGGTGTTATCTGATTTTTTTTCTAAAACCAATTCTTTTCAAACATCTTCCAGCCGAGTACGAACTTCCTATCATTTCGATAAGTGCATCAAAAAAATAATGAAATACTAAACCAATGTATTTTATACGGGAGACATATTTGCCACCCGGCGTCGAACCCGGATCTTTCTGGTAATACTTCCTATGCAACATAATAGAAGATCACTATCTCTAACAATGTGTAAAAGTTCGAGCAGAAATATTGGCTACAACTGCCTCAAACGACGACTTACTTTTCCCTTATATTCCTTATGAGAGAAAAGTTAATGTGCTCTGGCATCGAACCCAGGAATAGTACAGGCTTATGAAATTTTTTTTCTTAAACCATTTCTCAATATATATCTTCTAGCAGAGCGAAAAGTTCCTTACATTCCGGTAAGTGCATCAAAAAAATTAATGAAAAACTATCCCCATGCATTTTAAATGCGGGATTTTTGAATCGTCCTAGCGTCGAACCCAGGACGTTCTCATCAGTAATCATTAATGTTTATAATAGTTCTTGACCATATCTCTAAGGTCCTTGAATTTCGAATCTCTACCTGTCCGGGAAGTATTATTTAAAAAATTTTGAAAATCGCCACCATGTATCCTTATGGAGAAAATCGCGACTTTGGGGCCTTCTGGAATCGAACCCATGACACCGAGGTTCAATGTCGGCTTTTTCCTGGAGGTTACACGTTATGGCCAATTCGTCGTAAAAATTTCAAGTCTTTGGCACTTGTGGAACATGGTAAAACTTTTGATCCCCTATATATATATATATATATATATAACTTATATATAGGTATATCCGGAGAAGCGTCTATATATATCTATTATATATAGATGCTTCTCCGGATTCATTCATATATATACCTATATAGATAGATAGGATACAAATTCACAGCCTAAACTACAACCGTCATTGATCTGAAATTTTTATGACATATTGGCCATAACGTGAAACCCCCAGGAAAAAAGAGACTTTGATCCTCAGTGTCATAGGTTCGATTCCAGAGAGCCCCAAAGTCCCGATTTTTCCCGTTTGAATGCATTGCCGTGAATTTCGGGAATTAAAAAAAAATACTTTCCGGATAGGTAGAGAAGTAAAACTCAAGGTGCCTATATTTATGGTCTTGGACTTTCGAAAACATCAATGACTTTCACAAAAATTATCCTGGGTTCGATGCTAGGACGATGCAAATATCTGCCCTTTAAAATACATGGGAGCCCTTTTTCATTATTTTTTTAGATGCACTTATCGAAATGATAGGATGTTCGTGCTTGGCTGGAAGATATATGGTACGAATAAGTTTTAGAAAAAAATTTTCATAAGACCGTACTGTTCCTGGGTTCGAAGCCAGAGCACAATAACGTTTCTCTCATAAGGAATATAAAGGAAAAGTAGGACGTCATTTGAGGCAGTTGTAACCAATATTTCTACTTGAATTTCTATACGCGGTTAGAGATGGTGTTTTTCTGTTGTGCTGCATAGAAAGTATTGCCTGAAAGACCCGGGTTCGATGCCGGGCGGTAAAAATTTCCCCCATATATAATACTATGGGGTATCTTTTCATAATTTTTTTATGCATTTATCGATATGTAAGGGAGCTCTTGCTTAGATGGAAGATGTATATTAACACTTTGTTTAAGAAAAAAAATAGATAAGACCATGCTGTTCCTGGGTTCGATGCCAGAGCACATTATAATTTCTCAAATAAGGAGTGTATGTGAATAGTAGGACGTCGTTTGAGGTAGTTGCACCTAATAGTTTTGCTTGAATTTTCACACATAATTTGATATGGTAATCTTCTATTTTGCTGCATAGTAAGTACACCAGGAAGACCGGGGTTCGCTGCCAGGCGATTAAATTGCAGCGAATTCTACGAATATTTTGAATTTTTTTTTCTTTTGATGTCCGTCCCGATATGATGCCGATATGAAATTAGTGTTGTCGATCTGCTTGCAGTATGCAAGCAACATTTTACTCGTATATATATATAGATAGATAGGTATATAGATAGGATACAAAGTCACAGGCAAAACCACTAGCGTCAATGGCTTGAAATTTTTACGACATTTTGGCCATAACGTATAACCTCCAGAAAAATTGCGATTTTGAACCTCGATGTCATGGGTTCGATTCCAGAGGGCCTCAAAGTCCCGATTTTTCCCGTTTAAATGCATTGCTTTGATTTTCGGGAATTTAAAAAAAATACTTTCCGGATAGGTAGCGAATCAAAACTCAAGGAGCCTACATATATGGTCATGATCTATCGAAAACATAAATGAGTTATACGGAAAATATCCTGGGTTCGATGCTAGGTCGGGGCAAAAATCGGCCGTTTAAATTGCATTGTGGCGATTTTTAAGATTTTTTTTGGACCCTTTCCCGATGGCATGGAAACTTGAAATTCGGCATGGCGTTGGAGATCAATAATAAATTTCAGGATCCAATTTTATATATTCGCTGATTGTCCTTGGTTCGATCCCAGAGGGCCATTTAAATTCCTCAATGCATTTCTTACGGAGATAACGGAAACAAATTATAGGTACTTCCCGGCACGATAAAGACCTCAAACTTTGCACTAAGAATGATTAAGTGTAAACAAATTAAACTGTGCATTCCCAGTTGTCAATGTGTCCTGGGTTCGACACCAGGCGTCTCTAAAATCAGTAACTGATCCGATTTTCAATAATTATTTTGAACCCTTTCCCAACAATATAGAAACTTGAAATTCGGCATGTAGATAGAGATCATAAATAAATATCAGAAACATTTTTTAGATTTCCAAGATCGTCCTTGGTTCGAATCCAGAGAGCCATATAAATTCGTGAAAATGAGAACGTCTTTTGAGGCAGTTGTAGCCCATATTTCAGCTTGAATTTTCACACATAGTTAGAGATGGCGATGTTCTATTATGCTGCATAGTAACTTCAACAGTAAAGACCCGGGTTCGATGCCAGACGATGGAATTTCAGTGAATTTTAAGAAAAATTTCAATCCATTTTTTTCTTTTGATGGCCGTCCCGATATGATGCCGACATGAAAATACTGTTGTCGATCTGCTTGCAGTATGCAAGCAACATTTTACTCGTATATATATATATATATATATATGAATATATGATATATGAATGAATCCGGAGAAGCATCTATATATAATAGATATATAGACGCTTCTCCGGATATACCTATATATATATACACTCATTCATTCATTAGGGATCAAAAGTCTAACCATGTTCCACAAGTGCCACTGACTTGAAATTTTTACGACGTATTGGCCATAACGTGTAACCTCCAGGAAAAATCCGACATTGAACCTCGGTATCATGGGTTCGATTCCAGAAGGCCCTAAAGTCGCTATTTTCCCCATAAGATTACATGGTGAGGATTTTCGAAAAATTTTTTGAGTCACTTCCCGGAAAGGGAGAAAGTTGAAATTCGAGGGATCGCTAGAAGCCGTGCATCTCCAACGTAAATCAGAAATACATCTTTGAATATTGTCCATGGTTCGATGCTAGGTCGGGGCAAAAATCGGCCGTTTAAAATGCATTGTGGCGATATTTAAGATTTTTTTTGGACCCTTTTCCGATGGCATGGAAACCTGACTTTCGGTATGAGGTTAGATACCATAAAAATATATCATTATCCAATTTTACATATTCGCTGTTGGTCCTTGGTTCGATCCCAGAGGGACATATAAATTCCTCAATGCATTTCTTACGGAGATAACGGAAACAAATTTTAGGTATTTCCCGGCATGCTATCGACTTCAAACTTTGCATGGTACAAGAGCAAGTCTTTACAAATCAAACTGTGCATTTACAGCTTACAATAATTCCTGGGTTCGACACCAGGTGTCTCTGCAATCAGAAGTTGATCCGATTTTTAGGAATTATTTTTGAAACCTTTCCCAATATTATAGAAACTTGAAATTTGGCATATAGATGTAGATCATAAATTACTTTTAGAAACATGTTTATATTTCCAAGATCGTCCTTAGTTCGAATCCAGAGAGCCATTTACATTCGTGAAAATTAGAACGTCTTTTGAGGCAGTTGTAGCCAATATTTCTGCTTGAATTTTCACACATAATTAGAGATGGTGATCTTCTATTGTGCTGCATAGTAAATTGACAGTAAAGACCCGGGTTCGATGCCAGACGATGAAATGTGAGCGAATTTTAAGAAAAAATTAAATCCTCTTTTTTTCTTTTGAGGACCGTTCCGATATGATGCCGTTATGAAATTAGTATTGCCGATCTGCTTGCAGTATGCAAGCTACATTTTACTCGTATAATAGATAGATGCTTCTCCGGATTCATTCATATATATACCTATATAGATAGATAGGATACAAATTCACAGCCTAAACTACAAGCGTCATTGATCTGAAATTTTTATGACATATTGGCCATAACGTGAAACCCCCAGGAAAAAAGAGACTTTGATCCTCAGTGTCATAGGTTCGATTCCAGAGGGCCCCAAAGTCCTGATTTTTCCCGTTTGAATGCATTGCCGTGATTTTCGGGAATTAAAAAAAAATACTTTCCGGATAGGTAGAGAAGTAAAACTCAAGGTGCCTATATTTATGGTCTTGGACTTTCGAAAACATCAATGACTTTTACAAAAGTTATCCTGGGTTCGATGCTAAGACGATGCAAAGATCTGCCCTTTAAAATACATGGGAGCCGTTTTTCATTATTTTTTTAGATGCACTTATCGAAATGATAGGATGTTCGTGCTTGGCTGGAAGATGTATGGTACGAATAAGTTTTAGAAAAAAATTTTCATAAGACCGTACTGTTCCTGGGTTCGAAGCCAGAGCACAATAACGTTTCTCTCATAAGGAATATAAAGGAAAAGTAGGACGTCATTTGAGGCAGTTGTAACCAATATTTCTGCTTGAATTTGCATACGCGGTTAGAGATGGTGTTTTTCTTTTGTGCTGCATAGAAAGTATTGCCTGAAAGACCCGGGTTCGATGCCGGGCGGTAAAAATATCACCCATATATAATACTATGGGGTATCTTTTCATAATTTTTTTATGCATTTATCGATATGTAAGGGAGCTCTTGCTTAGATGGAAGATGTATATTAACACTTTGTTTAAGAAAAAAAATAGATAAGACCATGCTGTTCCTGGGTTCGATGCCAGAGCACATTATAATTTCTCAAATAAGGAGTGTATGTGAATAGTAGGACGTCGTTTGAGGTAGTTGCACCTAATAGTTTTGCTTGAATTTTCACACATAGTTTGATATGGTAATTTTCTATTTTGCTGCATAGTAAGTACACCAGGAAGACCGGGGTTCGCTGCCAGGTGATTAAATTGCAGCGAATTCTACGAATATTTTGAATTTTTTTTTCTTTTGATGTCCGTCCCGATATGATGCCGATATGAAATTAGTGTTGTCGATCTGCTTGCAGTATGCAAGCTACATTTTACTCGTATATATATATGGATACATGAATGAATCCGGAGAAGCATCTATATATAATAGATAGATATATAGACGCTTCTCCGGATATACCTATATATAAGTTATATATATATACGAGTAAAATGTAGCTTGCATACTGCAAGCAGATCGACAACACTAATTTCATAACGGCATTATATCGGGACGGTCCCGGAAAGGAAAAAAAGGATTGAAAATACTCTTAAAATTCGCTTCAATTTAATCGTCTTGCATCGAACCCGGCTCTTTTTGGTGAAATTTCTATGCAGCACATCAGAAGATCATCTTCTCTAAATACGTGTGAAAATTCAGGAAGAAATATTGGCTGCAACTGCCTCAAACGAAGACCTACTTTTCACGAATGTTAATAGCTCTCTGGATTCGAACCAAGGACGATCTAGGAAATATAAAATATGTTTTCGAAATGTATCTATATGTTCTATATATATGCCGAATTTCAAGTTTAAATATTATTGGGAAGGGGTTCAAAATAATTCTTAAAAATCGGATCAGCGACTTATTGTAGAGACGCCTGGTGTCGAACCCTGGATTTATTGGAAGCTGTAAATGCACAAAATACCTTGCTAGGACTTGATCTAATTTCATACAAAGTTTGAAGTCGATATCATCCCGGGAGTTAATAAAATGTGTTTCTGTTATCCCCATAAGAAATGCATTGTGTAGTGCAAATGGCCCTCTGGGATCGAACCAAGGACCCTCAGTGAATATGTAAAATTTGATTATGAAATATATTTATGATTTCTAACCCCATGCCAAATTTCAAGTTTCCATGCATTCGGAAAGGGGTCCAAAAAAAATCTTAAAAATTGCCACAACGCATTTTAAACGGCCGATTTTTGCCCCGACCTAGCATCGAACCCAGGATATTTTCCGTTAAACCTATTTATTTTTTCGATAGATCATGTTCATATATATAGGCCCCTTGAGTTTTAATTCTCTACCTATATGGGAAGTATTTTTTTTTATTTCCCGAAAATCAAAGCAATGCATTTAAACGGGAAAAATTGGGACTTTTGGTCCCTCTGGAATCGAACCCATGATACTGAGGTTCAAAATCGCAATTTTTCTGGAGGTTATACGTTATGGCCAATATGTCGTAAAAATTTCAAGCAATTGACGCTAGTGGTTTAGCCTGTGACTTTGTATCCTCTCTATATATCTATTATATATAGAGGTTTCTCCGGATATCTATTACGAGTAAAATGTTGCTTGCATACTGCAAGCAGATCGACAACACTATTTTCATGTCGGCATCATATCGGGACGGCCATCAAAAGAAAAAAATGGATTGAAATTTTTCTTAAAATTCCCAAAAATTCCATCGTCTGGCATCGAACCCGGGTCTTTCTGGTGATACTCACTAAGCAGCACAATAGAAGATCACCATCTCTAACTATGTGTGAAAATTCAAGCAGAAATATTGGCTACAACTGCCTCAAAAGACGTTATAATTTTCACTTATGTAAATGGCTCTCTGGATTCGAACCAAGGACAATCCTGGAAATATAAAACATGTTTCTGAAAGTTATTTATGATCTCTATCTATATGCTGAATTTGAAGTTTCTATATTATTGGCAAAGGTTTCAAAATAATTCCTAAAAATCGGATCAACTTCTGATTGCAGAGACACCTGGTGTCGAACCCAGGACACATTGATAGCTGTGAATGCATTGTTTGATTTGTATGGACTTGATCTTTCTATATGCAAAGTTTAAAATCGATATCATGCCGGGAAGTACCTAAAATTTATTTCCGTTATCTCCGTAAGAAATGCATTGAGGAATGTAAATGTCCCTCTGGGATCGAACCAAGGACCATCAGTGAATATGTAAAATTTGAATATGATATATTTTTATGGTATCTAACCTCATACCGAATTTCAAGTTTCTATGCCATCGGAAAAGGGTCCAAAAAAAATCTTAAAAATCGCCACAATGCATTTTAAACGGCCGATATTTGCCCCGACCTAGCATCGAACCAAGGATAATATTCGTAGATGTCTTTATGGTTTCCTTTAGATATGCACGGCATCTAGCGATCCCTTGAATTTCAAATCTCTCGTTTTCCGGGAAGTGCCTCAAAAAAATTTTCGAAAATCCCCGCCATGTAATCTTATGGGGAAAATCGCGACTTTGGGGCCTTCTGGAATCGAACCCATGACACCGAGGTTCAATGTCGGCTTTTTCCTGGAGGTTACACGTTATGGCCAATACGTGGTAAAAATTTCAAGTCGTTGCCACTTGTGGAACATGGTAAAACTTTTGATCCCCTATATATATATATATATATATATATATATATAACTTATATATAGGTACGAGTAAAATGTTGCTTGCATACTGCAAGCAGATCGACAACACTAATTTCATAACGGCATTATATCGGGACGGTCCCGGAAAGGAAAAAAAGGATTGAAAATATTCTTAAAATTCGCTTCAATTTAATCGTCTGGCATCGAACCCGGGTCTTTTTGGTGAAATTTCTATGCAGCACATCAGAAGATCATCTTCTCTAAATACGTGTGAAAATTCAAGCAGAAATATTGGCTGCAACTGCCTCAAACGAAGACCTACTTTTCACAAATTTAATAGCTCTCTGGATTCGAACCAAGGACGATCTAGGAAAAATAAAATATATTTTCGAAATGTATCCATAAGTACTATATTCTATATATGCCGAATTTCAAGTTTTAATATTATTGGGAAGGGGTTCAAAATAATTCTTAAAAATCGGTTCAGTGACTGATTTTAGAGAAGCCTGGTGTCGAAACCTGGACGTATTGGAAGCTGTTAATGCACAAAATGACTTGCTAGGACTTGATCTAATTTCATACTAAGTTTGAAGTCGATATCATACCGGGAAGTACCTAAAATGTGTTTCCGTTATCCCCGTAAGAAATGCACTGTGGAGTGCAAATGGCCCTCTGGGATCGAACCAAGGACCATCAGCGAATATGTAAAATTTGATTATGAAATATATTTATGATTTCTAACCCCATGCCAAATTTCAAGTTTCCATGCATTCGGAAAGAGGTCCAAAAAAAATCTTAAAAATCTCCACAATACATTTTAAACGGCCGATTTTTGCCCCAACCTAGCATCGAACCCAGGATATTCTCCGTAAAACTCATTTATGTTTTCGATAGATCATGTTTATATATATAGGCTCCTTGAGTTTTGATTTTCTACCTATCCGGGAAGTATTTTTTAAAAATTCCCGAAAATCAAAGCAATGCATTTAAACGGGAAAAATCGGGACTTTGGGGCCCTCTGGAATCGAACCCATGACACTGAGGTTCAAAATTGCAATTTTTCTGGAGGTTATACGTTATGGCCAATATGTCGTAAAAATTTCAAGCCATTGACGCTAGTGGTTTATCCTGTGACTTTGTATCCTATCTATATACCTATCTATCTATATATATATATGAATGAATCCGGAGAAGCATCAATATATATTAGATATCCGGAGAAGCGTCTATATATTATATCTATTATATACCAGTAAAATGTAGCTTGCATACTGCAAGCAGATCGACAAGACTAATTTTATATCGGCATCATATCGGGTCCGTCCTTAATACAAAAAAAAAGGATTTCAATATTTCTTCAAATTCGCTGAAATTTCATCGTCTGGCAATGAACCCGGGTCTCTCTGGTGAACTTACTATGCAGCACAATAGAAGATCACCGATTCTAACTATGTGTGAAAATTCAAGCAGAAATATTTGGCTACAACTGCCTCAAATGACGTTTCAATTTTCACGAATGTAAATGGCTCTCTGGATTCGAAACAAGGACGATCTAGGATATATAAAATATGTTTTCGAAATGTATCTATATGTTCTATATATATGCCGAATTTCAAGTTTTAATATTATTGGGAAGGGGTTCAAAATAATTCTTAAAAATCGGATCAGTTACTGATTGTAGAGACGCCTGGTGTCGAACCCTGGACGTATTAGAAGCTGTAAATCAACAAGATGACTTGCTAGGACCTGATCTAATTTCATAGAAAGTTTGAAGTCGATATCATGCCGGGAAGTACCTAAAATGTGTTTCCGTTATCCCCATAAGAAATGCATTGTGGAGTGCAAATGGCCCTCTGGGATCGAACCAAGGACCATAAGCGAATACAAAAAAATTGATTATGAAATATTTTTATGATTTCTAACCCCATGCCAAATTTTAAGTTTCCATGCATTCAGAAAGAGGTCCAAAAAAAAATCTTTAAAATCGCCACAAGGCATTTTAAACGGCCGATTTTTGCCGCGACCTAGCATCGAACCCAGGATATTTTCCGTAAAACTCATTTATGTTTTCGATAGATCATGTTCATATATATAGGCTCCTTGAGTTTTGATTCTCTACCTACCCGGAAAGTATTTTTTTTTAATTCCCGAAAATCATAGCAATGCATTTAAACGGGAAAAATCGGGACTTTGGGGCCCTCTGGAATCGAACCCATGACACTGAGGTTCAAAATCGCAATTTATCTCGAGGTTATACGTTATGGCCAATATGTCGTAAAAATTTCAAGCCATTGACGCTAGTGGTTTAGCCTGTGACTTTGTATCCTCTCTCTCTATATATATATATGAATATATATATGATACGAGTAAAATGTTGCTTGATATTATAAATAAATTAGAAGATCACCATCCCTAACTATGTGTGAAAATTCAAGCTGAAATATTGGCTACAACTGCCTCAAAAGACGTTCTAATTTTCACGAATGTAAATGGCTCTCGGGACTCAAACCAAGGACGGTCTTGGAAATCTAAAAGATGTTTCTGAAAGTTACTTATGATCTCTATCTATATACCGAATTTCAAGTTTCTATATTAGTAGCAAAGGTTTCAAAATAATTCCTAAAAATCGGATCACCTTCTGATTGCAGAGACACCTGGTGTCGAACCCAGGACATGTTGTAAGCTGTGAATGCGTAGTTTGATTTATAAAGAGTTGCTCTTGTATCATGCACGGTTTGAAGTCGATATCTTTCCGGGAAGTACCTAAATTTTGTTTCCGTTATCTCCGTAAGAAATGCATTGAGAAGTGCAAATGGCCCTCTGGGATCGAACCAAGGACCATCAGCGAACAACTGATTTTATTATGAAATATATTCATGTTATTTAACCTCATGCCGAATTTCAAGTTTCCATGCTATTGGCAAATGGTCCAAATAAAATCTTCAAAATCACCGCAATGCATTTTAAACGGCCGATATTTGCCCCAACCTAGCATCGAACCATGGACTATATTCTAAGATGTTTTTCTGATTTTCGTTGGACATGCACAGCTTCTAGCGATCCCTCGAGTTTCAACTCTTTCTCTCTCCGGGAAGTACCTCAAAAATATTTTCGAAAATCCCCGCCATGTATTCTTATGGAGAAAATCGCGACTTTGGGGCCCTCTGGAATCGAACCCATGACCCTGAGGATCAAAGTCGCAATTTTTCTGGCGGTTACACGTTATGGCCAATACGTCGTAAAAATTTCAAGTCAATGACGCTTGTGGTTTAGGCTGTGAATTAGTATCCTATCTATCTATCTATCTATATAGGTATATCCATGAATGAATCCGGAGAAGCATCTATATATAATAGATATATATATATACGAGTAAAATGTTGCTTGCATACTGCAAGCAGATCGGCAATACTAATTTCATATCGGCATTATAACTGGACGGTCCTCAATAGAAAAAAAAAAGGATTGAAAATATTCTTAAAATTTGCTTCAATTTAATTGTCTGGCATCGAACCCGGGTCTTCCTGGTGAACTTACTTTGCTGCACAATGGAAGATCACCATCTGTAACTATTTTTGAAAATTCAAGCAGAAATATTGGCTACAACAGCCTCAAAAGACGTTTTAATTTTCACGAATGTAAATGCCTCTCTGGATTCGAACCAAGGACGATCTTGGAAATCTAAGAGATGGTTCTGAAAGTTATTTATGATCTCTATCTATGTGCCGAATTTCAAATTTCTATATTATTGGGAAAGGTTTCAAAATAATTCATAAAAATCGGATCAACTTTAGATTGCAGAGACACCTGGTGTCGAACCCAGGACATATTGTAAGTTGTGAATGCACAGTTTGATTTGTAAAATTTTGCTTTCGTTTCATGCAAAGTTTGAAGTCTTTAGCATGCCGGGAAGTACCTAAATTTTGTTTCCGTTATCTCCGTAAGAAATGCATAGAGGAGTGCAAATCTCCGTCTGGGATCGAACCAAGGACCATCAGCGAACATGTAAAATTTTGTTATGAAATATATTCATAATATCTATACACGTGCCGAGTTTCAAGTATCCATATTATCGGGAAAGTATCCAAAAAAAATCTTCAAAATCGCCGCAATGCATTTTAAACGGCCGATTTTTGCCCCGACCTAGCATCGAACCAAGGATAATATTCGTAGATGTCTTTATGGTTTTCTTTTGATATGCGCGGCATCTAGCGATCCCTCGAGTTTCAACTCTCTCCTTTTCCGGGAAGTGCCTCAAATAAATTTTCGAAAATCCCCGCCATGTAATCTTATGGGGAAAATCGCGAATTTGGGGCCTTCTGGAATCGAACCCATGACACCGAAGTTCAAAGTCGGCTTTTTCCTGGAGGTTACACGTTATGGCCAATATGTCGTAAAAATTTCAAGGCATTGGCACTTGTGGAACATGGTTAGAATTTTGATCCCCTATGAATGTATATATATATCTATTATATATAGACGCTTCTCCGGATATACCTATATACACACTCACTCATTCATTCATTCATAGGGCATCAAAAGTCTAAGCATGTTCCAGAAGTGCCACTGACTTGAAATTTTTACGACATATTGGCCATATCGTGTAACCTCCAGAAAAAATCCGACTTTGAACCTCATTGTCATGGGTTCGATTCCAGCGGGCCACAAAGTCCCGATTTTCTCCATAAGGATATATGGTGAAGATTTTCGAAAATTGTTTTGAGGCACTTCTCGGAAAGGTAGAGAGTTGAAATTCAAGGGATAGCTAATTGCCGTGGATATCCAACGAAAATAAAAAGACATCGCCGAACATGGTCCATGGTTCGATGCTAGGTCGGGGCAAAAATCGGCCGTTTAAAATGCATTGCGGCGATTTTGAAGATTTTTTTTGGATCCTTTCCCGAAAACATAGATACTTGAAACTCGGCACGTGGATAGATATCATGAATATGTTTCATAATCAAATTTTTTATATTCGCTGATGGTCCTTGGTTCGATCCCAGAGGGCCATTTGCATTTCTCAATGCATTTCTTACGGAGATAACGGAAACAAAATTTAGGTACTTCCCGGCATGCTATCGACTTCAAACTTTGCATGTTAGTAGTGCAAGTCCTAGCAAATCAAACTGGGCATTCATGGCTATCAATGTGTCCTGGGTTCGACACCAGGTGTCTCTGTAATCAGAAGTTGATCTGATTTTTAGGAATTATTTTGAAACCTTTCCCAATAATATAGAAACTTGAAATTCGGCATATAGATAGAGATCATAAATGACTTTCAGGAGCATGTTTTAGATTTCCAAGATCGTCCTTGGTTCGAATCCAGAGAGCACTTTACATTCGTGAAAATTAGAACGTCTTTTGAGGCAGTTGTAGCCAATATTTCTGCTTGAATTTTCACACATAGCTAGAGATGGTGATCTTCTTTTTTTCTGCAGAGAAGCTCACAGTAAAGACCCGGGTTCGATGCCAGACAATGAATTGTCAGCGAATTTTAAGAAAAATTTCAATCCTTTTTTTTTGATTTTGAGGACCGTCCCGATATTATGCCGATATGAAATTAGTATTGCCGATCTGCTTGCAGTATGCAAGCTACATTTTACTCGTATATATATAGGTATATCCGGAGAAGCGTCTATATATAATAGATATAGGGGATCAAAAGTTTTACCATGTTCCACAAGTGCCAAAGACTTGAAATTTTTACGACGAATTGGCCATAACGTGTAACCTCCAGGAAAAAGCCGACATTGAGCCTCGGTGTCATGGGTTCGATTCCAGAAGGCCCCAAAGTCCCGATTTTCTCCATAAGGATACATGGTGGCGATTTTCAAAATTTTTTAAATAATACTTCCCGGACAGGTAGAGATTCGAAATTCAAGGACCTTAGAGATATGGTCAAGAACTATTATAAACATTAATTATTACTGATGAGAACGTCCTGGGTTCGACGCTAGGACGATTCAAAAATCCCGCATTTAAAATGCATGGGGATAGTTTTTCATTAATTTTTTTGATGCACTTACCGGAATGTAAGGAACTTTTCGCTCTGCTGGAAGATATATATTGAGAAATGGTTTAAGAAAAAAAATTTCCTAAGCCTGTACTATTCCTGGGTTCGATGCCAGAGCACATTAACTTTTCTCTCATAAGGAATATAAGGGAAAAGTAAGTCGTCGTTTGAGGCAGTTGCAGCCAATATTTCTGCTCGAACTTTTACACATTGTTAGAGATAGTGATCTTCTATTATGTTGCATAGGAAGTATTACCAGAAAGATCCGGGTTCGACGCCGGGTGGCAAATATGTCTCCCGTATAAAATACATTGGTTTAGTATTTCATTATTTTTTTGATGCACTTATCGAAATGATAGGAAGTTCGTACTCGGCTGTAAGATGTTTGAAAAGAATTGGTTTTAGAAAAAAAATTAGATAACACCGTACTATTCCTGGGTTCGATGCCAGAGCACATTAGCATTTCTATCATAAGGAGTATAAGGGAAACGTAGGACGTCGTTTGAGGCAGTTGCAGTTAATATTTCTACTTGAATTTTCACACATAGTTACAGATGGTGATCTTCTATGGTTCTGCATAGTGAGTATGACCGGGAAGACCTGGGTTCGATGCCAGACGAATAAATTGCAGCGGAAATTAAGAATATTTTCTAACCATTTTTTTTTCTTTTGAGGACTCACTCTATGTGATGCCGACAAAAAACTTTTGTTATCGATGTGCTTGCAGTATGCAAGCTACATTTTACTCGTATGATATATGAATGAATCCGGAGAAGCATCTATATATAATAGATAATAGATATATATATATATACACTGGGGATCAAAAGTCTAAGCATGTTCCACAAGTGCCACCGACTTGAAATTTTTACGACATATTGGCCATAACGTGTAACCTCCAGGAAAAAGCCGACATTGAACCTCGGTGCCATGGGTTCGATTCCAGAAGGCCCCAAAGTCGCGATTTTCCCCATAAGATTACATGGCGGGGATTTTCGAAAATTTTTTTGAGGCACTTCCCGGAAAAGCGGAGAGTTGAAACTCGAGGGACCGCTAAATGCCGTGCATAGCCAACGAAAATCGGAAAGACATCTTCGAATATTGTCCTTGGTTCGATGCTAGGCCGGGGCAAAAATCGGCCGTTTAAAATGCATTGCGGCGATTTTTAAGATTTTTTTTGGATCCTTTCCCGATAACATGGATACTTGAAACTCGGCGCGTCGATAGATATCATGAATTTATTTCATAATCGAATTTTACATATTAGCTTATGGTCCTTGGTTCGATACCAGAGGACCATTTGCACTTCCCAATGCTTTTCTTACGGAGATAACGGAAACAAATTTTAGGTACTTCCCGGCACGATATCGACTTCAAACTTTGCATGTAGAAAGATCAAGTCCATACAAATCAAACAGTGCATTCACAGCTATCAAAGTGTCCTGGGTTCGACACCAGGTGTCTCTGCAATCAGAAGTTGATCCGATTTTTAGGAATTATTTTGAAAACTTTCCCAATAATATAGAAACTTTAAATTCGGCATCTACATAGAGATCATTAATAACTTTCAGAAACATGTTTTAGATTTCCACGATCGTCCTTGGTTCGAGTCCCGAGAGGCATTAAGATTCATGAAAATTAGAACGTTTTTTGAGGCAGTTATAGCCAATATTTCTGCTTGAATTTTCACACATAATTAGAGATGGTGATCTTCTATTGTGTTTCATAGTAGGTTTACCAGTAAGACCCGGGTTCGATGCCAGATGATTAAATTTCAGCGAATTTTAAGAAAAAATTAAATCCTTTTTTTTTTTCTTTTGAGGACCGTCCCGATATGATGCCGATATGATATTAGTATTGCCGATCTGCTTGTAGTATGCAAGCAACATTTTACTCGTACTTATATATATATACACTGGGGATCAAAAGTCTAAGCATGTTCCACAAGTGCCACTGAATTGAAATTTTTACGACACATTGGCCATATCGTGTAACCTCCAGAAAAAATCCGTTTTTGAACCTCAGTGTCATGGGTTCGATTCCAGAAGGCCCCAAAGTCCCGATTTTCTCCATAAGGATATATGGTGAAGATTTTCGAAAATTATTTTGAGGCACTTCTCTGAAAAGTAGAGAGTTGAAATTCGAGGGATCGCTAGATGCCGTGTATATCTAAAGGAAACCACAAAGACATCTACAAATATTATCCTTGGTTCGATGCTAGGTCAGGGCAAATATTCTCCCGTTTAATTTACATTGCGATTTTTAAGATTTTTTTTTAATTACTTACAGATGACTTGGAAACTTGAAACTTGGCACGAGGATATATATCATAAATATATCTCATAATAAAATTTTAGAACTCGCTGATGGTCCTTGGTTCGATCCCAGAGGACCATTTACATCCTACAATGCATTTCTTATGGAGATTACGGAAGCAAATTTTAGGTACTTCCTGGCAAGTTGTTGACTTCAAACTTTGCATTAAATAAAATCAGGTCAAACCAAGTCATAATGTGTTTTCACAGCTGCCAGTAGGTCCTGGGTTCGACACCAGGCGTCTCTACAATCAGTAATTGATTCAATTTTTAGGAACTATTTTGAAAACTTTCCCAATAATATAGAAACTTCAAATTCGTCATATAGATAGAGATCATAAATAACTTTCAGAAACATGTTTTAGATTTCCAAGATCGTCCTTGGTTCGAATCCAGAGAGCCATTTAAATTCGTGAAAATGAGAACGTCTTTTGAGGCAGTTGTAGCCCATATTTCTGCTTGAATTTTCACACATAGTTAGAGATGGTGATTTTCTATTGTGTTTCATAGTAGGTTCACCAGTAAGACCCGGGTTCGATGCCAGACGATGGAATTTCAGCGAATTTTAAGAAAAATTTCAATCCACTTTTTTCTTTTGATGGCCGTCTCGATATGATGCCGACATGAAAATAGTGTTGTCGATCTGCTTGCAGTATGCAAGCTACACTTTACTCGTATATATATATATATATATATATATATATACGAGTCTGATATATATATGTCGATCTGCTTGCAGTATGCAGGCTACATTTTACTCGTATATATATATATAGAGGATACAAATGCAAATCATGCCGGGAAGTACCTAAAACCTTTTTCTGTTATCTCCATAAGAAATGCATTGAGTAATGTAAATGGCTCTCTGGGATCGAACCAAGGACCATCAGCGAATGTGTATAATTTGATTATGAAATATATTTATGATATCTAAACCCATGCCGAATTTCAAGTTTCTATGCCATCGGGAAGGGGTCCAAAAAAAATCTTAAAAATCCACACAATGCATTTTAAACGGCCGATTTTTGCCTCGACCTAGCATCGAACCCAGGATATTTTCAGTAAAACTCATTTATGTTTTCGATAGATCGTGACCATATATACAGGCTCCTTGAGTTTTGATTCTCTACCAATCCGGCAAGTATTTTTTAAAAATCATCGAAAATCAAAGCAATGCATTTAAACGGGAAAAATCGGGACTTTGGGGCCCCCTGGAATCGAACCTATGACACTGAGGTTCAAAATCACATTTTTTCTGGTGGTTACACGTTATGGCCAATACGTCGTAAAAATTTCAAGTAAATCACGCTTGTGGTTTAGGCTGTGAATTAGTATCCTATCTATCTATCTATCTAGGTATATACATGAATGAATCCGGAGAAGCATCTATATATAATAGACGAGTAAAATGTAGCTTGCATACTGCAAGCAGATCGGCAATACTAATTTCATATCGGCATCATATCGGGACGGTCCTCAAAAGAAAAAAAAAAGGATTGAAATTTTTCTTAAAATTCGCTAAAAATTTCATCGTCTGGCATCGAACCCGGGTCTTACTGGTGAACTAACTATGCAGCAGAGTAGAAGACCACCTTCTGTAATTACGTGTGAAAATTCAAGCAGAAATATTGCCTACAACTGCCTGAAAAGACGTTTTAATTTTCACGAATGTAAATGGCTCTTTGGATTCGAACCAAGGATGATCTTGGAAAACTAAAAAAGGTTTCTGAAAGTTATTTATGATCTCTATCTATATGCGGAATTTCAAATTTCTATATTATTGGGAAAGGTTTCAAAAAAATTCCTAAATATCGGACCAACTTCTAATTGCAGAGACACCTGGTGTCGAACCCAGGACATATTGTAAGATGTAAATGTACAGTATGATTTGTAAAGATCTGTTCTTCTATCATGCAAAGTTTGAAGTCGATAGCATGCCGGGAAGTACCTTAATTTTGTTTCCGTTATCTCCGTAAGAAATGCATTGAGAAGTGCAAATGGCCCCCTGCGATCGAACCAAGGACCATCAGCGAACATTTAAAATTCGATTATGAAACATATTTATGATATCTATCCACGTGCCGAGTTTCACGTATCCATGTTATCGGGAAAGAATCAAAAAAAAATCTTCAAAATCGCCGCAATGCATTTTAAACGGCCGATATTTGCCCCGACGTAGCATCGAACCATGGACCATATTCGGCGATGTCTTTTTCATTTTCGTTGGATATGCACGGCTTCTAGCGAGCCCTCGAATTTCAACTCTCTCCTTTTCCGGGAAGTGCCTCAAAAACATTTTCGAAAATCCCTGCCATGTAATCTTATGGGGAAAATCGCGACTTTGGGGCCTTCTGGAATCGAACCCATGACACCGAGGTTCAAAGTCGGCTTTTTCCTGGAGGTTACGCATCATGGCCATAACGTCGGAAAAAATTCAAGTCAATGACGCTTTTGGTTTAGCCTGTAAATTTGTATCCTATCTGGGTATATATATGAATGAATCCGGAGAAGCATCTATATATAATAGATATAATCGATATGAGAAATTTTAATGTGCTCTGGAATCGAACTCAGGAAGACTATGGTCTTATTACATTTTTTTCTTAAACCGAGTTTTAATATACATCTTCCAGCTAAGAGAGAACTTCCTATCGTTTCGATAAATGCATCAAAAATAATAATGAAAAACTACCTCCATGTATATTAAATGGGAGATGTTTGCATCGTCGTAGCATCGGACCCAGGACATTTTCTGTAAAAGCCATTTGTGGGATCGATAGATAATGTCCATATCTGTAAGCTCTTTCAATTTCGATTCTCTACATATCCAGGAAGCATTTTTTAGAAATTTCCGAAATCAAAGCAATACATTTAAATGGGAAAAATCGGGATTTTTGGGCCTTCTGGCCCAAAAATTGCCCAAACATAAAAAATTCTGTGAATTAGTATACTATCTGGGTATCTATATATATGAATGAATCCAGAGAAGGAATTATATATAAAAGATATCTTGTAGCATTAATTGTATCTGGGCATTCATTTTCCATGTCTTCTTACCGAATTACGCATGAGCTCGAAATCAACAATCGCCTTGATCGTCAGGGGGAGGGGTTGTTTCCATCATCAAAATGTCGATAAAATGTTCACGTACTTTATCTAATTGTGCGCAATTTCGAAGCGATAACGATATTTTACGACCATAATAAGAATCTTTATTCTATTTTCCTTCTTTTGGTGCTTGATTCGACTTTCTAGGACCATTATTTCTAATTTAATTTTGCAAAAGAAATTAACCCTGCAACGAAAACAATTACCTCTACGTGTATTTCTTATGGAAACGTTTTGACCCATCTGGGTTCGAACCGTGGACCTTAGGGAAATAAAAAGTAGCCTATACTCTGCGCAGGGTCGACTTTTAATAATGTAGAAAATTTCAAAGTTTTGCGACTCTCGGTTCTCGAGTTTCTAGCGAACACACACACACACACACTATTTTATATTATAGACTAGCTGAAGCGCCCGTTGATTCTCAACGGGGAATATAGAAGTAGATTAAATTCAAGTTGCCGGTCGTGCAATGCGTAAATTCCCTTTAGAATACAGTCTATAATCCCAACCTATTCTTACTGTACAGGAAAATTCATGAGCTCGGCTCAAAAATCGCATTGATCGTCAGGAGGATTGGCTGTTTACAATCTCAACAATTTTGGAAAATTCACGCGTATTTTGTCGAAATTCTCGAAATTTCGATTCGGAAACAATATTCCACGATCAAAATTAGAATATTCATTTAATTTCCGTACTTTTGCTTCTTGTCTCGACTCCGCACGACTATTTTTCTATTTTAATTCTTCAATAGAAATATAGCCTTTTACCGATTAAAGTGAAGATTTGATTTATTCTTTATGGAAACCCATCTGAGCGATCTTGGTTCGAACCCAGCGAAATTATCGAATAAAATTGAAACAGTACGTCCTTCCTGGTCCCGGAAAACACGTACCAAAAGTTTGACGCGAATCTGGCAAACGGTTTGTACTAAAATCGAAGACACACAATCTCCTGACTGTAATTACGTACCTGCAGTTGCTGGTTAAATTCTTACAGAAAATTTCTCGTTATCCATATATCGTACTCTTCAATCATCAGCTTTATGGGCCTTACGTCCTCGAACATTTTTACGGGATAAAACATGAGCTCGGATTCAACAATGGGATCGGTCGTCAGGGGGATGAGTTGTTTACAGCCTCGAATTTTCACGAAAGTTTTGTATATTTTACCAATATTCTCGCAAATTCTAATAGAAAGTGAGATTCCATGACCAAAATAAGAATTTTTATTCGATTTTCTTTCTTTTGGTGTTTGTCTCGACGCTGTACGACTATTCCTTCGAATTTAATTCTTCAGGAGAAATAAAGCCTGCAACCGATAAAAGTGAAGCTTACGTGTATTCCTTATGAAAATCCATCTGAGCGATCTTGGTTCGAACCCAGCAAAATTCTTGAATAAAAATGCGACAGTACTTCCTTCCTGATGTCAGAGGACACGTTTGCAAAGTTTGAGACAAATCGGGCAAACGGTGTGGACTCCAATCCAAGACAAACAAACACACAAACCCACAGAATTTCTGCTTTATGTATATAGATAGATAGATTTCTAGCGCCTGCGTGGTAAACGATGCTGACGCAATAATTCCGACGTAAATCGGAATCTGAAGCTCCGCTGTCGAACAATACTACTGCACAGAAAAGCGAGAAATATTGAACGTTTAGTTATCGATATGACTTGAGTGATTGTTATTTTCTTCAGATAATCGTAGCGTTAATATTTTACTACATTAGTTTATTTATAGAAATGTGGTTTGAGCGAATCCGCAACCCTCACGCATTTTAAAATATGACGTAATCTTTTAACTGCGAAGAACGACGTTTAAAAAATGATGGTTTCCTACAAAATGAACCTTTCTAACTTTTTTTAACTCCGACTAATTTAACGTAAATTATACTTCAATTTAACAATAAATGTTATTATAGAAATGTGTTGTAGTCGTCGATACTCAAGGGAGCCGGTAATGATATGAAGGTGAAAAATATCATGTCTCCTCGTAACGAATAAAGAGGAATCTGTTTCTAACTTACACCCACTGCCATTTTCAAAATATAATACCTTACTGTATACCAAAAACGTTCGAGAAATCGCTGCTATAGCATTCCCTGGGACCTCACGATAAGAGCTAAACTTATCTCCCTGCCACGCGCCGCTGGAGGATTGCAGGGTTTAAATGTAAATGTATCTCTCGGCCATCCGGTGTTGCAGAGCCTCCTATTTCAAAGCCCCTTAATCTTATGCAGCTACGACTACGCTATTCGATTTTTTTGTGGGGAACTGTATTCATTACAAATGGGAATAATGGAGTCTTATTTTAGGACCTTCCCCCGATATTATATTGACTTAAGACTTTGTATTAAATTATTTTTATTCCTGCCAGGTCGTTTTATGGATTCACATCTTCTAAAAGCTCCTGGGTTCTACACCAGGCATCTCTTCTATTTGAAATGTATCATGGAAATTTCAAATTATTTATGATACATATTTGAAAATATTTTAAGCTACATCCCATTAGCATAGGGAATTCAAAATCATAGAGTTCTTGGAAAACCAGGTTTTCTTTATTTATATCTATAAAATTGTCACCAAATGTGCGTGATTTTAATGCAAGGTGGGTGCAAATTTTTTCTATTTAAAATAAATTGTGGCGATTTTTAAGAATACTTTCATTCTGTTTTTTTCTCTTTTGAGGATCTTCTCGATATCTACTTGAAATTTGTGTTATCAATATGCTTGCAGAATGCTAGCATCTTTTATTTGTACCTATATATATTTTCAAGGGTAAGTTTAATGCTCATTTATACTTTTTTTAAAAATATACCTAACATTTCAATAATATTTGCCAAAGCTATGGTTATAATGTTTTCTTACTTAGTATAACATTGATGAAGTGAGAAAAAGTTACTCTAAAATTATAATTGTGGGGTATGTAAGCATGTGTGGAATTATAGATAAGAAAAAAGTTAAAAGTCACCTTAACAAAAAATTCTTACATATTTGGGCTTTTTCAAGTTCAAATCTATAATCAGCACACCAAAAGCAGTGAGTAACAACTATAACTATTCATGTTACCAAAATAAGTTCAAATTTGTGAGCATGTGTTATTAAAAGCAGATGACAGTTAGTTAGAATATTGAATCACGATGTGATTAGCTAGCATGGATTGCTGAAAAATGTAACCTTTGATATTCTTGCTGCATTCTGCTGCGTTTACAGTTACTTTCTTGCACATTTGATCTACTCATCCAAATTCATGTTTTCCAGCAAACAAATCTTCAACGAACAAAGAATTATCTGGAAATTCTGGAAGCATCGATTGAAAGCAAATCCTGCATATTTTTTTCTATTGAAAGTATTCTCTTTTGTGTGCATAGATTTCTGGGTAATTCAGCTGCATTTTCGTTTGGCCCATTCCTGTCATTTTGAATGTGTAAATGTGATCGTGAAACGCCTTTTTTGCAGGATCTACAGGCAGAGATGGAGGGACACAGGGACGTGCTCGCTTCTCTTAACGGCACAGGCAGGAAGCTGCTGAGTAGTCTAGCATCACAGGAGGATGCTGTGATGCTGCAGAGGCGTCTCGATGAGATGAACCAACGCTGGCACACACTAAAAGCCAAGAGCATGGCCATCAGGTAAATCGCTCTTTGTAGTAGTAAAAGTGACAGCTTAGGTCATTTTTTGCATTAGTTCCCCCTGGGTTGGGAACCTGGGACCGCTTTCACCAAAAGCAAACGCGAAGTCTGTATGACTATCGAGAGCTTAGTCACTCTTTGAATGAAAATGTGGGAGTTGATGATTCTGTCCTTTACTAGAAACTTTTTATACCTCATTTTGTTACCTTAAATATGGTTTGTTATCCTTTTACACTTTATAAATGATCTCATTTCCAATTATTCTTTCTGTATATACATTGTAATTCATGTGTGATGAGAAGGAATGGTTCTTAATTCTCGATATCAGTTCCAGATTTATCTGGAAAAGAAAAGAAGTCAGGGTTTTAATTAGTGTCAACATTTATGAATTGAAAAATAACCAAAACTTTCATCGTATTTTCCACAAAAGTTTTATTTCATATGGCCAGTTTCTACTTATATAGCCATCCACCTTGAGGACATATTTATTTGTTTGGATGGCTTTCCACCGCACATGGCCAGAGCACATTCATGAGAAGGCTGTAAATTCAGTATGGAATTTAATCATGAGTTGGTTATCCTGTTAAATACCGTGCCAAATTCATCGATATTCATAAAGGTGTAATAATTCAGATAAAGAGGTTATCATGGAAAGAAGCATATTATATCTGCTCTCAGTAATGCACATGAGTGAATGTTAAATGCATCAGTTTGCCAAGGATTATTTAATAGCAGAGATTATTATGGACTTTGATATTAATTTGGTGAAGCAACGAAGTGCAGAGTACATCTTTCCACAAGAGATGGTTTGAAAGGAATTTAGAGTATCATCTGACTTTTGTACGTATGTAACCCATGGGATTATTTTAAATGCTGAGAACACTTGGAGTTTGTTTGTATAGCCAATGTGCAACCTTATCCACAAATTTGTTCCCTCGAAATATTCAAAACAAAATAATGAACGTAGATCGTACGAGTGAGATGTTGCTTGCATCTAAAGACCAGACCAGACTAAGCTTCTGAGTAGCATTTATGGATGTTTCGGTACAGCTCAAGTTTGTTTCTGGCTTGTTGCATAACTATTTCATGAATGTTGTGCAACATACACCACCAGCCGTGATGGCCGAGTGGTCACATGGTATCGCTCCAACCCTTCAGTCCCAGGTTTGAATCCCAGCTAGTCAGATTTTTCCGATTAGGGAATGGTCTTGTGTGATTTTTGTTGTTAATACCTATCACTGTAAAAGTCTTAAAAATGGATGTTTGTGGGGTATATGAAAAATTAATAGAGAAAAATTAAAAAATACATTTTTCCTCTGAAAGTATCTGCAACTTTGAACAAGTTTCAAGAAGTCGGGATGGACCTCTGAACATGGTTCAGTTATCCAGCGGCAGTAGGCAGGAACATATGTTCAAAAAATCTATTCCTACTTTAGAATGTGGAACCAGAGCATATCGAACGTCGTTAAATATTTATATTCTTCAACTTATTTGTGATATATCACAAGTCTCGATTATGAAAATTGAAATAAGCAGAGGGATGTTTTGGAAGAAGTTGGAAAATCATTAGGTGTGACAATTACAGAGATCTAAAAGTAAATCTTCTAAGATGCAGTTTAGATGGCAGTGTAAGTGGCCGCATAGAATCCCGCAATTTGGGGATGACCACTTGAGAAACAATGATACACTGCCTGAGGTCTGGATGAGGAACAATGTTTACAGATTGTGTCAAAACAATGTTTCTGAGCGGTTTATAACCTCTTGCTAAATAATGTTCTCTAATGTTCAGAAACAATGTTTTCAGTCTGGACTAAGCTTAACAGTGCTAGTAAATTAATGTTTGGAATTATCATGTGCATTAGATTAAAAGAATATATCCTTAGTAATGTATTTTAACCCTTTCGCTGCTACGAACATACATTTACATTTACATTTAAACCCTGCAATCCGCCAGTGGCGCGTGGCAGGGGGTGTAAGACACCAAAATACCTATCTAATCTGGAGAGCTATTTGCTTCTCTAATACTACGCGGAAAAAATGACCAAAAGTAGCTATCTGTCCTGGCAACTACTTCCCTGTATCGCTTTTTTGTTTTCTCTCGAAGGTCGCGTAGGAATATAACTGGGATGACAATATCTGTTATCTCCTCTCCGAAATCGGTAGAGATAAATTTTTCAAAAAGCTTTTTGAAGAATATTCACGTCTTCTATCACTAAGAGAGTTCCAACCGAGGGATTCTATCATAGCCGAAACACTGCTGTCGAATCTGAAATCACCCTTGACGAACCTGGCTCCTCTACGTTGAACCATCTCGAGATCTGAAATTAATCCTACTTCGTGAGGATCCCAAACCGCACAGCAATACTCAAGTAGAGGTCGAATTAGGGAAAAGTATGCTATTTCTTTTACTCTCGGTGAACAGACATACCCGGTATGTTGGCTGCTGTGAACATACTTTTGAGAGTCCATCATTGGGAAAACCAACTTTCTCTTTTTTGTGGAAAGGCCTATTCCTCGAGCCGCTCAAGGTATCCTTTACTTTTCCCTGGCTCTGTGTTCCCTGGCATATTCAGTTGCTATTATCCTTTGGTTAGTGGGATTTTTGGCAGGTGCCTATATTCAATAGTTTTCATCCTATAAGGCAGAGAAAATGGGTTTCTTATCCTCGAAAGAGGAAGAGGGCTTTCTCAGAGGAAAAATTTGATGACCTCCTCTTCGGCTCCGAAATCTGAAGATAGTGAGGAAGAATTACTTCATACTGCTGATGACAAGGAAAACCATATTCCAATTCCAACGAGTGGTGAGGGAAATCATTAGATGACTACATTGGATTCATTATCCCATGGATTTACCAGGTGTAGAAGTAGGAAACTGGAATTTCCCTATAGATGGTGCTCGCTTTCAGTTTAAAGACCACTTCTGCAGCGCCATCTTCTCCCTCTAACAGCTGACAAAGTTGTCAACATGGAATAACCTAAGTTTCATACACAGGTATATTTTTCTATAACCTCAAACATGTCGAGTTTTGTGCCTACGAACTATGATTTGCGGACAGCATTGTTTTTCTGCTATCATTTGAAGAAAACTGCTGCAGAATCCATAGAAAGCTTGTAGAAGCATACGGAGAACGTGCTCTTGGCAAAACTCAGTGCTTCGAGTGGTTTAATAAATTTAAAAGTGGTGATTTTGAGGTGAGAAACGAGGAGTGTGGGAAACCACCAAAAAAGTTTGAAGACAAGGACTTGCAAGCCTTATTGGATGAAGACAATACTCAGACTCAACAAGAACTTGCGGAACAATTAAATGTGACACAGAAAGCAGTATCTCTTCGTCTGAAAGCTATGGGAAACATTCATAAAGTGGGAAAATGGGTCCCACATGAACTAAATGAAAGACAGCAAGAAAATCGAAAAACCACTTGTCAAATGCTGCTTGTCAGATATGAATGAAAATCGTTTCTCCATTGAATAGTGACAGGTGAAGAAAAGTGGATATATTTTCAGAATCCTAAGCGTTGTAAATCATGGGTGAATCCAGGCAAACCATCCGCATTCACTGCAAGAACAAATCGTTTTGGAAAGAAGGCAATGCTCTGCGTTTGGTGTGATCAGAAGGGTGTAATATATTATGAGCTACTTAAATCTGGTGAAACCGTTAACACTGATCGCTACCAACAACAATTGTTCGATTTGAATCGAGCAATACGTGAAAAACAACCGGATTATGCAAAAAGGCAATATAAAGTCATTATGCTTCATGATAATGCCCCCTCACACACAGCAAAACGGGTCACGAATACGATCAAGGCATTCAATTGGGTAATACTAGCATTTGTGGCTTATTGTCCAGACTTGGCTCCATCCAATTACCATCTGTTCGCATCATTGGGACACGCACTTGCCGAACAACACTTCGATTCGTATGTAAATGTACGAGAATGGCTCGACAACTGGTTCACTTCAAAGAAAGAATTTTTTTTTTGGCGTGGCATTCATAACCTGTCGGAGAGGTGGGAAAATTGTATAAATTCCAATGGAGATTATTTTGAATAAAATATTTTTATAATTTTCAAATAACAGACATGTAATTTTTACCAAAAATAATTCTGGTTTCATACTTCTACACCTGGTACTTTAAAGACTGCTGAAGATTTTCAGCCAAAGAATTTTTTATTTGATAACTCCTCCTTCAGGTGATTCTAGAGCAGATAGTCAGCCAAGAGTAAATGGTATGTTTCAGATTGAATAAGTAGTAGCTTAGACAGCAAAAAAATCACAGCAAAAGATTTAGTGATTTTGTATTCAAGTCATTGATTTGTATTGCGTAAACATGTCAGTTATGAACCAAATAAGTGTCATTTATGGACATTTTACTTCCTACTTTCATTTGAAGAAATCTGCATCTGAGGTGCATCAAATACTTAAAGTTGCATATGGTGAAGCTTGTTTGAGTGAATCATGGTGTCATGAATGGTTTCAAAGGTTCAAGGATGATGATTTTGACACCAAGATATAGAACGCAGTAGACGGTTAAAATTATTCAAAGATGAAGAATTTAATGCAATTCTTGATGAAGCTGCATGTCAAACACATGTAGAACTTGCTTATCCATTGGGTGACTCAACAAACCATTGGCAATTAGTTCCTTGCACTTGGAATAATTCATGTGATTTGGGTATCATAAGAGTTGAAGCTGACATTGAAAGGCATTTTTACATTTGCGAACTACTGCTTGAGCTGCAAAAATGGAAAAGTTTCTTGCATCAATTCATTAGGGATGGTGAAAATGGATCCATTGCTAAGGCGATTCCACCACAAGGTCCATCCTCATGTATTGAAACCAGTTAAAAAGTACATGCAAATACTGAAATGGGAACTGGGTCCCCACTACACTCTGCAGTCATCACTCCATCTGCTTACCAATATTTCTAGGCAGTGAAACATGAGCTGTTATCTCAAAACTTCACTTCCTATGAGGACACCAAAAAATGGGTCCATTTATGGATTTCATTGCAAAAAGAGGAGTTTTTCCATGTTAGTATCCATATGTTGCCTGAAAGACTAACAATAAGACTACTATTTGACTAATTTAGCTGTAACCATTAATATGAGGTCTGTTAGAAAAGTATCCGACCATTAGACAGGGAAAATAATTGGTATTACTGGAGCATTGGAAACCTAATCACCCTCAAAGTAGTCACCTTGGGACTTCACACATTTCTCCCAGCAGTACCACCATTTTTGGAAGCATTCTGAGAAAGCCTCTTTCGGAATGGAGTTTAGCTCGGCTGTCGTTGCAGCCATAATGTCCTCTCTTGTCTGAAATTGCATTCTTTTCAATGGTCTCTTGAGTTTGGGGAACAGCTAGAAGTCGCAAGGGGTAACAGCTGAGTAAGGAGCCTGTTGAACCACAGGAGTCTGGTTTTTCTCCCAAAAAGTCTGAATGAAACGTGAGGAATGTGCTGGAGCATTTTTGTGATGGAGGTGCAAATATCCTGTTGATCTCAACTTTGGACTCTTGTGTCACACAGCATCAGGTAGGGGGCGGAAGACATCCCTGTAGTACCCTTTAGTGATTGTTTGACTGTGTGGTGTGTATTTGTAGTGTACCACATCACGGGAATCAAAGAAGGCAGTAAGCATCACTTTTACGTTGCTGTGCACTTGGCGACTTTGGTCTTGGTGATGATGAATGTCTTTCACTGTGATAACTGGGATATGGTTAACAGGTCGTATCCTTACACCCAGGACTCATTGCCAGTGATTATGGTGTTCGTGTAGTTGATGTCACTGTTTGTGGAGTCCAGCATGCCCTGTGAGACTTCAACACGGAGTTGCTTGTGCTCTGCTGTCAGCAGCTTTGGCACGAATTTTGCTGTCACTCTCTTCATAATCAAATCTTCGGCCACAATGGAATGTGCTGAAAAAGTGCTGATGCCCACCTCTTCCACAATTACTCATTCAAGCAGCGTTCCCTTTGGCAATGGCCAGCTCATTTTGGCATGTTGATGGCTGACCAGAGAGAGGCTTGCTCTCCACCAATGTGTAATGCATCGTCACCAAAAACCATCCTTCCAATTGGTTTCCACCTGGCTCTCACCCAGTGTATAATTTGTAGCGCTGTTACAGCCGTTCCCTCCTTTCAATGAAAAACCGACAAGAGCTCTACACACTACCTCACTCAAATGCTGCTTGTCAGCAACAGACGTAATCAGGAAAAAATTCATGTAGATCCACAAAGGTTCAAGGTAGGCTAAGGCAAGCGCTCTTGATTAAAATTCATCATGTTTATGCAAAACAAAATAAGGTCGGATATTTTTCTACAGACCTTGAATGTAAGAAAGCCTAAAGCTTTACAAAAATAATAATAGAAACTCATTTTTACTCCCAATATAAAAATCTCTAAATGCCTTTTCTCTAGGAATCGACTAGAAAGCAATGCAGAGCATTGGGGTGCTCTCCTTCTGTCCCTCCGAGAACTCATTGAATGGGTCATTCGGAAGGACACAGAACTCAGCGGACTGGGCCCTATTGGTGGTGATGCAGCTGCTCTTCAGAAGCAGCAGGTGAGCTTTCTAAATTGTATTTTGAATTTTCTGCAAACAGTTGATGTATCTAAACAGCTGATATTAATTTACTTACTTCAAAAGTATAAATGTCATTTGCAATTGCAAAATTTGGATATCGCTCAAAATTTTTACTCCCTCCATGGAGTTTGATCTTACTTTTATGCAGTCAAGTAAACAACTCAGACAATATAATAACCACATTGCAGAGTATTTTCATTTTTGCAGTACCAAGGGAAACTTTCATTTTGGGCATAGCATGAATGAAAATACTCATCATCATCATCAGGGGAGTGAGTATTTCATTTTACTCACTATACAATTTGTGTGTTCTGCTTTTACTCAATAGTCCAAGTTTCAATTATGTTAAAATCAATCTCTCACAAACAGACTAACTCACCCACACATATGTAGGTTATTTACAATGAATTGTAATTTCAAATGGGTTGGGAATTGTAAATGAAACAGGTAAACCCCTATCCTAATGGACATTTTGAGTCCTGTGAAAATTCTCATTCCCTGGTTAGTGTAATTTTAATTGTCCATTGCCCAAAGTTTTACTCATTGTATCGGCTGTAAAATTCACACTCCAGAGTGTGAGTAAAACTTTCAGGCAATACCCAGATTCAGCAGTTGTGAATAATATTCTGAGCTTGTATACCCATAGAGATGATAAACTTTGTGTTTCGAAATGTTGATGAATATTTTTTAACTTTTGGTGAAAAACTTATAATCAGAATATGTTCACAAAAGTGAAGCGCAGTGACTCTAAGAGTTCACTTTTCATTGCATTAGGAGACACTTTAATTAGTGCCACAATACCTAAGTCACTACACAGCTTTCATATTATTATAACCCTGAGCAAGATTGTGAAAAAAGTAGATGAAAGACACATTTTTCTCTTCTTTGCCATATGAAAAATATTCCATTCTTCTAATATGAACTGATAACCATCAGAGAGTTTTATTTTCAATCAGTATGTCATGATAATTTATCTCAGCAGTTGATAGATCTTGGCTCTACTAGTTCTCTGTTTATAACTAATGAATAATATTTTCATATCTTTCGAAAAGTTTTTATTATTATTATTATTTAGTTAAACCTTAAATCAATCATACAACTGTGACTTTTCATTATCAAGACTATGATAAATAGTAAATGGAAGATATTTTTCTCCTCTTCTGTAACAAAATGCGGTGTCAGAGGATTAAGAGTGTTTCTTTTTATTTTTATAAATGGTATTTAACTCCTCAGCCTTCTTTTATAGACATTTAGTTTTCAGATCAATATTTTCTTAAGTTAAAATTTTTGAAATTGTATATATTGTTGCTATTTTTGCTTAAATCTTGCTAATCTAAGTTGATAATTATCATTGCTATGACATTACAGTTTTCTTATTATTTTCACCATCTATTTTTTATCTTTTACGCAGAATTTCTAGCAGTACTTTTGATTCTCCTATCTCACATTTAAGTGGTTTTACCATATGCTAAGCTTCTTTAGTCTAACTTAAACATAAGCAAGTAGAATATTCCTGCAATGGCCTAGAATTTTTGTGTTACTATAATAATTATTATTTATTTAGGCCTGATAATGACTTCAGGCTTCAACACTTGATTATATATTATTAATAAATTTAAAGCTACAGATAGATGAAAAACCAGGTGGCAGTGTGTGACATAATTCAAAGATTATGATCTGTAATTCCAATGATATGAAAAAGTGAATCAGAAAATGACAGCAACACGACAATAAAAAATAAACAAATACCAATGAAAACAAATGGATACACAATTGTTGTATTATTTCTATCTGTCATCATGTCTTATCCAGCCAAATATGATGATACATAGCAAGGATATGTAACAGGTCTGTCATGATTAACATTCCAATCTCTAAGACATTTTTGGGCAATTTCAATGGCTTGTGGCCAAACCGATCATTGA